>CM041780.1:91208522-91513055 GCA_023374045.1 Limonium bicolor | reverse complement strand
ATTGGGAGCTATTCAAGATGGAAGAAAAGAAGAGCATCTCCAAAATGCACACAAGGTTCACCAAGCTGATCAACGAAATTCTTGTGCTTGGAAGAACTATCTCAAATGTGGATCAAATTCAGAAGTTCCTTAGATCTCTTCCACCCTCCTTTGATAGCAAAGTTAATGCCATGCAAGAAGTTCATGATCTCTTTGCCAGACATGTTAGGTTCCCTAATTGCGTTTGAGTTAAAATTACAGCAAAGAAACTCAAAAAGTTCATCAAGAGAAAAAGGAAAAGGGATAGCCCTTCAGGCAGCTGAAAATGAAAAGTCTGAGACAGGAGAAGATATCGATGAAATGGTCCTCTATGCTAAGAGGTACTTTCGAAAGTTCATAAGAAACAACATGAGGAAAGGTAAAGAGCCCAAGGAGACTGAAAATCATCAAAAGAAGAACAATGACTTGTATTTCGGGTGCTCAAAGAATGGACACCACATCAAAGACTGTCCTTAACAATCCCGAGAAGACAACGACAAGGTCAGGAAACCTGTCTGAAGATCGTTCAACAAAGGCCAAGGAAAGAAGCATTTGTTGCTACATGAGGAGACTCAGAACTAAGCGACAACAATCAAACCTTAGATAGCATCTCTCGGAAGATGAGAAGACTCACCTATTCCTTGAGAAAGTTTGCTTGATAGCGCAAGACAAGGATAAGGTAGTAAACCTTATGAATGCACTCAAGAAATTGCAAACCGACTAAAGTGAAATTCTTGCCGTTCATGAAAAGATGAAGCTAGGAAAACAACCTGAAATCAATGAGTTAATTGCTGCCCTTAACGTGAAAGAAATTGAACTACCATTAATCAAAGAAAAACATGCAAAGCTAGAAGTTAATACTAGAACATCCATGTGGAAAAATAAATGACCGGTCGGGTATCAATCAGGGACCAGTCATGGAGGTGTCTGCCTCCTATGTAGGCAACCCGGTCATCATGAAGCCAAATGCTATAGGATACGATTCATGAGGCATTGGCAACTCAAGAAAATAAGACTAAAATGGGTAGTAAAAATGATCCTAGAACAATGATTGTTGCTGGAAATGAGTCCAAACATTTTGAGGACCCTAACCCCACACTACTAACTTGTTAAGCGCAGTATCTAGTGGGAAGGGACCCCTACTGGTACATCGACAGCGGGTGCTCCAAACACAAGACAGGAGAAGTAAAGTAAAGTAATAGTATTGTATGTGTAATGGTCTTGGCTGGTGTAAGTCATTGACCCCGAGTAAAAGATAATCTCCACCCGATTAACCCGGGTAGACCAATGAAGCTAACAAGTACGGTGTATTGAGTATGTATGGTGTATGTATTGCGTATGTGTATTTCGGAAGAAGGTAAGTATGTATTGGATGGCTTATATTGTATTCCTTGTATGTAATGAAGTGTGTAAATGTATTCCTTACGTAAAGTATTGTAGTATTGTGTATAAGAGCATGTATGCATGTATGTTTGAATAAAATGAATTACATGTATTCGACCAAGTGGTCGGCGTACCCTCGCTAGTACGCGGGGTATGTGGAAGTCATATTCAGCGTAAGTAGACCCCCCTAGGGGGAACGTTTTTAGTGTGCAGGTACCCGAAGCGGATATGGTCAAGGTAAGAGACCGGTGGCTACACTTGGATAGTTAGAAGTAGAATGTATAAGTGTACTAAGTGGCACACCCCTTGTACTTAGAAAGTAAGTAGTTTGTGGGGAATGGGTGGTGGTTAGACTCTTAATGAGTATCTATGAAATTGAAAGAGGTGTTGTATTTGTATAAGGATCTTAGTAAACTCGGTGTATTATATTGTATTGAACTTATGGAGTATTGTAATGAATGGGAAGTTCTAGTATTTGATTTGGTAATTGGAGTATGTATTGTAAGTGTGTAGTACTTGGATATTCCGTTCCATCAGACCGATGCTGTATGTAGTAGTAGTAGTAGCCTTGTGAAATACCCCGAACTTAAATACAGGGATTAAAATTAACTTAATACGTATTTAAGAGCCTAATGGTACCTAATTAATAACAGTAAGGAAAAATAAATCCAAAAGAAATAAAGAAACGCTTAACAGGCGAAAAACGCTAAATAAGCGTTAAATAACCGTAGGAGGTATGAGACCTCGGTTAGCGTATTATATGGATTCTAAAGGCTTAATAAGGCCTAAACAATATAGGGGAACAACTCCCGAAGAAAACGGATCCAAATAATGAATTAAAACGCTAATAGAGCTTTAAAGCACGTTTTTCGAGAAAACCCGGAAACGTGACTTTAAGTGGTCAAACGGACCCGTAAAAATTATAAATCATTAAATAATAATAATTAAGCATTTATGGAAGCTTAATAACTAATAAAAATAATTAAACGAGGGAATTCCGGAAAACGGGCCCGGTTAGTGAACGGTATCTAAACCGGGGAAAATAACGAGCGTTTTCTGTAAAAGACGAAAAAACGCTCCAGCTAGTATACTATATGGGGGCCGGTTTTTACTAGCCAAATAACCCCTCACACACACACATGTAACTAGCTAATTAAATAAGGGAGCCAAAAGCAAAAAGCAATAAAGTAAACACTACTTTATCTCTCTCTCTCTCTCCCCACTCACTTATTTCCCTACTCTCTCACCTCCCTCCTTCCTCACCACCGATTTCTCCCCTCTCTCCTCTGGTTTTGGGCGATTTCCAAGCTTCCCCAACAACAACAATGGCACTTCATCTTCTCTCCCTCCCATCTCTATTTGAGCTCCAATCACAAAAATAATTACATATTTGTAATCCCCTCGTCCTCCTCTATCATTCTCTCTTTCAAAATTCGAAAAGGATGAGTTTCATCTCCATGGGTTTTCCCCATTCAAAGAGAAAAGCACACCATTATGGAGCTTGGAGTCTCCTCTTTCCAACAAGGTAAAAATCTACATGAAAAACTCATGTTTTCTTCACCTCCCTTTCATAACCGATTTTACCCATATGTAACACCTTGTTTTCTCTCTCTCTTTTGAGCAAAATATCAACCTAGCAATGGTGGTGGATTCACCTTCTTGAACCAAGGGCTAAAACCCCTTCTAAAACTCTCCAAAGGTAAACCCTAGAAATTTCATTTCAAACACTTCAATGAATTGACATTGATTTAAGGGATTAGTATATTAATTATAGTGTCTTGTGTTCATTGGGTGATGGGAGTGGAGTTTGGCAACTCCATTCCCCCACATGGCCGATTTGGGCAAGAAAGGAAGAAGGAGGAGAAATGAGAAAGAAAGAAGGAATTATAAGCTCAAGGTAAGAGCTCTTTACTAATGCTAAATTTTAGTGCATTAGAGTAATGGGAAAGGGTAAACCAATCTAAAGAAACCAAATAATGTATTAGTAATGTAATTGAGGAAGTTTGAGTATTTGTGAACTAGTATGTGAATTGTGGGCCTTAGAGCCAAGTGTATTGTGCATGTGCATTAGTAATGTGGATTGAGGAAGTAATGGTGTACTAAATTTTTGTATGTGTGCCGGTAGAACCCTCGTGGTTTGGCTAGATTAGGAATGAGTTGTATGAGAAAACACATATGTGGAGAAGTAAGAAATGTAGAGGGACTATGGCAAAACTGTGGTAGGAATATGTACATGTAGGGATGACTTGGTGAATGGCAAAACCAAGGTGTATTGGAGTAAGTAGAGATATCTAATGACTATGAGTAGTAGTTGTGGTAAGAGAAGGAAAGAATGTAAAATCTGTAGCAAGGGTTGTTGAATGGTATTGGAGGAACTAGGAGAACTTATGTACTTGACCTAGGGAAGGAGTGTTGGACTTGAAGAGGTGAGACAATGCATTGTAGGCCTTGGAGATGACATTAGGAGAGGAAACTATGTATGGAGGAAGTAGGAACCAAAATCTGTAGCAAAGGGGTATCAAATTGTATAGAAGAACTAGGAAAGATTAGTGTGCAAGAATTGGTAAAAAGAATGTTGGACTTGGGCATAGGTGGTATAATTGCTTAGAAATGAATTGGCATGGTAATAGGAGATGTATTTGGGATGCTAGGAGTGACATTTGGTAACACCCCAACTGCAAATAACACACTTAACAATACTTTAGCAGCGGAAAACATAACTCACACCCTTACTTAACTCTTTGGTGTTACACGCCGTTAGCCACCCACGTGGCTAACAAGGCTAACATACATACATTTGTACCGGTCTGATGGACTAAATTCCCGAGCAGCTACACATAAATTCCGTTCCGTGTTCAACATCCATTATACACTTACATTACAACTGTACCGAGTATTTACTAACTAATGCCGATACAATTTCGGTCTTACTACACCTACAACACTTGCACAATTTGCATGAACGCCCCATACAACAACTACCCCGTCCTACTCTCGAACGGCTTCCAGATCTTGTACCTGAAAAGTATGGGAGCCCCCAAAGGGGGTCAGCACCTTTGCTGGTATGGTAATCCCGCAGCCCGCATGCTACCGGGCCACGCACAACTACTTGTCGTCTTAACATGCGGTTGATTTTATTTCAAACATACACAAACTCACACACATATCATGCTTATAAGTAAACATCCATTGATAGAATACAGACCAAGGTTAGCACACTCAACATAACAACACACTTCACTTTATAACATATACATAACTTATTTCACTCTTCTCAGAGTACATGAACTTCACTTAAGGAGTGCCGGGTGATATAAGCCCGAGCACAACATATACATACATTTTCTTTACCTGAGTGCGGCCTCATATAGGACCGTACACAACATACACAATTTCCCCCTAGCTCAATAGTGATGAGGTAGGTAACCTTGGTTAAGCTTGTGGGTGGTTGTACTTCAAGGAGGAAGAACAACCGTAACATAACAAGAGGGAGTCGAAGCGAACTTAGGCTTCAACACCCTACCAACATTGTACATAATTTCCCTCCTAGCCCGATGTGGAGGTCGGGTAGGTAAGCTTTGGCTAAGCTAGTGGGAGGTCGAAATCCAATGAAGGAAAAACAACCCTAACATAACAGGATGGGAGTTATTCACATATATATATTAACTCCCAAACAATACGCGCGACCGGGACACCCGGATTCCTCTCCATACATAACATATACTTATTAGTTAGAGGTTCCCTTATGGAACTTACCACATACATACATCACATAGTGTTACTACTCGGTTAGACACATATGGGGAGTAATATCCCTTTTTAACAAACATGAATAACTGTATCCAATAACAACAACAACAACTATCCATCAAGTCACGTACATCACATAATAACAACATACACTAACGCACGGATAGCCGTAGTTAGAACGCTCCCATGGGTTGGGACGTTTATTCCGATACCGATCTCTTATGTGAACCTAAAGTCGATTGACTATTATTTAACACACTAACTAAGGTTAAGCGGTATCGGAATTAATTACGCCACAATAATGAATTACTGTAAACTCATTTCATGCTTTAACTTGCAAGGTGGCAAACACACAGAAACACACGTTGGCATACAAGCCGGTGTAACCCGGTAGGACACAGGTTGCAAGAAAACCATACCTGTCACCGAAGGTGCACTCTAATGTACCATCACATGTTCCTGAAAATCTTGAATAACTGGTAACATTATAACTATCTTTGTTACATCGGGGGTAATATATTTATTCAACGACTAATGCGCCCATGATTAACCCGTTAAGTAGTTTTATAACTTCACACTTTTTAGCTTTTTACTCTCACATTTTTATTACAACTCTTCAACACTTAATCACCATTATAACTTACTTAACATATTCTTAACAATCTCATAACAACACCTCATACCAATCCCCGTCATTGGGTAACATTTCCTACCCTTAAACAAAAGTTTTTGCTCAAAATTACCCTATGTCCGAACTTGTGTCCGGCTTTGAAGTTCGGACACAAGTCGAGGCTCGAACGGGTGAATACTGGCGAATGTCCGAACTGTGTCCGAGCTTCCAGTTCGGACACAAGTCGAGGCCAAAACTGAAGAAAATTACATGCGTCCGAACTTGTGTCCGGACATCGAAGGTCGGACACAAGTCGAACCCATTAGCCTGAGAAAATTTTTCGAGTGTCCGAACTTCAAGTTCGGACGAAGTTCGGACACCACTGAAACTCGGAAAAACTTAGAAAACGATGGGGCGCGTCCGAACTTCCAAGTCCGGATGGAAGTTCGGACGTACCCCAAAATCCAGCTAACAGAGGCAAATCCTCACCTATAATTGCACTTCCAAAAATCCATACTTACTCCTTGAAATCCCAAGTCATCTAGCACCATTTTGCTATCATTCTTGCACTCTCCTACCTCCATTATTTATCCACCATTACAAAACCAAGCTTCCTCATTTCAACACTAAACAACCCAATTAAACACCTTAGTCCTCTCATCCATAAAATCATCATCAACACTCATTTTTCCTATTAAAATTTTGCCACAACCTCCCCATAAACTTTACATATTCATCCTCATCAATTATCATCAAAACCCAACCTCTTCATTCCAAATCTAGCCACACCCTTTCAAGGGTCCTAACAGCACGTTACAATCCCTCAAATTCATCATGACAACCTAATCACCATAACTTTCCACAACCACAATGTGAATCTCAAACTCAAAACATTTGGCTCTTAAGGCCCTCAACTCAACATCAATTCACAATTCCTCCCAAAAACCAACTAACACATTCCAACAGTATATTCCAATCCATAATTTTGGGTTCATTAATTTGTTTACCCATCCCAAACACTTAAACAATTATAAACAAAGTTTAGGTAGTTTTCTTACCTTAATTTCACAAAGTCTCCTTAAATTCTCCTCTTGCTCCAACCTCTCTCCAAAAATCGGTTAAGAGGGTATGGAGTTTCCAAACTCCATCCCAACACCCAAGAACACAAAACATACACAATTAATTATCTAAACCCTTAGAAACTCAATTAATCAAAGGGCTAGAATTATTAGGGTTTACCTTTTGAAGCTTTTAAGAGGGATTTTCTCCCCTGAATCAAGAAGGAAACCTACTCCCACCATTGAAGGATAAATTTGGAGCTCAAGAACAAGGAGAAAAAACAAGGTATCAAAAATGTGAAAAATTAATTACACCGAGAGATGAAGAGGGGATGACTTTTTCTTGGAAATGTTTACCTTAGAAGAAAGAGAAGACTCCAAGCTTCTCATTGGTGCCATTTTCCTCCCAAATGGTGAAAACCCACGGAGGTCAACTTCATCCTTTGGAATTTTGAAAAGAGAGGATGATAGAGGAGGATGAGAGGAAGAAGAATATGTAATTATTTTTTTGATTGGAGCTCAAATGGAGCTTGGGGATGAAGAAGAATGGAGGAGGCCATTGTTGGCTTGGATGGGAATTTCATCGGCAGAGAGAGAGGAGGGAACCGGCTGGGAGAGAAAGAGAGAAGAGAGGAGAGAGAGAGAGAGAGAGAGAGGAAAAGAATAAGGAGGAGAGAGAATAAAGGGGTATAAGTGGTGTTTGTATTTTTGACTCTATTAATTAGTTACTAGTCATGTGTGAGTGAGCTTTTTACATTAATAAAACGGCCCCACTAAAATAAAACGCTGGAGCGTTTTTCGTTTTTAACAGGAAAACGCTCGTTTATTTACCCGGTTTAGCACTGTTCACTAACCGGGACCGTTTTCCGGAACTTTCTCATTCCTTTAATTTTAATGGTTACTAATCTCCCATTAATTTTTAATTATTGTTTCAAAATCAACTATTATTTTTTACGGGGTCGTTTAACTGTTTAAAGTCACGATTTCGGGTTTTCTCGAAAAACGCGCTTTAAATCTCTGTTAGCGTTTTAAACGCATTGTTTTGAATCCGTTTTCTTCCGGGATTTTTCCCACATGTTCTAATGTGTAATTAAGGTATAGAAATGTATTTATAACCCTTACGAAGGTTTGTACTTCCTAAAATAACTAAATACGTATTTTCACGTTTTGTGACTTTTACGCATTTTTCGTTTTCTTTTTGGTTTTCATTTCTTCACCAATGATCTTAAGGACTTAATTAGCCTTGGAAAATTATAATTACTTATTAACTAACACATTAAGGTTTGGGGTATTTCAATCTACCCCCCTTAAAAGAACTTCGTCCTCGAAGTTCACACTTCCCCCACATCATTTGTTTAGGATATGGGATTACTTGCAACATACAACTTCATAGCAAACATCACCCACAATAGTAACCTCGGACTTGATGGTCCGGGTACCTTAACATCATTTGCACATACATACCAACCCTTAGACTCTTAGGTCTGGGTAGACATAACAACATTTGCTCTAGGTCCTGATAACGTACATCCATTAGACACTTATGTCTTGATAACATAACAACCTTTAGACACATAGGTCTTGGTAACATAACACTTTTGGATTTAATCACATAGGACTCAAGGTCCAAATAATAATTATTACACATACCACACAACATGTCATAGCATGTATATCACCAGGAATTCCTTTTCCATCTCTTCATGGGTTCGAGACCCATGTTGAGTACATATACACTGTGATCCCGCAGAACCGGTCGCGATGGACACTCTGGTCCCCGTTCCTTTGGGCGATCAAAACAATTGCATACTTCTTTAAAAAATATACTTCTCATGTCACCGGTCCTAAGACAAAGGCTCGTACGTCCTCAGCTCGTGAGCAAGTATAGGAAAGTACCCTCTATGAGGTTAAGTAAATGAAACCCTTTATTGGAAGAATACAAGTTGAAAATCCTCTACGAGGTCACATAAAGGTAGTCCTTCCTTGAAAATACCACCTAAGAATCTTAAATATTTATTGAAGTCTAGAAAATACCAATTGTAAATTTGTAACCCAATTTAAAATTCTTTAGAAAGCTCCATACAACTCCAAGTCCAATTATTGTTAACTGCATCTTATCCTTGATGGATTATTTATGACCACTTATAGGGAGTTTCAAGAATCATCCAACCCTAATGTGATCAGCATCAAGTAACTATCTTTCCACCATCTTGTGTTCGGCTTCCCTTGATCTCATGATAATCAAGTTTCACCTCCCACATCATTTTCAAACAACAACTAATTCAAGCATGTACCATTTTCTATCTTCTAATCCATCTAGTCGTAATCATTACATCTCCAAGGGTGGAACTATGTCCATCAATCAACTTCCCGATTTATTTTAAATCAAGTTACCTAGGGAATTTAATTCTCACTAGGTTCTACGTTGATGCCATACCTCTTCATAAATCACAATACTGTATATATACATATATCCATATATATATATTTTTATCAAAATATAATACACAATATTACATTTGGTATCTTATGAACATACACTGTCGGGGTTTTAGTTCCCCGGGAGTTTTTTCTACTCCCTTATACTTATACTTTCACGCACATTTGTTGACACAATAAACACACTTATCGCAAGGGTATTCGCATCTTCCGTGCGTAATTACCACAATTAACCATGAATGAATGAGTATGTTTATGTAACACACACACCAATCATCAAGACAAATCATTTTGTGCTATGCACATCATAGTTCACGTACACTTGTACGGTAAAAGACACTAAGTGGTTCTGCGCTCTACCCCCCTTAAAAGGGATTACGCCCACGTAATCAATCAGTTAATCACTGGTTTAGAACATTCTACCGTCGTGAAGTGTTTATCTCCACGCGGTTTATTACACAATGTGTTCTGGTTTGAGGATCTTAGCCATATTGGCGGTTTAGTCCCTAACCAAGAATTCTCACTAGAGTTTGTTTTAACTCTTAACTGGTTTTGATTCTGGCCTGTGCGGCCTTTAGGCATCATTTATTTGCCATGCACTCATGTTCACTACACACATTTAACACTTGAATTGTTGGCTCACTTGTTTCTGCTGCGCAACTCTTGGTAACTTAGAGCTTAGTTTGCTCCATATATTATTCTTACTGTATTGTACGTCCCCGATTATCACCTTTATCTTGGTAATAACGGGTTCTCAACCGACGCGTGGTATCACTTACCATGAGCGAATTCGGTGAGTTACAAACTTCTATTCATTTCCATGATAATTTACTGCATTCCACAATGACTTACTTGTTTCTTCCGACTTACTGTCGGTTGAGTTTGAGCTACTACCCAGTAGTACTCTCTGTCATTTCCAACACTTGAGGTATCCATACCAATTTTAATAACCGTGTTACTGTAGTCACTTATGCCAAGTACCCTTGACTGGTACGACCGTGCTTGTCTTATGCATCGGTTTTATCACACCATAAGTCTTATTCTTCTATCACCTTTAACATTTCCCAACTTCCTAGCTATCTCACTCGATCATTACCGCGCAGGCGCAATACCAAAACACTCAGTCATACAGAGTGCAGAGGCGTAAACTCTTGACAGTAAATCTCTTATGCGATAGCAATAGGAATTCACACTGTTTCTTATCACTAGTATCACTACTGGCTTATGCCCAGTCTGTTTATCACTTACTTGTTGTCCATTGAGTTCCACTCATACTGGTCTTATTTGCCATACAGTTGTTTATCAATACTTACACAACGGTCGCTTACTGCGCACCGTGCTCTTACTCATTGTACAACATTAACTTACACTGCATCCGCTATTATATTAGCTTCTGCCACTACACTGTGTTTTGCCATTTATTTGGCTGGTTGTTGAATACGCTATTCTACGAGTCTTTATGCTCCTTGAGCGTTGTTCATTACACATTTAGCATCCCACACCTATGGTGGTTGCTATTTGACTTTTTACTCATCCGATCTCCACAACTGGTGCAAACACTTCCTTTCGTGTTATTCCTACTCACATCATTCTTGGGTAATAGCAACATAGTCAACTCTTAACATATTCCCTGAACTTAGTTCACATAACTACCGCTGTTGCGGTTTCACATATCACGAGGTATCCCCACTCTTTAAGCAGTGGTTCGTTATCCACTTTACTTACTTATATTACATAAACTTCTGTGATCAATGCCATTTTCTTAACACATTCTACTTGTGGCTCATAAGCCTTATTGCCTCGAGCTTTGCTCTTTGTAGGCTATCCACACACATTTACTTCTCTGTACAACATTACATGGTTTATAGGTTGCATTGAGCTCCATGACAAGGTCGTTGTTCCTTTCATGGTATGCTCCTTCAAGGATGTCAGACTTCCTCCTGACGACTTATGTTTAAACTGGGTGTTAGTTTCCACCCTTGCGTTTCTGTCACGTTATCTTGTTCAACCATTGTTGATCCAACCACCCTTCTAAGGATAGTTCCTGGGTGTTACTAGGTTGTGCCATTATATCCGGCTCGCACTTATGAGGACGTTTCATTAGCTACATCGCCCTGCGTTCTTGGCCGGTTAATTATCCTCTTTAGTGAGATTGATTATCTCGAGAGTTTCGTCCCGATCATTGCACATTAACGTATCCATAGTAGGCATCTGCCTTACCATATGTAGGCTGGGTACTTACTCCAGCTATTGTGTTCATCCTTCAGGTTCCTTATGACATATTCCATGTCCTTACTTACTAATCAGTGCACTTCGCACTTGTTCACCCTTAAACATTTCCTTAAAATACACTTACTAATTCCTTTAGTCTTCCTTAACTTAACTGGGTTCCTTTACTTCCACCATTCTTGGTAATCCATTGCTCCTGCTTGACTTTTACTTCGGACCGTAGTATGGAGTCGACTACTTCCCGTGTTCCAGACTCCACTCGTATACATATGTGGGGTATCCTACTGATACATTGCTACTTACCCGACTAACCTATAAGAAGGTCTGTCAGGCCCACAAGCTCCTACCGGAGTGCGGTCGTCCCACATTTCAGTTGGTACACTCGTAGTGTCCGTCACACGCCTAGGTGAAGTATTCTGTTGTCAACTCCTCTTATATTATCCTATGATAATATGCGTTCCATGCTTCCCGAACTTAATCAAGGGAAATGTATCCACTGTTGTATTATTATGAACTCAATCCATTCCTCGGGTTGTTACCCTTGGGTTTACCGGTTTCCATCCGGTTGTTTTAAAAGTAACTGGGTAAAACTTACCTACTATGTGGCACTGAGGCCTGTGTAGGTCTTCTGGTTTGGTTTAAAGAAAGTTAGAGATAAAATGGGTTTGAAAGAAAATTTGGTTTTGAAAACGGTTTTGAAAATGAATTTAAGTTGAAAGAAAAAATTCTGTTGGTTTCACAACGTTTTTGCCTTATCCCAGTCTAGCTTCTTGCTGACTGGTGTATTTCCAAGTACAGAGGTCAGGCTGCTAAGCCTTTCCACAGTTATGATGATCTCACTTTACTTCATGGTACTTTACTAAGTACTTTATAGTTGCTAATAATTTGCCGCCAGCCTTGTTGTAGCAGCACTTGCCTTGGCAAGTGCGCCATGCTGACTGGCTACTGGTTCAATACACATCGGTTGCGGTACTGCTTTGACCCGCTCTAACATCCGTGGCCTTGCTGGCCCTTGCTTGATTGCAGTCTTAACAACAAATCTTCTGGGTTCTTCACACTGTCTTCACATGATAGCCCTTAACTAGGGTGTTTCCCATTCTGGGAGTCCCCTTTCTACTTGGTATTGTATCCTCCTCGTACTATATTGTGGTTCCTTAATCGGTTGTTATACCGTTGGTGTATTAGTTAACATTTGTAGTCCCGTAGACACTCGCCTCGGGTTTCATTACTTCACTTCTTGCCTGTGCACAGTTAGTGCGTTGCAAGCTGGTTGTCCTCGACTGCTCCGCATGTCGACCCAGGTTGCCGGAAATTCTATTCTCTTGTGCATAAGATTCTTCACTTTTCGCTAACAAGAGCGGTTAATATTGTTAAAATGGAGACCGTCTTCGGGATCACACCTTTCGGGATCTACCGTATGACAGGTCCTCCGTACTTACAGGGGTAAATATCAACTGCCAGATCGGGTTTTTCCCGAGTAAGAGATGACCCTCATCTCTCTGGCGTTCTTTCCCGAGTTATAAAATAGGGTTTGTGGAGGGCGGGATGGATACTGTAGGTATCCAGTACACACTGGTATTTCCCTAACTAGCGTACTTCTCACGCTATCACTCAACCCTTAACCCAAAGTACTAAACTCTTAACTCGGTACTTCCTAAGCTCGGTATTTCAGTCATCAGAGCGATACTTCGCTCTGATACCACTTTTTGTAACACCCCAACTGCAAATAACACACTTAACAATACTTAGCAGCGGAAACATAACTCACCTCACTTAACTTTGGTGTTACACGCCGTTAGCCACCCACGTGGCTAACAAGGCTAACATACATACATCGTACCGGTCTGATGGACTAAATTCCCGAGCAACTACACATAAATCCGTTCCATGTCCAACATCATTATACACTTACATTACAACTGTACCGAGTATTACAACTAACGCCGATACAATTTCGGTCTTACTACACCTACAACACTCCACAATTTCATGACGCCCACATACAACAACTACCCCGTCCTACTCTCGAACGGCTTCCAGATCTTGTACCTGAAAAGTATGGGAGCCCCCAAAGGGGGTCAGCACCTTTGCTGGTATGGTAATCCCGCAGCCCGCATGCTACCGGGCCACGCACAACTATTGTCGTCTTAGCATGCGGTTGATTTATTTCAAACATGCACAAACTCACACACATCATGCTTATAAGCAAACATCCATTATAGAATACAGACACAAGGTTAGCACACTCAACATAACAACACACTTCACTTTATAACATACACAACTTAATTTCACTCTTCTAGAGTACATGAACTTCACTTAGGAGTGCCGGGGTGATATAAGCCCGAGCACAACATACATACATTTCTTTACTTGAGTGGCGGCCTCATATAGGACCGTACACAACATACACAATTTCCCCCTAGCTCCAATAGTGATGAGGTAGGTAAGCCTTGGTTAAGCTTGTGGGTGGTTGTAATTCAGGAGGAAGAACAACCGTAACATAACAAAGAGGGAGTCGAAGCGAACTTAGGCTTCAACACCCTACCAACATTGTACATAATTTCCCTCCTAGCCCGATGTGGAGGTCGGGTAGGTAAGCTTTGGCTAAGCTAGTGGGAGGTCGAAATCCAATGAAGGAAAACAACCCTAACATAACAGGATGGGAGTTAATTCACATATATATATTAACTCCCAAACAATACGCGCGACCGGACACCGGATTCCTCTCCATACATAACATATACTTATTAGTTAGAGGTTCCCTTATGGAACTTACCACATACATACATCACATAGTGTTACTAACTCGGTTAGACACATATGGGGAGTAATATCCCTTTTAACAAACATGATAACTGTATCATACAACAACAACAACATATCCAACAAGTCACATACATCACTCATAATAACAACATACACTAACGCACGGATAGCCGTAGTTAGAACGTTCCCATGGGTTGGGACGTTTATTCCGAATACCGATCTCTTATGTGAACCTAAGTCGGTTAACTATTATTTAACACATAACTAAGGTTAAGCGGTATCGGAATTAATTACGCCACAATAATGAATTACTGTAAACTCATTTCATGCTTTATCTTGCAAGGTGGCAACACACAGAAAAACACATTGGCATACAAGCCGGTGTAATCCGGTAGGACACAGGTTGCAAGAAAACCATACCTGTCACCGAAGGTGCACTCTAATGTGCCATCACATGTTCCTTGAAAATCTTGAATAACTGGTAACATTATAACTATCTTTGTTAACATCGGGGTAATATATTTATTCAACGACTAATGCGCCCATGATTAACCCCGTTAAGTAGTTTTATAACTTCACCTTTTTAGCTTGTTTACTCTCACATTTTTATTACAACTCTTCAACACTTAATCACCATTATAACTTACTTAACATATTCTTAACAATCTCATAACAACACCTCATACCAATCCCCGTCATTGGGTAACATTTCCTACCCTTAAACAAAGTTTTTGCTCAAAATTACCCTATGTCCGAACTTGTGTCCGGGCTTTGAAGTTCGGACACAAGTCGAGGCTCGAACGGGTGAATACTGGCGAATGTCCGAACTTGTGTCCGAGCTTCCAAGTTCGGACACAAGTCGAGGCCAAAACTGAAGAAAAATTACATGCGTCCGAACTTGTGTCCGGACATCGAAGGTCGGACACAAGTCGAACCCAATTAGCCTGAGAAAATTTTTCGAGTGTCCGAACTTCCAAGTTCGGACGGAAGTTCGGACACCACTGAAACTCGGAAAAACTTAGAAAACGACGGGGCGCGTCCGAACTTCCAAGTCCGGATGGAAGTTCGGACGTACCCAAAAATCCAGCTAACAGAGGCAAATCCTCACCTATAATTGCACTTCCAAAAATCCATACTTACTCCTTGAAATCCCAAGTCATCTAGCACCATTTTGCTATCATTCTTGCACTCTCCTACCTCCATTATTTATCCACCATTACAAAACCAAGCTTCACTCATTTCAACACTAAACAACCCAATTAAACACCTTAGTCCTCTCATCCATAAAATCATCATCAAACACTCCTTTTTCCTATTAAAATTTTGCCACAACCTCCCCATAAACTTTACATATTCATCCTCATCAATTATCATCAAAACACAACCTCTTCATTCCAAATCTAGCCACACCCTTTCAAGGGTCCTAACAGCACATTACAATCCCTCAAATTCCATCAACGACAACCTAATCACCATAACTCTCCACAACCACAATGTGAATCTCAAACTCAAAACATTTGGCTCTTAAGGCCCTCAACTCAACATCAATTCACAAATTCCTCCAAAACCAACTAAACACATTCCAACATATATTCCAATCCATAATTTTGGGTTCATTAATTTGTTTACCCATCCCAAACACTTAAACAATTTATAAACAAGTTTAAGGTAGTTCTTCTTACCTTAAATTTCACAAGTCTCTTAAATTCTCCTCATGCTCCAAACCTTCCCCAAAAATCGGTTAAGAGGGTATGGAGTTTCCAAACTCCATCCCAACACCCAAGAACACAAAACATACACAATTAATTATCTAAACCCTTAGAAACTCAATTTAATCAAAGGGCTAGAATTAGGGTTTACCTTTTGAAGCTTTTAAGAGGGATTTTCTCCATTGGATCAAGAAGGAAACTACTCCACCATTGAAGGATAAATTTGGAGCTCAAGAACAAGGAGAAAACAAGGTATCAAAAATGGTGAAAAATCAATTACACCAAGAGATGAAGAGGGAATGACTTTTTCTTGGAAATTTTTACCTTAGAAGAAAGAGGAGACTCCAAGCTTCTCATTGGTGCCATTTTCTCCTCAAATGGTGAAAACCCACGGAGGTCAACTTCATCCTTTTGGAATTTTGAAAAGAGAGGATGATAGAGGAGGATGAGAGGAAGAAGAATATGTAATTATTTTTGTGATTGGAGCTCAAATGGAGCTTGGGGATGAAGAAGAATGGAGGAGGCCATTGTTGGCTTGGATGGGAAGTTCCATCGGCAGAGAGAGAGGAGGGAGACCGGCTGGGAGAGAAAGAGAGGAAGAGAGAGAGAGAGAGAGGAAAAAGGAAATAAGGGAGGAGAGAGAGAATAAGGGGTATAAGTGGTGTTTGTATTTTTGACTCTATTAATTAGTTACTAGTCATGTGTGAGTGAGCTTTTTACATTAATAAAACGGCCCACTAAAATAAACACGCTGGAGCGTTTTTCGTTTTTAACAGGAAACGCTCGTTTATTTACCCGGTTTAGCACTGTTCACTAACCGGGACCGTTTTCCGGAACTTTCTCATTCCTTTAATTTTAATGGTTACTAATCTCCCATTAATGTTTAATTATTGTTACAAAATCAACTATTATTTTTACGGGGTCGTTTAACTGTTTAAAGTCACGATTTCGGGTTTTCTCGAAAAACGCGCTTTAAATCTCCGTTAGCGTTTTAACGCATTGTTTGAATCCGTTTTCTTCCGGGATTTTTCCCACATGTTCTTAATGTGTAATTAAGGTATAGAAATGTATTTATAACCCTTACGAAGGTTATGTACTTCCTAAAATAACTAAATACGTATTTTCACGTTTTGTGACTTTTACGCATTTTCGTTTTCTTTTTGGTTTTTCATTTCTTCACCAATGATCTTAAGGACTTAATTAGCCTTGGAAAATTATAATTACTTAATTAACTAACACATTAAGGTTTGGGGTATTTCATTGGTAGATGAAATATTGAATGGTAGGAGTTGTAGAAAATCTGTAGCATTAGAGAATGAAAAACTGTTGTAGGTGTTGAAAGGAAGTGAGGGAAATTGTGTAAGTTGTTTGATGGGTTTAGTAATGGATTTGGTGGATGAATTAAGGTGATTTAGAATGTTTAAATGGTACTAAAACATGTTAGGATGTATGTAGGAAGATTGGGGAAACAATGGGTGAAATTGGGAAGGAAAAACCAAATCTGTAACAAGGTTCTGGAACCGTCCGACCCAGAGTCTGGATCGGACGTGGGTCGGACAGGGCTTAAACAACGAGATGTAAACCTTCTGGAATGGTCCGACCCAGAGCCGTGGATCGGACGTGGGTCGGACAGGCTAAAATTTTTCCGTCGTCGAAGTTTCTGACTTCGTCCGACCCAGACGTTGGGTCGGACGTGGGTCGGACGGAGCTTGGACGACAGGACCAAAACCTTCTGGAATGGTCCGACCCAGAGGGTATGGGTCGGACGGAATAGTGCTGGGTCGGACAGGGTAATTTTCTGGGAACGAATCTAACTGGAATGGTCCGACCCAGGGCTTGGGTCGGACGGTGGGTCGGACGGCCCTATACTTACAAAAAAAGAAAAAAGAAACAGTAAGCTTATAACTAGTATATATATATATGTATACCCACCTATACATATGTATATATATGGGTATGTAAATTATGGGCAAGTAATGGAAAGTAAGTAAAATGAAAATAAGTGTAAGGAATGTAAAGCCTTAATAAGTACGGATTAGCAAACACAACGTATTGAGTAATATTAATAATGGTAGGTAATCATTCAATTGTATGCATATCCTAGGCTGTGATTGTGAACACGGAGGAACGTTGGGATACAAGTACAACGGTGAAAGGTATGATTTCTTCATGCCCTGTATCCTAATCTGGTTACCCCGATTTGTGCTTATTTGACCACCTAATAAGATAAATGCATGAATCGAACTATATTGCACTTACCTGTGCTTGACTTATGTTGTGCTTGATATTTATTGTCTTGAGCACTAGTTGTATAATTCATGAAATATATGAATGATGATGAATGGTATTCGAACCTCGTATTGTACTTGCGTAATGTATTGTACCTCGTATGTATGTGTATATGTGTATTGTATTATTGTGGCCTGGATGTTGACTTGTGCTAATTCCTAACTATCTAACTCCTAACTTAAGTGAGTAAATTGGAATGAGTACAAGTCCGATATAGTTTCGGCCACGCGTGAGGATGAGGAGACACAAGAGGTTGGATCCGATTCCTGGTTCGTAAGCTGGTCCACGGCCCAAATCCCTTAAGTGGGTAGCATCCTGGATTAGTGAACCAAGTAAAGCCTGGTGGTGGGACGGTGTAGTCCCTGCCCAGAGGCCATACCGGTTTAACATGAGTAAGAGTAAGAAAGTAAGAATGTATGAGTATGAGTATGAGTATGAGTATGAGTATGAGTATGAGTATGAGTATGAGTATGAGTATGTATGTGTATGTATGGAGTAAACGAGTAAAAGAGTAATCTCCACCCGATTAACCCGGGTGGACCAATGAAGCTAACAAGAACTATACTTGTGTATGTAATAAGTATGTGTATTTGGAAGAAGGTAAGTATGTATCGGATGGTTATACCGGATTCCTTGTATGTAATAAAGTGTATGTATGTATGCTTGTGTAAGTATTATTGTATTGTGTATAAGAGCATGTATGCATGTATGTTTGAATGAAAATGAACTGCATGTATTCGACCAAGTGGTCGGCGTACCCTCACTAGTACGCGGGGTATGCGGTTATCATGCTCGGCGAAAGCTGACCCCTTCGGGGGACATTTTTTAGTGTGCAGGTACCCGAAGCGGATGTGGTCAAGGAAGAGACCGGAGGCACACCCTTGTAATTAGGAGTAAGTAGTTTGTGAGGAACGGGTAGTAAGTAGACTCGTAGTGAGTACGTATGAACTTTGAAGAGGTAGTATATCTGTATAAGGATCTTAGTAAACTCGGTATGTGAATTATATTGTATGGTATTTGAAATGCTGTATCGAATGGAAGAATGTAGCGTGTGTTGGTGTATGAAATATAAATGGTAGATATGTAATACTCGGGATTCCGGTCCATCAGACCGATGCTGTATGTAGAAGTAGTAGCCATGTTAGTCACGTGGGTGGCTAACGGCATTGTATCACCCAATGTATGTAAGTAGGTATCCGCTGGTGTATCTGAGGAGTAAGGAGATTGGACGTTAATGACTGTATTAATAGTAGGGGTGTTACCCTTGTTAGTCACGTGGGTGGCTAACGGCATTGTATCACCCACCGTTGAGTATGTAAGTATCCGCCGTGTGAGTCTGGATTGTACAAGGAGATTGGACGGTAATGACAGTATTAGCGGTAGGGGTGTTACAGATTTTGTAATTTAAAAAAATAGGAGAAGGGGTGATTTTGTAATATAAAATAAGGGAAGGGGTGGTTTGTAATTAGAAAACTCGGAAGTTCCAAGCGTAACGCATTCACACGTGAATGCTTTGTATTTTTTTCTTTTTTTCTTTTTCTTTTATCTTTATCGCAACAACAATAATTTACATGGTTTAACTTTTAATATATAAGTCCAAAATGAAAAAAAATTATATCATTGTTCATTTAAATTCAAGTTCTTCAAACAAAGACCAGTCAAGAATATATTTTGACAAATTTTAAAAAAATTATACATATAATATTTTAATGTGAGAATGTATATACATATTTTAATGTGACGATGTACATGTTCAAATGTATGAATGTACATGTTCTTTAATGAACATCTGTACATTTTATATGGTCATATGTACAAATTTTCTTCCTTATATGTACATATTTTCATCTAAAGATGTACATATTTAATGGTTCGTACTACTACTACAAAAAATGCTATAGACAACTGTTAAAAAATCCAAAGACAACTGTTATTAACAGTTGTAACAGAACCAGTTGTCTTAGGTAAACATTACATTAGACAACTGTTAAATAACAGTTGTCTTATGATACCAAACAACTACTGTAAATAGACCTATTACTACTGTTATTAACAGTTGTAGTAGATATACATAAGAGGACTGTTAATACCAATTGTAGTAGGTCATATTTTTTCCCACTTTCAACACCTATCACAACTGTTTTTAACAGCTGTCTTTGACACACTATAAACAATTTTTCCTATCTTTTAACAACTGTTCTATAACAGTTGTGTTTGACCCTTTTATAATACACAACTGTTAATTTAACAGTTGCTGATATGATATTCATCTATTTGTCACATGTTAACAAATGCACAATAACATTCACAAACCCACATAACAACACTTATAGTTCCAAATCAACATTCATAATTCTGAATCAATATAATAACATTCTTCGTTCAATCTGTTTAGCAAAAACATAGTATCAAATTTGTTTAGAACATCCATGATTTCCAACCTCATAGAAAATGATTCAATAAAGCAGTATCATATGTATCAAAATCTATCCATGTCTGAATATATTGCATTTGAACAAGAGCCCACTGCTCTCGAATAACATCAACCTCGTCTTGCTTGCATGCTCGACCTTTGTACCCGTAAAAGTACTACAAAACACAATAAAATTCTATTAGTTCATTAGTATATAGATGTATATTAATTAGATGCTTTAACTTATAATGAACTTGGGAAAGACTTAAATATATTCTGCTCATAAGAAAGACATAAAACGTACATTAGCACATACACGTATATGAGAAAGCAGCCAAAACACTAAAGGTGAATCCTAGTACCCATGTTGCTCATTAACTTGAGAAAGACATAACAATGTACAAACGAATTCTTCAAAAGACATAATATGGTTTCAGCTAACACTTAGATCCTCAAGGACTCATGTAACTCACATTCCCACATACTAATTAATGTAGTACAAAACTGCATGAGATGACCAAGCGGTAGTCTTTCCAAAACAATCAAGTATAAAAGAGAGTAGAATTATTACCTCATAGTGTATTAGGTTGAGAACAGTATCTGGTCGAGCTTCAACAGTTTCTTGCTCACCCAATAACGGTGTACACCTCTATCCGCTTTGTACTCACAAGTTACGGAAATTCAAAGCTAATATATCTTTACCTTTTACTTCTTCATCAGTAAAGTGCTAGTAGTGAATATAAAATAAATAATGTTGTTGTACAGATGATGATGATGATCAACAAAGGATATGTAAAGCCCAGCCAATCTGAGAACACAACCCTCGTTATCAACCACAACCTTTTCTGCTTTCAGAAGAACATCCGTCCTCGGGCTTCTTCCAATTGATACATATGGGGTGCTCTGTAAACCCACACCGTGGTAAAATTTATAAGTTTATCATCCAAGGATGTACGGCAAAATAATAAATAAAGTTCAAATCTATGCGGCACCAAAAAATCATCGATATACATAGCCTTGCATCTAGAGCTAGAATAAAAAAATATTATTTTTTGGCTCCAGAAAGAAAATAAAACAAGTGATCACAAGCTAATATGACAAGGATAGTTTAGTGTTGGATAGTAGATGAAACACCTCATCACAATATCCATTGTCAAAGCAATCAAACGGTGCCGAGCTTGATGTAAAAAGGAAAGAGCCTTCACCATTCCAGTTTAACACAGCTTCCCTGTTCGGAGTAACATACCAAATCAACAGCATGAAAATTGTTACATATATATTGTGTTGTACAAAAACTAGCAAGGTGACTGTACCCTTGTGTAAAGAGTGCATGTGTAACTTGCAGTTGAAGTTATATATAATGAAATGACAGGGTATGTATATTTATCGCAAGTTAGGGTGTGCTGATTTGAGAAGAAAATAATGAGTCTCACTGGTTAAAACATAATGGAAGAACATGATGAAGACTTGGTTCGCAGACACAAAACATATTCACAAAAAGTAATTTGATTGCTATGAACTTTTCAGGACTTAAAAGCTCAAGGAAATAACAACCATAAGTATATTAATGTATATCATTATCTAGTTTCAGATCCTATCAAGGGATTTCTAGAGTCAAAAGTGGATAGAAATAGAATAATGCATATCTTAGAATATCGGTGGGTAACTGCAATAACAAAAATAGTCGCCAATCCTAACCTTCATTTACACTAGCAAATCAGTGGCATGAAACTAGGAATTTAACCAAGCACCTAATCAGTTAGTTCCTTTGTTGGTAATTCTATTTCAGATAACTACAAATAGTTTTTCAAAATATAAATATTCATACAAGATGAAAAGTAGATCATCAACTTCCTTAATATAGGACCAACCATCTGAAGAGAGAAAACCTTGTTACCTCTAACAAATAATCAGCTTGGTTAGCAACATCATTCAGATTAGCACCAGGAAGGTGACCTTTCGTGCCATATTTGCTCTTAAATTCACCGACACCAGATGCCACTGGCTGAAGCAATCCATGTCTGTTGTCGTTTAGAGGTGTACGACAAAGCAGTCCTACAACTTGTACCTGTGCAACGAAAACATAACATACTGGCTTATGAACTATAAAACTTTCAGACTGTAGACATGAAAGAAATAGGAGAGTCACATGGTGATTGATAAAGCCCATATCAAAGCTTACACGACGGGGGAATTTCTTCGTTAGATGGGATAAGACAGTCTTCTTGATCACCCCCAATAGAATTTTGCGCTGAAAACCCAGCAACAATTTTGTAGGTTGAAAATTCTAGTCGCAGCTTGCTTTAAACACTAATCAACAAAAGCATAGATACAGCAATGAAAATCTCATGAGCGGTTTGAAAAATACTAAAAGTTATACAAAGGATAATAACACGGCAACAAAACATAGTTTACATGACAAATTGAAAATTAAGCTTGACTTTGAAATAAAACATATCTCAATCCAAACTAAACCTCAAATGAAAAACAACAATAAACTTCCAAACTGAAATAAATTCTACACATGACCTATTTACCTGATCAATCTTTAGCCGTAACAACAATAAACTTCCAAACTGAAAACAACAATAAACTTCGAAACTAAAAATTAAGCTTGACTTTGAAATAAAAACATATCTCAATCCAGTTAACATGTATGCATCACCGTATCTAAGCCATCTGACCTATTTACCTGATCAATCTTTAGCCGTAACAGCAATAAACTTCCAAACTGAAAACAACAATAAACTTCCAAACTGAAAATTAAGCTTGACTTTGAAATAAAAACATATCTCAATCTAGTTAACATGTATGCATCACCGTATCTAAGCCATCTGATATATCAAAGAAAAAGTTCAGCAACCGTTCATTAAAATTAATGTAATCATTTTACTAGTTTAGCCGTAACAGAGCATCTACCTGGAGTTCAGATTATAGAGGACTTTGGGCATGTAACCTTCAGGTGATACGGATTCAGTAGGAGGTGGCAACCAAATTATAGTAAAACCCATTGATGACAGTTCTGCAGCTTTGGCGTCTAGCTCCATATACCATCTGCCAGATTTATGAGACTCCCAGTTGAATCCTTGGCACAAAATCTCATACCCGGATCCAGTGGCTGAAGATACTAGTGTCTCCAACGGTTTCATTACTTCAGCTTCTGCTATAATTTCTTCAGGGAAACTAGTAAGAGAGCTTCTGAAAATACTATAGGCTTCGGCAGCCAACTTCTCATCCTCACGAAGAATGGATTCTTTAGCTTCTTTGTTTTTAGTTGTTTTCCACATCTTCTCAGAGGAAATATCAGTTGCTAAATTCCTAAGATTGTTAATGATTCCATCAGCATATTCAGTAGGAAACGTAACTGATGTAGCAGCGAGAGGGAAATACAAACAAAAACAAAATCAAGAGTGAAATTCAGGGGTATTTCTTGAAACTAATCGCACAGACCCTAATTAACAGAAAGTTTTACCTAAATTGAAGATTATAGGGTGTGACTGAGGTTGCAGTCGATTGTTAGCAGCTCGCTCTGGTCACCGATATTACTAATTTGTCATTGCAGGATTCTGTGGAGTATGCCATCAGGAAGGGAATGGCGAGAACGCAAAAACTGAGAGAATGAGAAAGCAGATTTAGGGTTTGAACAAACCGATAGAACGAGAGCAGCGGGGGAGAGAAGGAGAAACCGTACTGATTTTATTTTATTTGGCGTCCAAATATACCTAGCACTACTATAAATTTATAACAGTTGTTTTATGCAGCCTTTAAATCGCGTGCCAGTTCAAACTCATCCAATAACAACTAATTCCAAAGAATAATTCTCACAGAAGCCAGGATAGCAAGTTTCCCTGCCCATTGGGTTTTCTCCCAAAGCAAATCGCCGCCAAGTCTTTTCACCTTCCTCCTTGCATGTCGATATTCAGTACTCATTACCATTCTCGACTAGAGCTGTCGCTGGATTATGGCCTCTATCACACGTTTCATCTTTCCCTAAGCACCAAGTGCCGTTTAAACACATGCAAATCACCAGCAGCTCTTCATATACTTCTGCTTGATCGGCTGTGTACTCGTTTCAAACCATACATATACCCGACCTCATTCTTGGCTCAACACACCATTCCCTTTGTGCTAGTTACACCCTCGCTACTTTCTCGATTGCTCAACTCCTTTATTTCCAAACTTGTGCCCGTCCAGCAATTACTCTACACCAATTTTCAACCCCCTCCGTCACTTATGGCCGCTATCCCGCCTACACCTCCACCACCGGTGGACACCTTGGCCTCCGACTGCGCAAAGCTTACCCTGACCGCTGCGGAGGAGGAATCCTTGCCTGTTGATGATCTCCTACAGGCTTCTTCTGATGCCCTCACTCAGTGCTGTTTTTTAGGCAAGCTCCTGACGCATCGTCATGTTGACATCAAGGTTCTGGAACGCACCCTAGCCAAGGCTTGGAGGTGCGAGTATACTCTTCGGGTACGAAGTCTGGAGCATGGTATCTTGTTGTTTCGTCTGCCTGATGAAGCGTTTGTCGCTTCCATCCTTTCACGTGGGCCATGGACTCATGATGGTGGCCTTTTGGTTCTATCCGAAGTTGATCGTGCAACTCCTCCGCGTGACCACCAGTTCAAATGGGTGCCGTTTTGGGTCCATGTACATGACGTCCCGTTTCAGTTTATGCACCACATGTTTGCCAAGCGACTTGGGAATCAGATAGGAGTGTTTATGGATTATGCCGAGTTTGATCGACGCAAGGCTGGGTCTTACATGCGCATCAAGATTAATTTGGATGTTACCAGACCTATTCTTCGTTTCACCACAATCACTGCAGACGGTAAGAATTACACTTTGCCATTGCCTTATGAGAAATTGCCTAACATCTGTTTCATGTGCGGTCTTTTCACACATGTTCTTCGAGAGTGCCCTTACCGCACGGACGCAACCATGGACGAGCTTAATTACGGGATGTGGTTAAAGGCTGGGACTGCTGGGGTTTCTCGTCCAAATTATGCTACACCAGGGGGAAGTTCTGCTCCGCGCCGACAGGCCACACCGCCACCGCGGCCCGGGGTGCTCCCAGTTGTGGAGACTGAGAATACAGGCACAAATGAAGATGCAGTGTTGCCGGTTGTTGAAGACGTGCAGGGTGCTCACATGCTGGTTGACATTAATGAGAAGCCCGTGCTGGAGGAAGGAGAGGTTGCACATTCCCCTACAATGTCTGAGGGACGGAAGCGCAAGCTTGATTTGGTTCAGTGCTCTTCTTCAGAGTCGGAACTTCGGGATGTTCAGTCGATGGAAGAGATATCTAAGCGTGGAAAGGGAGAGCTGGGTCGTTCTACATCACAGGCGATGCTGGGAGATACCCAGTATCGCCCTGAATAATGTCGATGGTGGTTGCGAATTGCAGAGGTCTGGGTGCACCTGCTGCCATTCGTTGGATTCACAATGTAATACATCAGCAAGCACCCTCTTTTGTGTTTCTAGCCGAGACCAAACTATCATCTTTTGAACTTCGATCTTTTGCAGCAGCTTATCGGAATTACTACTGGGTGGGGGGATAGTGTTGGTAGGAGTGCTGGGGTTGCTTTGTTTTGGTCTGTTAGTCTTGATGTTTCTGTTCTCAGTGTTTCCAGTCATCATGTGGATGTACTTATCGGTTCTCAGGGGGGGTTTCAATGGCGTCTGTCTGGTCTGTATGGTTGGTCTGAATCTCAGTTTAAATGGAAAACGTGGAATTTAATTCGGTATCTAGCTGCGCAATGGCATGGCCCATGGGTGCTAGGTGGAGATTTTAATGAAGTTTTATATTCGCATGAGCACCATGGCAGAGGCACTCGTTCTGGTCCCAATATGACTGCCTTTCGCAATTGCCTGCTTGACTGCAATCTTCAGGATCTCGGTTTTAGAGGATCAAAGTTCACGTTTAGTAGCAAAAGTAGAAATCACAGACCGACACTCAGTCGGCTGATCGTTTCGTTTGTAATGATGCTTGGTTATCTGCTTTCCCCATGGCCACCAATTTCCATCTTTCTTGGGGACATTCTGATCACAAACCAATTAAGTTGGTCTTCCAACCGCATCGCCATCGTCGTCAACGCCCGTTTCGATTTGAAAATTGCTGGGCTGCGCACCCAGAATGTAAACTTTTGGTCCAATCAGTTTGGAACTCTACACAGCAGGGTTATTGTACAAAGGTAGCATGGTGTGGACAGCGCCTACGATCTTGGGGCAAGAAACAGTTATGGGTTGAAAAACGCCTGTTAGCTCAAACTCAGGAGGAGCTTGACCGCATTGCTTCGGACGTGGCCCATCCTGATCACATTCAACGTTGGAACGACCTCAATCTAGTTTATGATTCACTCTTACTGAAGGAGGAGGAAAGGTTGCAGCAACGGTCGAGGCAGCAGTGGCTGCTTGCTGGGGATCGTAATACCTCATTTTTCTTTGCACGCTATAACATGCGATCACGCCAGAACTACATTGCATCCCTGTCTTCGGATGCTTCTCCACCGCAGTCAACCTGGGAGGGCATTGAGTCAGTTGCACGCCACTATTTTCACAATATGTTCACAACTACGCATCCTCCTTCCCATCCGCATATACAGGCTTGCATTGCCAGTCGGGTCTCCACGGAGCAACATCAGACTATGGGTCAACCATATACAAGGGATGAGATTATCACGGCCTATAATCAAATGCATCCGGGGAAGGCACCGGGCCCTGATGGCATCAATGGTACTTTTCTACGTACTTTTTGGCCAACTATTAGCAATGATTTCCTTCAGACTTGTCTCTCGTTCCTTAATCACAATATCATGCCTCCAACTTTGAATGATACGCATATTGTGTTAATTCCAAAGACTCCGGGTGCAGCTGCAATTGCACATTATAGGCCAATATCCTTGTGTAATACTATCTACCGAGTGATATCAAAGGTTCTCGTTAATCGGATTTCGGGAGTCCTCTCAACTGTGATCTCTCATAATCAAGCGGCTTTTGTTCAAAACAGACTCATAACGGATCAGATTTGTTATCGCATGAAATCTTACATTCTATGCGTAGATCACAAGCTAAGACAAAGGGATACTTTGCTTACAAGGTCGACATGTCCAAAGCTTTTGATCGTATGGAGTGGAGTTTTATCTTGGAGGTTCTAACTACTATGGGATTTCATCCCTCCTGGATTGCTCTTGTTCGTCAGTGTATTACTACAGTTCGCACAGCTGTGGTGATTAATGGTTGTCCGGGTCAGTTTTTTGAACCTACACGGGGACTGCGGCAAGGTGATCCACTGTCACCTATTTTATTATTATTTGTATGCAAGCTCTCACTTCAGCACTTAATTTCGCCACTGATGTTGGTCTTTACCGGCCTTTACCTTACATGGTTTGGAAACACCTATCTCCAATCTGTTATTTGCTGATGATATTGTGCTGTTCGGGGAAGCAACTCTTTCCAATGCTTCGGCCCTTGTTGATGTCTTGGATGATTTTCAGTCTGCATCAGGCCAATGTGTTAATGCTGCTAAATCTGCGGTGATGTTCTCTTCTGGTTTACATAGGCATTTGAAGGAGTCCATTTCCACTCAACTCCAGGCACGACTCACCATGGATTTGGGTCTCTATCTCGGTTTTCCCAGCACTGTTGGTAAGAACAAGTGCGCAGTAGTGTTTAGTTACATTAAAGACAGAGTAGCTAGACGGATCCAAAGCTGGTCAAAGAAGGTTTCAGGCAGGGCGCACATTGTTGGTGAAAGCTGTCCTTCAAGCTATTCCTTCATATGCAATGTCTATCATTCAACTTCCCCGCACACTCCTTAAAAAAATTCAGCAGATGATATCACAATTTTGGTGGGGCGGGGCAAAGAATTCACAGGCGATACACTGGACAAAATGGTCTACCATGTGTCAAGATCTTCGGGTTGGGGGTATGGGCTTTCGGGAATTGCGTAGTTTTAATCAGGCTCTGTTGGGAAAGCAATTGTGGCGGATTCTCACCGAGCCAACGACCCTTCTTTCCCAGTTCTATCATGCAAAATATTTACAACATACTACTTGTATGTTGGCGCAACCTGCCTCCTTCTCCAGTCCGATTTGGCGGGCATTACTCGGGGTCTGACATTTATTGCAATTCGGAGGCAGAAGGGCTATTGTTAATGGCCATGACACCAGCTTAATGGATCGCTGGCTCAAATCGAAGCCGGGGGGTAAGCTTTTCCCTTGTTTTATTCCCCCACTGGTTCGTCAACATGCCTCGGTTGCTACTTTGATCACCTCAACCGTTGCTGGAATCTTGACTTGCTGAGGCAATGGTGTGATAGTTCGGATATTCAACATGTTCTTGCCACTCCTCTTACACCTCCATCATTGGCGCCATGTCTCTGATTATTGGTTTTGGGGATTGCATAGCTCAGGAGAATATACTGTTTCCTCGGCTTATTATGCGGCACTAGAGCTCAACAGTATCGATCAGCCGTCCCCCTCACACCTAGAGTCCAAGCGCAAAGTTTATAAGAAGCTATGGGGACTCCCACTGCCACCACGCATCAAGTTGTTTGCATGGAAATTTATCAGCTCTAAGATTGCTTGCAAGGCTGTTCTCAGAGATCGAATTCATGTTGACATGCCCACTGCGTGCGTGTTATGTCATGCCACCGAAACCATGTATCATGCGTTCTATCACTGCCCAAGTGTGCATTCTCTATGGAGTATGTTTGGTTTCACTCTCCCATCTCATATTGGAACAGATCAGCAGTTGCAGAATTGGCTCTTTCAATTTATTTTGGATAACTCAAAGGTGGACGTAGCACGGTATCTCAGTTTTCTCTGGCAGCTTTGGTATGCGAGGTGTCAAGTGTCTCATGGTCAAGTGCATTGTTTCACGCACGGATGGAGTCAGGCTGCGAGTTACCTTCATCACTCCTTGTCTACCGATCAAACAAGTTCACAGGCACTCCAGCGTCATCGTACAGCGTTTCCACAATGGCCGGAGTTCTCTACAGATGCTAGCTTGGATTCACATCAGCATGTGGGGTTGGCTTGGGTGGGACGACAGCGGTCCAATGTCATTTCAGCGGGGGTCCATTACTGCAGAAATCTAAGTGTTGCCGATGCCGAGGCCTTGGCTATCCAAAGGTCGCTGAATGCTATACGAGAGCAGAGAGTTACCACTTTTCGCATCCTCTCAGACTGCAAAGGGGTTGTCCAGTACTTACAAACAGGCAGAAATTCTTCTCTTCTGCCTACTACGACGGCTATTTTGGACAATATTTTAGCGGAGTTGGGTTTTGTCTCTGATGTTGCATGGTTTTATGTTCCACGCACACAAAATGTATCAGCGCATACCTTAGCTAACCATGCCCGACATTCGCACATGTCGGGGTCATGGACTCCGGACACAATGCCGGAGATTGTACTTAAACTTATTTCCTAATACATGGTTCCTCTTTTCAAAAAAAAACTAATTCCAATACCAGTTGTATTAAGTTAGTAGTAAAAAGTCTTTTTTGTAGTAGTGTACAGATTTATGTGACCATCCGTATATTTTTAATGTGTGGTTATACATATTTTAATAAATATTTGTTCAGAGTCATCTGTACAAGTTTTATTTTAATGAACAATAATATAATTTTTTCATTGTTTGTGTTATGATAAAGATAAAGAAATAGAATAAAATCTAAAAAAAAGCCTAAAACTAAAACACCGGTGTTTTCTAGCTTTGTTGCATTGGCAAAAGCCAAGACTGTCTCCATATAAATAGAGATACTACTTCACTAAAAGAGATCCACATAAAATAAAATTATATAGCGACTAATGTGAATATACTTCTACCGAAGGGTTGCGTTTTTTAAGGAATAGATTCATTAAACACATACACTATAGTAGTAGAAAGATAGTGCACTCGGTAAATAAAAATATTAATTAACTTATAAATAAAGGGTCTACTAGTGGATTTTGTTTTTATTTTTTTCTATAATCAAAAGGAATAATATTTTTTTAATTGATTCACTATTTTCTCCCAGCATGGTGGCTCTTATTCTGCTGAATCAGAACCATGGAAAAAACAGCCAAGAAATCAACAAACTGCCTCGAAGTCAGCACTTCCGACAACCCTTTCAGTGTCTTTAACCTCACCACATCGGCACTTTTCATAACTCTCTCTAACCCATTCAGCAACCTCGTAACCGTCCTTTCCAACACCACCTCACCTTGAAGCCTAGACACGTCGTCATTCCCTTCACTTCTCTTCGCAGAAGCCACGTACTCAACCATCCTCCAATCAGCAACAGCCACCTGTCGTCTCTCCATCTCTTTCTCCACTTCTTCTTCCTCAGACTTTACCCTTGTCCTCAGCTCCTCGAGGCGCTTCCACTGCTCGTCCGTCAACTGGGCGAGACTGGTAAGCGGGGCTCGTGTTCGGCTTAGAGAGTCGACTAGTTTGAATGCCATTGCGGTAGGTTTCCACCCGGTGAGCCATAAGTGTGCGAGTCCCATTGGGCTGAGCCAACTGGGTGAGAAGAAGGATAAGACGTTTACACTGGATTGGGCCGCCGTGGCCCATTTGGCGGTGTAGTATGCTTTGTAATGGGTAATCATTTTGGACGCCATAGCCTGATAGTACTCATCTTGTTGGCGGAGGTGATTACTGTAGTACTGATGGAGATGTTTTTTTCCCATCACGAGGGATTGAAGATGGTCTTCTAACTGTTTAACCCAGCATTGAAAGAACTCCGAGAAGGGTCGCTCGCCGGCAGCTGGGTTTTGAGATTTTGGATCTATACAGTGCGTCATTTATATAAAGCTGCTTAGTTTTGAGCATACAGAGTTGGGGAGTTTTTTTTTCCGGGGGTGAGGGAGTTATCTATAAATATAAGTAGTGTAGACTAGATTCATATCGGCGAATGCCAGAAAAAGGAATTGTAGCACCTGGAAGTCGGGAAGGATTATTTATCAGCGACTGTATTAGACGTGTCTGCAGGAAAAGGAATCGTCCTGGCGACGTGGGGATTTTCAGAACAAAGTCAGCTGGCTCAGCTCCAGGGACCAACGTTAACCCTAGCAGCATGTCAATTTAACTCGTTATTGTGCTAGCCAGCTACTTGATGTTGCACCCGTGGATAGCATGCAAAAATATTGCATCCCAAATATGATTATTAATATATATAGTAAGAATCTGTGTGCAACGCGTAAAACCACTAGTTTTGGCTCAAACTTAGTAGTAACCACTTTACATTATTCAATGGGTTTAACTCTTGAAGGACTTGGAGGGACAAAGTTTAATCGACCTTGGTGCAACTGTAAAGGTGCAAAGATTGAATTTGAATTCATCAACATAGAACCATATTTATTTATATAGAGGAGTTAGTCCGGTGAATCTCCCCCTTTTATCATGGAAGAATGTGGCTAGCTATTTTCTTTTGTTATAAATACTAAAAAACCAATCATTGATTCACACGGAAGTCGAAAACCCAATAGAAGGCGCTTCATATTATAGTAAAAGGTGAAGATACTAGACTTATGACCAAAACAGAATATACATATGATCAATAAGAGTGATGATCTGATTAAATTTCAAATCTACGATGGATCGAAGAAATATAAATCGAGCTAGTATTTCATTTCTCGCGTAGCTATTACAAATTAATTAGAAATAGTTGCGGTGTTTTAGTATTCTATTTATTACATTGAGTTATTAACTTTAAACCGGATAAGAATTCAACTTCTTCTTTGTAAATGTATGTGTGCCATACATACTTATAGTTTTTGATGTGTGACAACCATGCGGAATCAGTCTTGTACTCAGCATTCGATCTTTCGGTAAAATCCCTATGAACGTCAACAGAAACGTACCTGCTCACGTGACACCAGATGTGATATCAAGTTGTTAAGATTCGCCCTATTATATCTCCCTAGTTAGCGTCCAACGTTATTGTTACCTGACTATTTTGAGAGGGATTTTGTTTAAATCTGGGAAATTCCCATGTATATATATACTCTGTATAGATATAGTATAGGGTTAAGCTTTTGGGTATCGAAAAACAGATCTTCACCCTTTACGGCGAGACCCCTTTTGGAGTGAGAACGAGAGTGATTCTTTTCAATAGTTTAGGAGGTGTTTATCATTCGAAGAGTGATAGATTAGAGTGTGATTGTTCAAGGTGTTGAACAGATCAGGTGGGGAGTTTTTCACGCTATTAATATATATTAGTGGCTGAGTTTTCTTCTATACTGGATTGCAATCTATCGAGTGATTACTACTAACAACTCAGTACAAGACTGAGTATACTGGAGGTCTCATTACGAACTGTTAAGTGGTATCAGAGCGGGTTTACCTTTGCTCGTGGCTAACGCTTCAAGGTAGATCGTGAAGATGAGTTCGTACAATGTCAAGGCACCCAGGTTAATTAAGCTGAACTACTCCAAGGTGCGAACAGATGGAGGCTCAACTAATGTCTGTTGATTACAAAGTCTGGAAGGTTGTTACCAAAGGAGATTTCAAATCTACTGTGACAGTAGAAGGCCTTATCCAGGATAAGCCTGAAGAACAGTGGACGGAGGATGATGAAAAGTTGCTTAGCAAGATAAACAGGCGTTGCGGATTCTTGTATCATCTCTCTCCGATGAAGATCAGGGAAGAGTGCTCGGTATTCAAACGGCAAAGGTGTATGGGATTTTCTCAAGATAGCGTATCAAGGAACTAAGTCCATTCGAAAAGCAAAGGAGAAACAGTTTAAGAGAGAATTTAATAATTTCAAGATGGCAGAAGGTGAAACACTGGTTGCTACGATTGAGAGATTCAATCAGATTTTGGTTGAAATCAAGTCTGTGGGTGCCTCGCTTTCAAAAGAGCAGACTAACGAGAGATTTCTGGAATCACTCACAAAAGATTGGTTAAATTACACCTCGATGCTAGAGAACATGGACAAAGTATCGTCTGTATCCTTTGAAGAATTGTGTTCTGATTTAATTATTCATGAGAGCAAGATGAAGGAACAGATACTGGAGGGTGTTTCGGTGGAAAGAAAAGATCTTGCCTTGAAGGCAAAGAAAGTGGTAGAAAATACCGATTGGGAGTTAGATGATGATTTTGACACATAAATAAATTTACTGGCACAAGGGTTGAAGAGAATCATGAGCAGGAAAAGAGGTGGTTTTCAAGGCTCAAGCAGCAACCGGCGCGAACCAGACATGAGCAAGGTGGAATGTTTTCGATGTCACAAGCAGGGGCATATGATAAAGGACTGTCCTTTGTCATCCAAACCGCCTCAGTTTAGAAATCGAGATACACGTATGGCTGCAGCGGTATGGGGCGAAGAAGAGGAAGATTCTGAACAGGCTGAGAAAGTGGAGGCGCATTACTGCATGACGGCTATCCATCGGTCTCACACTGATAAATTGACATACGATGAAACGATGTGTCTAGTTGCAAAAGATAAGGAGCATCACTCTCTTGTAGGAGAGCAGGTAAGTTCTCTTAACCTAGATAATATCTGTAAGGAGTCGTCGAAAGACCAGATTTTAATGCTTTGACAGCTGCTTTATTAGAAATTGAAGGGTTAAAAGGGAAACTTGATACTGTTATTAGTAAAGAAGATCAGATAAAACGACTAGAGTTAGAAATAAATGAGCTGAAAAAGAAAAATCCGGAGATATCAGAAAAGCTAGTAGAAAGCTCATCTAAGGTACTGCAATCCACATTTACATCGTCAGTGAAGAGTAAGTTGAGTTCCCTTCTAGAATGGGTAGAAAAAGAAATTCAACTACTTAAGGCAGATAATGAATGGATTCGTCAGGATAACGCTGATATCCAGAAACAATGTGATACTCTTGATAGAAGACTAAACATCATTAATTTAGAAAACCCTTCGTGGCATACAGGAAACATTAAACTCAATGAAATTGTTAGGAACCAAATCAGAATCGGAATGGATTAGGATTTCGTGATTTGAAGCTGATATAAGACCGAAGAAAAATATGTGAAAACTAAAACTTATACTGGAAGGAGAGACTCTTTGTTTTTTTCGTGCAACTATAGAGTGTAGTTATTGTCATACTCTTGGGCACCATATTAATTCTTGTTTTAAGTTACAACGGAAAAATGCTAGAGACTTCATTCCTCGCACTGTTAAATATGCAAGTATGTATTCTCATCGACCCAAACAGCAATGGGTCCCTAAACGATATTGATTTTCTTTTTCTCTTTTCTTCTCAGGACTATGCTGATGGGGAGAATATATGGCTTATGGATGGCGGCTGTTCTAGGCATATGACTGGAGACCATACGCTGTTTTGGGATCTTGAGGGATTACATGGAGGATTTGTGACATTTGGAAATAATGGGAAGTGGCAGATCATGCTATAGGCACAGTTGGTCATCAGGGAAGTGTTGAAGATGTGTGCTTGGTGGATGGATTGGAGCATAATCTACTAAGTGTGTCACAAGTTTGTGACAAGGGTCCTTCCTCTATTACCTTTGATTCTTATGGTTTTTATCGTTACAGATTTGACCACTGGAGCACCCCTCTTGCAAGGATATCGCAGGGGAAATTTATATCTAGTGGATGTTGATGATCAAGGTTGGACGCTACCTGCCTCACTGTTACCACAGAAAATGCAGATTTATGGCATCAGCGTCTCGTCATGCTCACAATCGATTGATCAATAAACTGCGCACTCAACATCTGGTTGAAGGGTTACCTTCTACAGTCCTTCATGAAGACCATCCTTGTCGTGCCTGCCAGCAGAATAAGCAAACTCGATCCGCTCACATTCCTAAGTCAATTGTTTCCACCTCCACTGTGCTGGAATTGGTACACATGGATTTGGTTGGGCCTATGCGTACTATGACCAGAGCTGGAAAGATATATTTTTGTTCTGGTTGATGATTATTCTCGTTTTACTTGGATATACCTTCTTCATACTAAAGGCGATGCTTACAATCTGTTTAAAAGTTTTTGCATTCAGATACAACGTCAATTGGGATTCCCCTTGCACACTATACGATCAGATAATGGTACAGATTCGTCAATCATCAGTTTCAACAGTTCTGTACTGATCAAGGCATCACCCATACTTTTTCTGCAGTGTGTACACCTCAGCAGAATGGCATCATGGAACGGAAAAACCGGACATTGGTTGAGATGGCTCGCACAATGCTTAATGCTAGCGGTTTAGCACCAAGCTTTTAGGGGAAGCTGTCAACACAGCGTGTTATATTCTCAACCGTGCTCTTATCAACCTATACTCAATCAGACTCCATATCAACTGGTGAGGGTCGACCACCGTTAATTGGTTATTTTAAGGTCTTTGGCTGCCGGTGCTTCCTTTTGCATAATGGCAAACAGCACACCGGGAATTTTGATACCAGAGGGGATGAAGGAGTATTTTTGGGGTATTCCACTACCAGTAAGGCCTATAGAGTGTTTAACAAACACACTCTTATCGTGGAAGAATCGGCATATGTTAGATTTTGATGAACTGGAATTTTGGCTCTCGAAATCCACACAGTATTGGGTCAGAATTAAGTATCGATGACTCTGATGATTCAGATACAGATTCATCACCTCCTTCTACTCAAATTTCTCCCATTATGTGACAAGTGGATTCCCATTCAGCTCCTTCTACTTCGTTACAACCATCTTCTGACACCCCCGATGGTTCTCCCATGCGGCAAGTTGAATCCTCAGGAACAAGTAATCCTGTGTCAGCATCCACTAATGGCTCTAGCTCACAATCAGATGATAGTCCCAGCTCACCACCTCCTAGTATTCCTTCTCCCAGGGCTCCTGAAGTTTCATTAGATAATCTCCTCTCAGACTTGAACTCATGCCGAGTAACTCGCCACTCACTACGGAACTATTGCGCTCATGAGGGATTCCTGTCCAGTATTGAGCCCCGTAAATAAAAAAAGCCCTTACTTATTCTGATTGGATACTGGCTATGCAGGAGGAACTCAATGAGTTCAAACGGAATGACGTCTGGATTTTAGTTCCTCGACCAAGTCATAAGGAGGTAATCGGCACTCGGTGGGTTTATCGTAACAAACTTGATACAAATGGTCATGTTGCCCGCAATAAGGCTCGTTTAGTTGTTTAGGGGTATAATCAACGTGAGGGTATTGATTATGATGAGACTTATGCACTGTTGCTCGTCTAGAAGCTATTCGTAGGCTGATTGCTTTTGCTGCCCACAGGGGGTTTCCTTTGTATCAAATGGATGTTAAATGTGCATTTCTGAACGGGTACATTGACAAGGAGGTCTATGTAGCTCAACCTCATGGCTTTGCTGATCAGTCCAGACCTGATGATGTTTATTTACTCAAGAAATCTGTCTATGGTTTAAAAAAGCCCCGAGGGTCTGGTACGCGCGCCTCACCTCCTATCTCCTTCAGCAAGGTTTTACACGGGGTAAAGTGGATTGCACACTTTTTCTCAAATTCCAGGATTAGGATCTTTTGCTGGTTCAGATCTATGTCGACGATATCGTTTTTGGTTCTTCCTGTCCCACGTTATCTAAATCGTTTGAGACAGTAATGACTAATGAATTTCTATGAGCAGTATGGGTGAACTCACTTTTTTCTTAGGATTACAGGTTCGCCAAACCAAGACTCACACGTTTGTCTGGCAAGGAAAATACACTATCAAACTTCTATCCAGGTTTGGGTTTGATTCCGCCAAATTCCTCGTGACTCCAATGTCTAATGTTCTCAAACTTGGTTCTAAGACTCATGCTGAACCCACTGATCCTACTGAGTATAGAGCTATGATCAGTTCACTGATGTATCTCACCGCAAGCAGACCTGATATCCTTTACAGCGTTTGCTATTGTGCTTGATTTCATGCTGATCCACGAGTTCCACATCTTCAGGCGGTCAAACGAATTTTTCGTTACTTAAAAGGCACTCCTAACCTGGGTTTGGTTTATCATGTAGGATCTTCTTTCACTCTCCAGGCTTATATTGACGCAGATTTTGGAGGATCGTTTACTGATCGTAAGAGTACATCGGGATGTGCTCAGCTTTTGGGTACTAGTCTGGTATCCTGGTTCTCTAAGAAACAGTCCTCCGTCGCTTTATCCACCACCGAAGCTGAATATATTGCAGCTGCCGCTTGCTGTGCCCAGGTTCTCTGGCTCCAATATCAACTTGAAGACTATGGTATGCCTCAATCACCCATCCCGATTTACTGTGACAATCAGTCTACCATTGCTTTGTCCAAGAATCCAGTACAACACTCCCGTACAAAACATATCGAGATTCGGCACCACTTTCTTCGTGATCAAGTTAAAAAAGGAACAATGGAATTGCTTCATTGTTCCACGGAGCAACAGTTGGCAGACATCTTTACTAAACCGCTCCCTCGCGAAATTTTTCATCGTCTGAGTTTAGCACTGGCCATGGTTAACATTGATTAAGGTCCATTTCTTTTATTTTCTGTGTTTTTCTCTTTTGTGTACAAACATGGTACTAGATTTGAGTGGAGCATGTTTTTTTATTTTTACAACTACGTGAGGCTTCCGTAGATTATTCTGGAACATGTTATAGATGATCTGGATCAATGTTATCGTTGGAACGTTTTTTATGTTACTGGCTTACCTTTTCTCTTTCCGTTTGTTCTTTCTATTCCTATCTATGGTTTTCTATTATTTATGACACAAAAAAAACACCACACAAATATGGCCCAGTTATTGCTCTACGTTCTTCTGTAACGTCGTCCACTCTGCATACCTATTTACCCACGTTTGTCAGCTTTTTTCTGCTTATCAGTCTTAAACTCATATCTTCCGTCGCGTCCTTACTTTTTTCAAAATCCTTGCTCTCTACTGGTTGTTTGTCATCTTTCTTTCTTGTTCATTTACCTTCGCCATGGAAATCGTTCCGTATGACCCTGCTTTCGCCTACCTTCAGATTCTTTCTGTTTCAGTTCCACATTTTCTTGATTCACCTCCTCCGAGTATTTCCATCAACTCCAGCTTGCTCCCCATGCAGCCAGAATACCATATCTCGCTTGCCGTTGAAATATCCCGCTCCTTTTGCCCGTGCCACCTTCTACCCAAGATTCTCCACCCAAAAAGTGTGCTGATGATTTTCCATTCTGTGATGTTCCATTTGATGATTCCCCGGTTTCTGATTCTTTTCCCACATCACCACCATATCACCACAAGAACATGCAATTTGTGGATGAGTATCTGATTCGGACCACAGTTAAGGGTGTGGTTATTGAGTTAACTCCTGATTTGATTGGCATGATTCTGGATGTTCCTTTTGAAAGTGTTAAAACCTTTTCTCGTGAAGTTAATACTTTTGTTCTGTCACAAAGGGATGAGGATCTTTTGGTTTCTTTGGGATTGAACCAGAGACCCGAAAGATTCGGTCTGCTCCTCAACGGCAGCTTGATGTGCTTGGACGATTGCTCCATATTATCGTTTATCAAGGAGTTGCTCCCCGGAATGATCAACGTGGGACAGTCACATTCCTGGACATCTGTTTGATGTGGTGCCTTATCCAGAAAAATCCTGTTAGCTTGCCTCATTTTATGCTGTTTCATATCCATCATGCCATCACTCAGTGTACCTCATCACTGCCATATGCTCCCTGGTTGACAAAGATATTTCAGTATTTCTCGGTTGATTTATCTACTGAATCTACAAAAGTTCTGGATCATAATCACGAGCTTTCTCAGACCACTCTGTCCAAGATGGGTCTAGCACTGGTAGGGAATATTTGGGTTGTTAAACAGCCTCCCAAGGTTGTTTCAAGTGGTTCTGAGCATCTTAGTACACTTCCGCAACAATTGGATGAAATTTTGTCTCTCATCAAGGCTGTCGATGCTCGATTGGCACATCTTGAAGCTCATCTGGGGGTGCGCCGTTAATTCTTCTTTATGTTCTCAGCCCAGTCCATACTTTTGCTCTGCTGATCCTCGTTCTGATATAGTTGTTTGCTTTTAGGACGTTGTAATCCATTCCTGTTGCCGTTTGTTTCAGACTATTCCTCTTTCTGTACTTTGATTGTTTTTGGTTACCTGATGCTCTGTTACTTTTGTTTCCTTATGCCACTTTCTGAAACTCTTTCCTGCTATAAACGTTGTATAAAATACAATTTCATGTTCCACGGTATATCTTTTATATTTCGTGAGTTTCTAGGCCCGTACCATTTTTGATTGCGCAAAAGGGGGAAACATGGTGAATATAAGTTTTGTGCTGGTTGATCAAGTTAGCTTTGTTTCAGGGGGAATTTTGTGCTGGTTGATCAAGTTAGCTTTGTTTCAGGGGGAATCTATATTTCAGGGGGAATACCCGTGTGACTTCTCTATTCACCATGATGAAGTTTGCACACATCAAAAAAGGGGGAAACTGTAAATGTATGTGTGCCATACATACTTATAGTTTTTGATGTATGACAACCATGCGGAACCAGTCTTGTACTCAGCATTCGATCTTTCGGTAAAATCCCTATGAACGTCAACAGAAATGTACCTGCTCACGTGACACCAGATGTGATATCAAGTTGTTAAGATTCGCCCTATTATATCTCCCTAGTTAGCGTCCAGCGTTATTGTTACCTGAATATTTTGAGAGGGAAGTTTTGTTTAAATCTGGGAAATTCCCATGTATATATATACTCTATATAGATATAGTTTAGGGTTAAGCTTTTGGGTATCGAAAAACAGATCTTCACCCTTTACGGCGAGACCCCTTTTGGAGTGAGAACGAGAGTGATTCTTTTCAATAGTTTAGGAGTGTTTATCATTCGAAGAGTGATAGATTAGAGTGTGATTGTTCAAGGTGTTGAACAGATCAGGTGGGGAGTTTTTCACGCTATTAATATATATTAGTGGCTGAGTTTTCTTCTATACTGGATTGCTATCTATCGAGTGATTACTACTAACAACTCAGTACAAGACTGAGTATACTGGAGGTCTCATTACGAACTATTATTCTTTTACTCACACAATTGTCTACAGTACAAACCTTTATTCATCCTGCCGTGGATTGCTTTCCATGCATGGGCTTTCTTTCGTCCCTCGGGATTCATAGCCCTCAATCTCTTGGGGGATTTGGCACCATTTCAATAGTCAAGTAGCCATTGGTTGTAGTTTTCTTGGGTTTGTCTATTTCTATTCTTGCCTTATTATTCAATTAATCGATAGTCTACTTTACGTTGCGATACGGGTAGACTACAGTGCATAGACATCATGGCTAGTGGTCTGATAGGTTAAGGTTCAAGGGTGTTAGCCCGAATAAGATTGAGGATAACAAACCCAGAACACTTGTTTATTTCAGAGAAAGAAGAGTTTTACAGAGAGGATATAGAAGAGAAACATATCGAAATGAGAATGGTTTCTACAGTAATACAATTTCCTAATCAGATAGAGAATATAAGGGCTATGTCCTATACAAGAGACTGGGCCGAGATATGGGCCGTAATATATCAAGTATGGACTGTACATAGTATCCTAAACCCCCCGTAAGACTCAGAATTCTGGAAATCGAAGTCTTGTTCTTATGTAGGATGCATGCCCAATTTTGGTAGAGTGGTGGTGTACAGTTTACAGTGAGTGGCTTGGTTAATATATCCGCCAATTGGTTAGAAGCTGGGATGTAGTCCATTTGAATCAAACCTGATTGTAGCTGCTCTCGCACATAGTGGCAATTGAGCTCTATGTCCTGGTGCGTTCATGAGCTACCGGGTTCTTGGCGATATGAATCGTAGAGAGATTATCACACTTCAAAGGGACAGGTTCGATACTGGGAACTTCAAGCTCATGGAGGAGGCGAGTTAGCCAGCTTAATTTAGCTGTGACCTGCCGCATGGACCGGTATTCTGCTTTGCGGAGGAGAGAGCAATGGAGACCTGTTTCTTGGACTTCCAGCTGAGGGGAGAACCGCCAAGGAGAATGAAATAACTGAGATATACTTTCGGGTGATTGGGCAAGATGCCCAATCAGAATCGCAGAAAGCCAACAAATTCAAGTTAGAATCTTTATTGAACGAGATACAGAAACCTAGAGTGCCTTTTAAGTAAGAAAGTGTGTGAAATGCAGCACTTAAATGATCATCAGTAGGTTTCTGAAGAAATTGACTCAAATAATGTACACTGTATGCAAGGTCTAGTCTGGTATTGACAAGAAAGTTCAATTTTCCTATCAATTGTCTATAAACAGTAGGATTAGGAAGGAGTTCACTTGATTCTGGGTAGAGCTTCTGATTGAGTGGCAGAGGAGCCACTGAAATGCGACAGTCCTAAAAATTATAATCAAGTAATATTTGTGTGGCATACTTACGTTGGGACATGATCAGCCTGTCTTCTGTTTCGATAAACTCCATGCCAAGAAAATAGTGTAATTGACCCAAATCTTTAATTTTAAAAATAGAATGTAATTGAGTTTTCAGATAGTGTATTTCTCTTCTGTTATTTCCAGTAACCAGAAGATCATCAACATAAACTCCAAAAAAGTGTAATAACCATGTTCTTTCTTAATGAAGAGGGAATAGTCATTATGGGACTGTGTATATCCTAAGTTTTGAGAAATGTCCCAGTTTGTCATACCACTGTCGGGATGCTTGTTTTAACCCATATAGGGACTTATTAAGTTTACACACTTTATTGGTTCCTTCCACCTCTAGTCCTTGAGGAATTTTCATGTATATGTCCTCATATAGATCCCCATGAAAGGATGCATTATTGATGTCTAATTGATCAATAATCCATCCTCTTTTGGTTGCTAAAATAATGAGTGCTCTAATAGTAATGATTTTGACTACGGGAGAAAAAGTTTCCTCATAATCGAGGCCATATTTTTGTGTGTGAATCTCGGACAACTAATCTGGCTTTGAAGTGCTCTAAAGTTCCGTCAGCTTTGAATTTAGTTTTATAAACCCATTTGCAAGAAATTGGTTTCTTGCCTTTAGGAAAAGTAACAATAGTCCAAGTTCTGTTTTCTTTTAGAGCTTGGAACTCATTATTCATGGCTTGGATCCACTTAGGATCTTTAATTGCTTTTGTGTAGCTGGACGGTTCCTTTAAAGTTAAAACATTATCCAGGAGCTTATTAGAGGTGGGAGAAACAGATACGGTGGTAATAATGTGACTGGGAATTATGTTTGTCAAGGTATCCATGTGAAGATAGGATTCAGATCGGGAGAGAGTGTTTAATTTTTGGAGTCTATGAGTGAGAATACAAGAGAAGGTGTCTTGTTGTTGGTTACTTGTGGAACAGATGTAGTCTTGAAGTTTTATTGGTGGTTTTGAAATTCGAGAAGTTCTTCTAGGGTGATTGTAGGTGATTTCTGTTTCTGTGTGATTATCAATGGTGACTATGTCGGTTTCTGTTGAAGGGCTGATATCACCAGAATTATGAGTTTTAGAATCTGTAGCTTGTTGGTGCTGACTTATGTCTGTAACAGAAGGAAGGATTTCAAGCTGTGTGGCTTGAGAATCTATTGTTGGGGTGTTTTGATCCTTTTCAGAGGTAGATTTATCTTGTGGTGAGGGAGGAAGGGGGGAAGAGATATCTCTGACTGATTTTGGAAAATGGAAGAAATCTGTGTGATCAAAGTCAATGGGATTTGAAGTAGATGTTGGAGGTTCACAAGGGAAAGGATGGATGATTTCATCTGGTTTGTCATGCCAAATGTTGCGCCAGTTTTTGTCCTTGAGAGGGTAAATATTCTCAAAAAATGTGATGTCTCTGTTTAGGCTTATTGCTCCTGATTCTATATTCATAATTTGTAGGCTTTGGTGGTTTTTCCATTGCCTAGATAGATGCTAGCAGCAGACCTTGGTTCTAATTTCCCTCTATGAGGACTGATGTTTGTGGTAAAACATAAGCACCAAAAGTTTTTGATTTCAGTGTAGTTGGGTAGAGTACCATACAGTTTTTCGAAAGGGGTAAGATTTCCTATGGCTTTTGTAGGAATTCTATAATGATGTAAGCAGCATGTTCTAATGTGTGGCCCTAAAATTTAGGTTCTAAACCTGATTGGAAGATCTAGTTACTTGCATCAAATGTCCTTGCTTTCTCTCAACCACCCCATTTGTTGGGTGTGTGAGAGCAGCTCGTTTGATGTGTGATTCCTTTTGAGTTGAGGAATAGGTATCCCTCTTTAGATCCTCCTAATTCCTTGGCATTATCAGATCTGATAAATTTGACAGAATGCTCAAAATGTTGTTCAACAAAGGTTATGAATTCCTTAATGTAACCAAAAGCTTCTGATTTTAATTTAAAAGTTTAAACCCAAGTACCTCTTGTAAAATCATCAACAATGGTCAAAAAATAGCGATACCCTTCTACTGTTTCTGTCATTATTGGACCACAGATATCCAAATGCAACATGAAAAATGGATGCTGACTCTTTATTGCAGAAGTTGGAAATTTCATTCGTTTCCCTTTAGCTTTGAAACATACAGTACAAGGAAGGACATCTATTAAAGGAAAATTTATACCTAAATGCATTTTTGACAGTTTATGAATGGGGATATGCCCCAGTTTGCTATGCCACAACAATAGATCCTTAGAAACTATGTTGTTTTCTGTTTCCTCTCTTGTAGCTAAAACACTTGGTTTAGTTTTTCTAGTTTCTTTTAGAAACTTTCCAAACAGATAGGATCTAGAAAGAATAAACCTTGATGTCTGTATCCCATTACAAGAATATTTGTTTTCACATCCCTACAAGAAACAGTCATTTTCTGAAAAAATCAAATTCACATTCAGTTGAGTAGTTAGCTTGCTAACCGAGATTAAATTAAAGGTAAATGTGGGCACAAAACAATACTTGAGGCAGATTAAAACTTTCACAGAGAGTGGCACTACCAAAACAATCAACTATACACCTTTTTCCATCAGGTAATATTAGTTCTTTATGTTCAGATAAAGGTATAAATTCACACATCATACTTCTATTTCATGTAACATGCTCCAAAGCACCAGAATCGAATATCCAAGTTGTATTTAAAGTCTCAGTCAGATAGTCATTACTAGATTTAATATTCAGAAGGTGGGCAGAGATACAATTACCAGAAAAAACTCCCGAAGGAGTTGTTGCTCTTTTCTCATTGTTATTGTTTTTCTGTTGGACATACTTTGCAATCTGGTCGACTTGCTCCAATGTTAGCCCAAAAACTGGAGAAGATTCTTGGGTCTCATCTCTTTGGTTTTTCTTTGCTTGCTAGTCAAGAACAGATCCTGCTGTGCGCTGAGTGAAACCCTTTTCATTTTCACCTTTTGGGAAGCTGAAATACCCCAAACTTAGATATGGTGTTTAATGATAAACTAAGTATAAGGAGGCTAAATAATGCCTTAGAAACATTTCTAATCAAAGAAAATATAAGGAAACACCAAAAGAGCAGTTAAGCAAAAACGTGCTCTAAGCTTGGAGAGACTTGGGTGAGTACCCAAATATTGTAATAAGACCTTAGTAATATCCTAATGGTCATTTTAAATCAATTACCAAAGAAAACCAAGCTTGAAAACAAGTTAAAACACAAAATGTGCTTTAAGGACTCTTAAAGCACATTTTTGAAAAATTGTCTTGTAAATGGGTTTTGAGTGGCTAAATGTCCATCATTACTCTTTAATTAACTTGTGTACTAATTAGTATCACATTAGGAGGTCTAAATCAATGGGAAATCAAAAATTTCACAACAATGTGCCTTGTTTAGTGAATAGTAACTAAATAGTGCTAGTTAAGACATTAGTCAAAGTAAGTCAATTTAGTTTATTTAGTTGGTCAAACAAGACCATGACTAACCTAATTAAAAGGGGGTGGGCGGTTTTTAAGGTGATGATTCACCACATGAGCAAATAAGAAAGGAAATTATAGGATAAAGTAGAAACTACTATTTACTTTATACATAAATATCTCATATTACTCACCTCTCTCCTCACCTCTTCATTCTCTCTTGTTCCCACGATTTCTCAAGCTCTCTCCCTTCTCCATTAACGTGAAGAACAACCCCATGCTAGCTCCACCTTCCTTTGTACACTACTTACTCATTTTAGCTCCAAAACCAAAACACAAATTACATATTCCTCTTAGTTAGCTCAAGCTCTCTCTTTCTATCTTTTCAAACTTCAAGAGCTTTGATTTGGTGCCAAGCCAAACCACCATTAGAGAGGAGGAAATTCAAGTTTGGAGACTCCATTGGCTTCTCCATTCTCTTAAGGTAAAGAAAGTGTAAGAAAATCTAGGTTTCCATCACTTTTCTTCTTGACCGAAAATGCATGCTCATGAGGATTCATTTTAATGCCTTGTTGTAGCTTGTTTTCTACTCTTCAAAGGATAGAGGAGGTCCTTCTTGCTTCATATCCAAGCTTGTCTTGAGAAACCAAGGTAAAACAATCACCTTAATACCTTAAAGCACATTTTTAACCTAGGGTTTGTTCCTTAGGGTTAATGTATTATCTAGTACTCATTGGAGTCATGGATTGGTTAGAACATTGGCAAGGGGATATATATTGGTGACCGAGATTGAGCAAGGAAAAACCTAAGGAAGAAAGTTTTTAAAGCTTGTAAAAGAACAAGGTAAAGTAAATACTTACCTTAAGGTGTTTTATTGTTTAAGGGAATGGATTTAGATATGTGATGAGTTTAGTGTAGAGCTTACATTAGAAAAAGGCTATATATGACCTAGGAGAAACAATGATCATGATTGTGAACTTGTGACTAAGGAGCAAATGAGGAAAAAGAGATAGTTTTAAGAATATCAAGGTGAAGTACAAGAAGCATTTTATTTCAATGGGAGCCTTGTTATGTGTATTCGCAGGTTAAAGGCAAATATATGTGGAAATTCAGTGGTTAAGATTATTGTCATTTAAGGGCCTAAGTGCCAAGCATTTAAGTTTATGCACTATATGATGATGTGGTGTAGTTTTGGTGTAAATTGTGTGTTAAGGTGTGTGATGAGATTTGAGTGATATTGGTTGGTTGATGGAGGAAAAACCAAGTGTTAGGATGTACTATATACTAGAGAACCCATGACAAAATTTAAAGGAGAACTTAAGTGTTTAAGATGTTCTAAGGGGATTTAAGGACTAAGGAAGTACTAGGAAGTTCTAGAGGTTGTCTTGATGAAAAAGGGTGAGATTAAGGTATTTTAATGACTTATAATGGCTTAGACATCACTATGAAGGATTTAGGAATCAAAAGAGTGTATTTGGGTATCTAGGACTTTGGTAAATGTTGATAAAGAAGCTAGGAAACTTGGGTAAGTTAGATGGAAATGAGTGTAAAACTTTTAGATGGTTAGGTAGAAACTAGAGTTTAGAATTTAAGGAAAACCTTGGAAAGTGTAAGAGGGATGCAAGTGGTGTATATGGTGTGGTGGCAAGTTTATAAGGAGGGAACTTTTGGCTAGTAGAAGTGCTAGGTGAAAGGGATGTTGAAATGTAGGAAAGAAATAAATGCTAAGTGTTAGTAGTGTTGTAAGAATTGAGTAAAGGATTGGGATGATCTTTGGAGGTTGTTTTAATGAGCTTGGAGGATGATCTAAGGTGGGTTTAAGGGTCTAAATGATGTTAGAAACACATTGGAAGGCTTGAGGAAAAGTTTGGTGAAGATTTGACAATGTTTGGGCATGTTTTGGAGGCCTCCGACCCAGGGGTCCGACCCAAGTTTGGGTCGGACGGCCTCTGTTAAACGCCAGGGAAGGTTCTGGAATGGTCCGAGCCAGAGGACTTGGGTCGGACATGGGTCGGACGGGGGTTTGTTTTTGAGGGCGGTTAAGTTTCTGGAATGGTCCGACCCAGTTGGTTGGGTCGGACATGGGTCGGACATGGGAGGTTTAGAAGACGGGAAAAATTTCTGGAATGGTCCGACCCAGTTGGTTGGGTCGGACATGGGTCGGACATGTAGAGTTTTTCAAAGTCGAAAAGTTACTGGAAGGGTCCGACCCAGAGGGGGGTCGGACGGTGGGTCGACGACCCTTAACACTTAAAAAAAAAAAGGAAACTTTGAATTCTAAGGAAGATAATTGGTAATAAGGTATACCCTTGGTAGGGTGGTAATGATTAGGACCCTAAGAACTTAAGGGATTAAGTTAAGTTAAGTTAAGTAAAGAACCTTAATGTTTAAAACTAAGTTTAAAAGTTAAGTGGTAAGGACTTGAGAGGATATTCATTGGAATCTTTAGGGACTAATGAGTTAAGTAGGGTGCAAATAACTAATGATCTAAAAATTAATCAATGTTTTAGGTTTGTGAATTGGGACCCGGAAAAAGTTAACGAACGACGATCGACGGTGAACGGTACAGGTCTTTCTTGTGACCTGCTTGCTAACGAGGTGTCCCTCGGCTTGTGTGCTATCTGTTTATTTGCATGACTAAGAAAGAAAAGCATGCAAACCAGTATACTTATTCTCGTTGTGAATGTGTTTATTTTACACTAACCCACGAGACTTGAGAATGTGCTAACTAAGATTAGTAACTCACTGAGTTAAGGATAAGAATTAAGTATTGGTGATTGTTGGTTTTTACCCGTCGGGTTTAACTAACACTTGGTGATTAAGGCTTTCACTAACCATAACTTGGGTGGGAGAGTGAGGAATCCGGAATGGTACCGGACATGTGTATTGGGGAGGTCGGTATCTGAATCAGATCCGACTTCCAAATAAGACTTGTCATTAGACTCGTCGCCTAGGGTCAACAAACCGACCTGACCACCGGGCTACTGTTGAGGTGGGAGGCACATTAAGGATGGCGTGGGGGGATCAAGCCTACATCCCCAACAAATTGAGAAAGGTAGCTTATCGTCGGATAGTGCACTGCTACGGCTAGTAGGGTAACCAAGCCCTACAAAGATAAGCAAACAATTAGGGCTAACCAATCTAATAGGGAGCGGTTGGCAATTATAAGGATAAGGAGATTATGGATCCAAGGAGTTAAGAACTAACTCACTTATTAAGGGAACACCTGAGTCGTTCATTTGCTTATGAGCTACTTATGTTCATTGTGGTTGTGGTTTATTGCGTTTCATTTATGCTTAATATGCTTATTATGCTAATCAACTTCCATGCTATCGACAATTAGTCGTCGTAGCCCCGTTAGCTTGGGGGCCATGGGAGGGTCGTACCAGCATTCGTGCTGACCCCCTTTGGGGGCTGTTTTTACACTTGCAGGTAAGCGGCCGATGAAGTCACACCATGAGAGTAGGAGCGGGTAGCCCTAGGTGGGACTTTATTTTGAGAACGGGTAGCGCCTGTGCACCCGTCAGTTAGTAGTTGAACATGAGCTTATGAAATATTGTATGGTTTGGAGAATACTTGAAACTCGGTTGGTGTATGTATAAGTGTACATGGTAATTAAGTAGAACTCACTTAGTATTTGAAACGAAGAGTAGTATTAATATTTAACCAGTAAATGAATTTAACACACACTAGTATTCGAGTAAGGATTTTTATAGTATACGTATAACAATAGAGTCGGTATTTATTCATTTACTACTGGACATGAAAACTGAACTGAGGAATGGGTAGATGAATAGTCAAACAAAAATAAACATGATATATATATATATATGTGTTTCTCACATAGCATAAAATAAACATGATATATATATATATATATGTATTTTCTTTGTACATCATTCTTAGACAATGTTAATGTCCTTCCATCAGGCATTATCATGCTGGACTTGTCCCATTTAAAGTTCATGTAGAACCATTTCCGTGCACTTGGTGGTACAGCACGGTCATAGATGGTTAGTAATGGACCAAATCCATCTTTTTCTATAGCTTGTTCCTTAAGCAACCTCATAGGATCACTCTTCAATCCCTGGAGTAAATCAATGAGGCGGGCAGTTGAACCTCGACAAGTTGACATAAATGGCTTCGGGTCATTTTCTTGTGCCAACTGTTACAAAAAACGATAGTATATCATAAAAAGCATTATAATTAGTAACATACATGTAATATTCGTATACTTAATCTGGGAGAATTCTTATACTTAACACTATCACATTGGTATACTTGATTTATAAATATTCGTATACTTAACACTATCACATCCATATACTTGATCTGTAACATTCGTATACTTCGCACTATTACATTCGTATACTTAATTTGTAACCATCTGTATACTTCACACTATCATATCTGTATACTTCACACTATTACATTCATATACTTAATTTGTGGAAATTCGTGTACTTAACACTATCACATTCGTATACTAATTATGTAAATATTCTTATACTTAACTCTATCACATTGGTATACTTGTTTTGTAAATATTCGTATACTTAACACTCTCACATCCATATACTTAATTTGTAAATATTCTTGCTTAACACTATCACATTGGTATACTTGATTTGTAAAAATTCGTATACTTAACACTGTGACATCCGTATACTTAACCTGTAAAAATGCGTATACTTCGCACTATTACATTCGTATACTTAATTTGTAACCATCTGTACACTAAACAATATCACATCCGTATACTTCACACTATTACATTCGTATACTTAATTTGTGGGAATTCATATACTTAACACTATCACATTGATATGTAAAAGTTCGTATACTTAATATGTAAATATTCTTATACTTAACTCTATCACATTGGTATACTTGTTTTGTAAATATTTGTATACTTAACACTCTCACATCCATATACTTAACTTGTAAATATTCTTCCTTAACACTATCACATTGGTATACTTGATTTGTAAAAATTCGTATACTTAACATTGTGACATCCGTATACTTAACCTGTAAAAATTTGTATACTTCGCACTATTACATTCGTATACTTAATTTGTAACCATTTGTATACTAAACACTATCACATCCGTATACTTCACACTATTACATTCGTATAATTAATTTGTGGGAATTTATATACTTAACACTATCACATTGATATAATTGATATGTAAAAGTTCGTATACTTAATATGTAAATATTCTTATACTTAACACTATCACATTGGTATACATGATTTGTAAATATTCGTATACTTAACACTATCATATTTGTATACTTAATTTGTAAATATTCGTATACTTAACACTCTCACATCCATATACTTAATTTGTAAATATTCTTGCTTAACACTATCACATTGGTATACTTGATTTGTAAAAATTCGTATACTTAACACTGTGACATCCGTATACTTAACCTGTAAAAATGCGTATACTTCGCACTATTACATTTGTATACTTAATTTGTAACCATCTGTATACTAAACACTATCACATCCGTATACTTCACACTATTACATTCGTATACTTAATTTGTGGGAATTCATATACTTAACACTATCACATTGATATGTAAAAGTTCGTATACTTAATATGTAAATATTCTTATACTTAACTCTATCACATTGGTATACTTGTTTTGTAAATATTCGTATACTTAACACTCTCACATCCATATACTTAATTTGTAAATATTCTTACTTAACACTATCACATTGGTATACTTGATTTGTAAAAATTCGTATACTTAACACTGTGACATCCGTATACTTAACCTGTAAAAATTTGTATACTTCGCACTATTACATTCGTATACTTAATTTGTAACCATTTGTATACTAAACACTATCACATCCGTATACTTCACACTATTACATTCGTATAATTAATTTGTGGGAATTTATATACTTAACACTATCACATTGATATAATTGATATGTAAAAGTTCGTATACTTAATATGTAAATATTCTTATACTTAACACTATCACATTGGTATACATGATTTGTAAATATTCGTATACTTAACACTATCATATCTGTATACTTAATTTGTAAATATTCTTACTTAACACTATCACATTGGTATACTTGATTTGTAAAAATTTGTATACTTAACACTATGACATCCGTATACTTAATCTATAAACATTTATAAACTTCGCACTATTACAGTTGTATACTTAATTTGTAACCATCTGTATACTAAACACTATCACATCCGTATACTTCACACTATTACATTCGTATACTTATTTTGTGGGAATTCGTATACTTAACACTATCACATTGATATACTTGATACGTAAAAGTTCGTATACTTAATATGTAAATGTTCTTACACTTAACATTATCACATTGGTATACTTGATTTGTAAATATTTGTATACCTAGCACTATTCCATTTGTATACTTCACACTATTACATTTGAATACTTGATTTGTAAAAATTTGTACACTTACCACTATCACAATTTGTCTGGTAATGATCTGGTCAGTCAAATACTATTTGTTTACAGATACCTATACTTATTATATAATAATTATAATTCCTTATTTTTGTTGGACGAAGCCTTACGTGTTGTCTTACCCACTATATCGTACACAAAAAAAAACTTACCGTTGTCTTCCTTTTGGATTTGGCTTTTTCCATGTGTTGATCCAACTCCATCTTCACCTTCTGGAGTGCAGGGGATGCCGATTGTGTGTGGTTTCCGTTGTTGCTATGAAACCGGTCGAAAGAACAGCCAGGATTACAAGCAGATTCACCCCCGCCGGCTCCGATATCCAGGAAGAGAAGAAGGTTTACCTAGGATGAAGATGAGGAGCCACCGAGGGTAAATGAGAAGGAGGTGAATGTGAGACCCTAACCCAAATATCGTAGAAGTTGCAGGAAGGTGTATGAAACTATGAGAGACCCTAACCCAAATATGGTAGAAGTTGTTGGGGCGAGAATTTGCAGGAAGGTGAACGCCAGATGCTAACCCAAATATCGTAGAAGTTGCTGGGGTGAGAATTTGCAGGAAGGTGAACGCAACCCAAATATCGTTGAAGTTGAATGAAGAGGAAGGTAAATGAATTATGTGTTTGGTAATTGATTTAGGAATTCTAAGAGTCTAGTAATTATTATAACTACTAATATGTTAAGATAGTATTTGGTATTTGTATCTGTACGCAGCGTTTTACCTCTTGTAGATTACAGATAGGAGGTATATATAAATAGAGTTAGGGATGTCATCTAGTGATATAACATTCTACTGTTTTCTTCTCTGAGTACGTTTAATAAGAAGAAGTTTTCCCTTCTCCTCACTGCCTCTGTTCTTGTTTTCCCGATTCACCTCAGCTCACCTCTCTCTCGATTCTTCCTCACACTTGTAACATGGTATCAGAGCTGGACATGCTCTTGGCTTCCTGTTTCTTTTAATCGGCACTGTATATCCCTAAATCGGAAGAATGACAAACGTTGAAGGAGGTGTTACTGGAGATGGTAACAAGAACAAGGGCAAGGATAAAGATTCCACCAGTGGCGGCAAACACGACCTCGATGGAGAAAAAGATGACAGTAGTGAAGACCGGTGCGACGATCCCCTTCGTCTGCTCAATTCTGATTTACCCGGAATGATATTGACGGGAAATAAATACAATGGGGGCGCAGGTTTTACAACCTGGAAGAGGAACATCCTGATTTGTTTATCTGCCAAGAACAAAATTGGTTTCGTTGATGGGAGCTTGGAGAAGCCAACGGAACCTGCTCCTCGGGTCCGCGCATGGCAACGCTGCAACGATATGGTTATTTCGTGGATTCTCTCAAGTTTGGAGAAGGAGATAGCTGAGAGCGTGTTGTTTTGCGAGACTGCGGCCCAGATCTGGAAGGAGTTGGAAAATCGCTTCGAGGAGGGTAATGCGACGCGATTCTACGCAATAGAGCAAGATCTTGCCACCACCAAACAAGGAGATGATGACATAAAGACGTATTATACCAAGATGAAGCGAATGTGGGACGAATTAGATTCCTCCAATCCCTTGCCGGTGTGTTCTTGTGGGGGCTCAAATCAATTGCGGGAATACGTCAGAGTACAAAGATCCATGAAGTTTCTCATGGGTACTCACCCTAGATACGCAAATGTACGAGGAAACTTGCTCCTGATGAAGCCGCTTCCATCAATCGAGCAAATATATTCCTTGATGGTTCAAGAGGAAAGGCAGAAGGGTGCTACTCGAACGACCTCTACAGAAGAGAACCCTCTTTCTTTTACGGTAGAAGCTCCCGCGACTACGCAACAAAATCTTGGTAGGAGACAGACCAAATCTCCAAAGCGACAAGGCTTGTACTGCGTTCACTGCCGCAAAAACGGGCATACTGAAGATCGCTGTTTCGAGAAAATCGGATATCCGCCAAATTGGAGGACGGGGAGGAATGCTAAGTCTGTAGTAGCCACCAGTATCGAAGGAGATGGAAAGGATGCTGGAAATGAAAAACCGCAGAAGACCTATACTACTGAGGAGTTGAATCAGATTTTGGCGCATTTTGCCAAGAATCAAGAAGCAGCAAATGCGGTGAACTCCCAGACCTCCTCGAACTATGGTTTTGTTGGTAACGAATTCTCCACACTGTCTTCTGATTATCAGTGTTTTACTGCTATTTCGACTGCGTTTGATCTGAATCCAAAGATTTCGACTGTGTTTTCAAGTGAAAAAGAATCATGTTTACACACCAGTAGTTTAGGTGGAATCAAAAACACATAATGGATTCTTGATACAGGCGCGTCGCAGCATATGTGTTTTGATCTTAATTGTTTTTCTGAGATTAGGAAACTTGGACAGGAGCATACGGTGGCTATGCCCGATGGGCACCCTCAGATTGTTAGCTCCATAGGAACTGTTAAGATAAATGATGAAATAACACTCTTAGATGTCTTGCATGTTCCTGCATTCAGATTTAATTTGATCTCTGTTGGGAAACTTGCCCATGATATGAAGGGCCGTTTCATCTTTGATTGTTGTTGCTGTGTCTTCCAGGACTCTAAGAACTACCTTGAGCTGCAAATAGGAACATACAAATCCGGGGTCTACTTGCTTGATGTTAATTGCGATGAAAGAGTTAGGAATGTTTCTGTTTCAGCATGTGTAAAAGGTGATTTAGTGAGTGGTTTTGATTGTACTGACTTGCTGTCCTTATGGCATCATAGACTTGGTCACTTACCTGTTGCTAAAATAGAAAAGCTCAAGTTGTTGGACAAGAAAACTTGTAAAAGACAGTTCATCTGTGAACCATGTAGTAGAGGCAAAAGTCAACGCTTGCCATTTCCTAAGAAAGGTTCTATTGCTGATAATCCTTTTGATCTTGTGCACATAGATGTTTGGGGCCCATACAAGGTAAAAACACACGATGGTTTTGCATACTTTGTAACTTTTGTAGATGATGCTTCTAGGGCCACTTGGGTTCATTTGATTGCTGCTAAATCTAAGGCTTTTGCTGTTATAATAAATTTTCTGAACATGGTGAAATTACAGTTTGGAAAAGAGGTAAAGATTATACGAACTGACAATGCATATGAACTAGGTAGTTCAAGAAGCACTTCTGTTTTTTTAAAGGATAGAGGAATCATTCATCAGGTTACTTGTGCTCATACCCCACAGCAAAATGGGGTAGTGGAAAGGAAACACAAACACATTTTAGAAACTGCTAGAAGTATGTTAATTCATTCCTGTTTGCCTAGAAGATTCTGGGGAGAAAGCATTCTTACTGCTGTATATGCAATAAACAGAATGCCCTTAGATAGCCTAGGTGGGGTTTCACCTTATCAGATGCTATATGGTAAGGATCCCAATTATGCAGAGCTTAAGTGTTTTGGTTGTCTTGCTTTTGCTCACCTAAATCAGAATCTAAATGACAAATTTGCAGCCAGATCTATTAAGTGTGTTTTCCTTGGCTATGCACCCAATAAGAAAGGCTACAAGCTGTTTGATTTAGATAACCATAAGATAACAGTAAGTAGAGATGTTCGATTCTATGAAAATGTTTATCCTTTCAGACCAGGTCAACCAACTGATTCCAGTGCTGTCCCAGTTACTGATTCAAATCAGAATACATGTTTGGATTATTTTCCTTCTAACATCTATGCAGAACCTGTTAATCCCTTTTCCCTTGAGCAAGAAACAGGTGAGAATATGAAAGGACAGCAACAAACACGACCAGACACAAGTGCACCACAACAGCACACACATGATCAAGAGGATGTTACAGCACAACCAGTGCAGGAACTGCGCAGGTCCTCAAGAAGCAGAGAGCAACCTCGATATTTGGAGGATTACATAGTGGGAACCGCAGCAGCAAATGAAAGAGTGCATCCTGCACAGACATCAGCTAAGTTTTTAGACCCTTTCTCAGCTATTCTGAATCAAAGATTAACTGCTGCTACTGCTTATAACATTGATGACAATAGCATGATACATCCGAGTTTTTGCTTATGCTCAATGATCGTTCCTAGCAAAACAGTTGCCATATCCACATCCGTTGGACCTGCTCTTGTCCCTAACACTCTAGAGAAAAAGAATGTTGAACCCTCTAGTTACCAAGAAGCCATCAAAAACAGAAACTGGATAGAGGCCATGAAGGAAGAATTTACAGCTCTAGAACGAAATGGGACTTGGGATCTGGTAGAATTGCCCAAGGGCAAGAAACCTATAGGATGTCAATGGGTTTATAAGCTGAAATACAAAGCTGATGGCACCCTAGAGAGGTACAAGGCTAGGCTAGTAGTGAAAGGGTACCCAAAGATATGGTATTGATTATCAAGAGACTTTCTCCCCGGTAGTCAAATTCACCACAATCAGAGCCATGATAGCTGTTAGCTGTAAACGAGGATGGAAAATAACTCAACTCGATATAAATAACGCCTTCCTACATGGGGACTTGAGGGAAGATGTGTATATGGAAATACCTTTGGGATACACTACTAGTGAAAGTAACCATGTTTGCAAGCTTAGAAAATCCCTTTATGGGCTGAAGCAAGCCTCTAGGCAATGGCATGAGAAGTTGAGCAACTTTCTGTACAGTTTTGATTTCCAACAGTCTTTGAATGATTACTCATTGTTTTTGAGAAAACATAATGGAAAAACTGTCTATTTGGCTGTATACGTTGATGATATTTTGTTGACAGGTGACGATTTGGATATGATAGAACAAATCAAGCATGAACTTCACAGTAGGTTCAGAATTAAAGACCTTGGGGAAATCTCCTATTTTCTTGGAATGCAATTCATCCACACCTTAGAGGGAATCATTGTTATACAGAAACAATATTGTGATAATCTGATTCATGAGTTTCATTGCGAAAATGAAAAAACTGTTTCGGGCCACTGGAATTAAACACCAAGCTGTTAAAGGATCAAGGCAATAAACTCAAAGATCCTGTGTTGTACAGGAAGCTTGTTGGAAAAATAGGATATTTAGCGCACACTCGACCTGATCTCTATTTTGCTATACAGGTCCTTAGCCAATTCCTGCAGGAACAACGGATATCCACCTGAGAGCAGCCTTACACACTCTTCGTTATATCAAAGGGACAGTAGGTTATGGCTTATTCTTTAATAGAACTTCAACATGTAAACTGACTGCTTATTGTGATGCTGATTGGGCAGGTTTTCCCAACACACGAAGGTCAATCAGCAGATATTATGTTGAACTTGGAGGATCACCAATCTCCTGGAAAGCAAAGAAGCAAAACAGTGTTGCATTATCTTTAGCAGAGGCGGAGTACCGGTCCATGCGACAAGCCACTGCAGAACTTGGCTGGCTTTCGAGACTTCTTCATGAGTTAGGAGTTGAAGAGATCATTCCCATACCTAAAGACCGACAGCCAATCTGCTGTTTACATAGCGCGAAACCCAGTCTTCCACGAGCGACGAAACATATCGAGGTGGACTGCCATTTCGTCAGACAGAAGATTAAAGAAGGAGTAATCAACATTCAGTTCGTTCCTTCACTCTTGCAGCTCGCAGATGTTCTGACAAAGACTTTAGCAGGAACCCACTATCCCACTGTGATTCAACAGCTAGGAATGAAGCAAGTGTGATACATCTGCAGGGGTTTCTCGGCATCAGGAGACCCAACAAATACCAACAGCAAAGTTCACTCCATTAGATGTAAACTTTGAGGGGGAATGTTAAGATAGTATTTGGTATTTGTATCTGTACGCAGCGTTTTACCTCTTGTAGATTACAGATAGGAGGTATATATAAATAGAGTTAGGGATGTCATCTAGTGATATAACATTCTACTGTTTTCTTCTCTGAGTACGTTTAATAAGAAGAAGTTTTCCCTTCTCCTCACTGCCTCTGTTCTTGTTTTCCCGATTCACCTCAGCTCACCTCTCTCTCGATTCTTCCTCACACTAGTAATTATTATAACTACTAATATAGGTGTTATTATAGGCTATAAAATAGGTCAGCTGGACTTTTAATTTAGAGGGTCACTACGCACAGTCGAAATTTCAATTCGCTCAATCGGAAAATGATCATCTTGTCCCTGCTTCAATATTTTCTAAAAATTACTATATTTACCCACAATTTGTGACATATTACGAGGCACGTCCAAATTTCATTACACGCAGTTGGAATTCCAATACGCTCAATCGGAAAATAACCAATTTAGGTGCTAACGTGGGCAAAATTGATATTAATCAACATCTTGTTCGAACTTAAGAAGAAATATCACCTATATCAGAAAAATTATCAGCAAAGTAGACCATGACAAAGTAGACGAAAAGACGAACACGTCGGCGTAAACGGATCAAAAAACGGAGCTATAATGAAGAAGATATGGCGATTTTAAGACCGGAACCCGGCGTTGGCGCCAACAGAGATGGGCCGGCGACAGCGCCGGTAACGAAGGACGCGCGCTCGTCTTTTCGTCTACTTTGTCATGGTATACTTTGCTGATAACTTTTCTAATATATGTGTTATTTCTTCTTATATACTTCGAAATCCTTTTTGCTTTTATCGGACCATTTTTTAATAAATTTTGCCTACGTTAGCACCTAAATTGGTTATTTTCTGACTGAACGTATTGGAATTCGACTACGCGTAATGAAATTTGGATGCGCTTCGTAATATGTCACAAATTGTGGGTAAATATGATAATTTTTAGAAAATATTGAGGCAGAGACAAGATCGTAAAATTTTTTAAAATTCCGACTGTGTGAAATGAAAACACGATTGAGCGTACAAGTTCAGTTAATGTATATTGTTTTTCATTTTAAAAAATAAAAATATCAGAAAAATGACAACTTAAATTTTGACCATTAGATTACTTACCTCATAAATCTAATGGACTAAATTACATCCACACAAATTAGGAACCTCAACTGTCAAGACCCTGACCCAAATTCCTATTTTCACTCCTGCCGTTGCACAGACTTTCACACCCCATACTGATTTGATTACCCTCTTATACTCCCTCCGTCCTAAATTGACCGTCATGTTTGCTTTATGGCACGTTTTTCCACTTCAGTATTAAGCATATAAGATAAAATAATTTTATAAAACTAAATTTTGTAACATATAGTTTATCATGTAAGGAATCATATGCAAAACTTAAATTTTTAAAATTAATTTATCTTATATGTTAAAAATTGAAGTCAAACGACATGTTCAAATAGTAAACAGGACGGTCAATTCAGGACGGAGGGAGTATGTAGTTAGTAGAGGGCTGCCCATAGAATTAAAAAAAAAAAAAGTGTCGGTTAACCGTAGCATATAAGTTTAGCTCATTCATCAATTGCGTTGCATTAAAAAATTAGGTATTGAATAAAAATTATAACTCAAATTCAACCCAACTTATTTATTTTATTTTATTAATAAAAAAATACAGTAAATAGTGTACATGTACCAAATATCACTTTAAAGGGAAAAAAATACAACACTTATAACTATTAGTTAACAAATAAAAATCACTATCAATATTTCTCTCAATACATCCAACAATTTAATAAATACTCCCTCTATTCTAAATATAAGTCGTTTTAGACTTTAGAATTATGTTCAAATTATAAGTCCTTTTAGATTTTTTTATCTATCTTTCTACTTTTACCTTTTCTACTTTTTAAATTATTATTATCATTGCACTCTATTTTTTATCTTACCAATAAAGTATACTTAGTTTTTTATTCTTCCAATACAAAAAGTATGGGTATGCAAGTCTTTTTAAACTCTTTCTTAAAAATGGTAAAAAAGTCTAGAACGACTTATAATTAGAATAGGAGGGAGTACATTTTATCAAATCAGCCAGTATTCTTATCTTTTTTTTATATTAGACGAGTTGGGTAAATATAGACCGTATAGTTAATGTAACTTTCAAGAAATATAATAGACATCTAATAAACGTTTAAATTTTAGTTGAAATAAAAACTAATATATATATATATATAGAGAGAGAGAGAGAGAGAGAGAAAATTTTAAACTAAACTGATTAAATTAAGGTTGAATAGTTTTATATGGGTCGGGATCAAAAATTTGTGTCTCAATTATTCTTTTGTTAAATTTGAGTCAATAGATACTTTAAATAGGTTGGGCCCAACCTGCAATTCCACCCTTACAAAGATGGGACCAAAAATCTAACCTCCTACCGTTAGTCTGAGCATCCATTTGTGCAAGCGAGGAAGAGACCCCCTTTAATATGTACATTCATGGGGGGACCTCGAGAAAAGCAAAATTGGCTAGCCTCCCATACCATATCAATGCGTACAACCCAACGGTACATAAATTCGACGCTCTGTCCAGCATCAAGATTTATCATCCGAGTATATCATCAGAGGACATGGCTTTACAGCTTCTTTAGTTCCTTGTTTCTTACCCTTTTTAATGGAACAGCTATTACACATCTTGCCGTGAGTATACAAAAGACAGTTCAAATCGAACTTTAAACCATCCTGTATCCGTCGATTGAGATGGATGTAAGTCTTCTTCACATCAGCTGCCATGGGAACCCAACCCAGTGTTCTTGCAATCTGAAATATCTATACAAATAATAAAAGAAACATATCAGGTAAATCTTATGCATATTATCTACATGCCACATCATAATAACATTGCTTGAAGATTTGTCTTACATGTGTGTCGACTGGGAAGTCATCTTTCTGAAGATGGAACATTAAAACACAAGCCACCTGCAAGTGTAGTTTACAAATCAACAGACTTAACAAGAAAGCAACTGATGAGGGTATTCCCTGCATGCTCATGTATAGAGATAAGTGACAACCTCAACTAATTTATGCATCTATCCTAGATGTACTGATAGCAAAATCTAATTCTCCCATCTTCCCGGACTACATCATTTACCCTTGAGGTTTCATGATCAGAGATGCAGACAATTAAGGGATGTTCAATTCAAATGTTGCAGATAAGGAAAACATCAACTCACTGTTTTGGGTCCAATCCCTTTAAAAGATGTAAGCTCGGTTTTGATTTCTTCAACGGACAACTTCCTCAAGTACTCCAAGCATAATTTTCCTTTCCTCTCTTTTAAGCGCGTCAATAGATTCTTGATACAAGCAGCTTTTGTAGGAGCCAAACCTCCACATCTGATAGCATTTTCGATCAATCTGGACTCAGCAGAAAGAACCTACAAGAAAAACAATTGACAAGAACAAAAAAGTAGCTTTTGAGGGAAGAACAACCAGATGCATAATCAGTCATTCCCCGCATAGCACAAGATGGCAGCCAGATCATAGGGACACAATGCAAATTGATTGCCCAACAGGGACTCATGGATACAAGGAACCAATATGTATTGCTGGACAAATGGGTTAACAGCACACACCATCAGAGCCACCATCGTTTTTTAAGAATATGCACAGAACAAAGCTAATTACAAACAGAAATAGAATACCACTGCCACATAGTGACATTACAGGGGACGGGAAAACAAGCAGACAGGGGATATCACCTCACTGCAAAATTCAGTTCTATTATTAATTGCAATTCAGAGAGTGATAAACTCGTGCACTCCCAACATCCAAGAAAATACAACTCAAGATTAACCCTAAACCTAACCCCATAAGGATCTTGCAGGCAAGTCTACAACAAAACTGGCCAACCGAAAGCGAAATGAGCAATGCAGTAGTATAACTCACGTCTTCCCACAGGGGAAAGGCAGATTTCAGAGAAGCGAAAGCTTTTTGCGAGTTAGCCTCAGTGGTATTCTGTGACAACACAATGCTCACCAACCCATCCAGAACGGTGAGTTCCTTGTCCAGCCCACCATCCTCCTCTAAACGCTGCGTCGCAACCTCTTCCCCCACCAACCCGTCACTGTAGTCCAACCCCAACCCTAATTTTTGTCTTTGTTTTCTGTACTTGACAAATTCTTCCGGAAATCCGTGTAACGCCAGGAGTAGGTCCCTTACAGCCACACACTCATCTTCGGTGGGTCTTTGGTGGAGAGGGTAAGGCTGGGTGAACGAAGACGTACAAGTAGGTGGATCGTCGGGGTTACTATGTTGTGGGTTTTTTCGCTTTCGCCCTCTTTGCATTTCCAGCGAGATTTTTGTTGAAAATCAGTTAGCGACGGGTTAACTTGAGATTGTTGATACTCCCTCCGTCCTGAATTGACCGTCCTGTTTGTTTTATGACACGTTTTTCCACTTCAATATTAAGCATATAAGATAAAATAATTTTATAAAACTAAATTTTGTAACATTTAGTTTATCATGTAAGGAATCATATGCAAAATTTAAATTTTCAAAATTAATTTATCTTATATGTTAAAAATTGAAGTCAAACGACATGTCTAAATAGTAAACAGGACGGTCAATTCAGGACGGAGGGAGTATTAGAGAAGGAGGCCTCGCTTCCTGCCTTCCCTTGCCTTTTAGCTTTTTGTTAGAGGAAGGGCCACCAGAAAAATGAGTGACTACTGACTAGGCCGACACTTGGATGCTAGTCAACCGAGAAATACAGATTGAAAAGAAACATAAGCCCATTCAATCATGAACTTTATAATTTTGGAAAGAATACTCTACCTTAATATGGACACTTTAGTCATTGGTCATTGGTATCTTTTATTTCTCTCATCTACTAGATCCCACCATGAAAGATTCTATCTTGTTTTTCCTGAGTCAGAGATTCATTAAGAACGAATCGACCTGAGCCCGAGACTCACTAAGAACACGATTGAGGATTCAAAGGATAGAATGATGTAAAATTGAATCCTCGGTTGGTTCTAATTAGATTGTATGTTGTGAGATTTGGGTGTGGATCAGTGGTGTGTGTTATTCGATTTCGATAGAGGAATTACAAAGCTTCGATTGGAGGTATGTGGTAGACAGATTCAATTGGGGGTGTTCACCCATGGGGTTAAAATTAGGGATATTCTATGTTTGATTGATGATTTATAGTTAATTATTCTTGGTTTTTGAACCTAATTTTGCCATTGTTTAACTCTGCAAAACCCCCCACGGATTACTGAGCTTTTGTCTACTTTGCTATATTGAAAGTTTGTGAGTAAAATGAAGATTTCTACAATTGGATTAGGCAATTTTCGCTGTGTCTGGACATCTGTCCAGACTTGTATGTCCAGACAGATCGTAAGGACGTATGTCGTTTTTGACAGTTTTTCCGTGTCCAGATGGTATGCGAAGACGGATTTTGGGGTTGAAGTCTCGGGCTATGTCTGGAATTCAAAGCCCGAACACAAGTCTGGACCATGTAAAAGATTTTCTTTGAGTTTTTGTCTAGACTTCCACGCCCGGACACAAGTCCGGACATCTTTGTTTTCAAGTCTTGACTTGCGTCTGGACTTCCACGCCCGGACATCTCTGGTTTTGAAGTCTTGACTTGCGTCCGGACTTCCACGCCTAGACATAAGTTTGGACATATCTGTTTTGAGTCACAGCATGGGCCGGACTTTCAAGCCCATACACATGTTCGGACAAACTTTTGTACTTGTCTAAGATGCTCTTCTGACCTCCGTTTTGACCTTTGTTTACGGGGTTGTGATCCCTTAAGGCTATATAAGCTATTTCGCTATATTAAGTATAGGTAAGCACACATTTCTGTTCTGAAAGTGTATTTCTATTTTGGGACCTCGTTTCTTTACCTTTTGAGTCGTTGATGGCTAGGTCGAGCTATCCTGTAGCATGTTGAGTAAAATGTCTTTTTGTTCTGTTATAAGGGCACTCTCCTCGTTTCTGTTCCAGGACCGATGGGTCCATTGTTCTTCGGGTCATTTCTGTGTTATCGAGGATCTTCTAATTCATTGGTCTTTGACCATTCTGTGTGTGTGCTTTGAGCTTGTGTCCCACTCCATTTTGTGTTTGTTGAATTGTTCTAGTAAATGTGATATATGTTTCCATTTTGCCTTTATTTCATCTGGCAGCATTGGCTTATAACTTTCTGTTTTGCAAAATACTCTTTGATTTCAGCATATATTATTTTACGATATTGTTACTTATAATGCTTTGGGCATACTTCGTTGATGAAGTTTATTGCCTGTTGAGCGCGTGGTTGCTCACACCTTTCTACTAACATCTTACAGATTGACCAGTGAGTATGTTCTTCTACTTATGGTTTGGAAAGCTTTGTTTAGTTTAGTGTTAGTCAAACTCTGACATTGTTGTAGCCTACCGGCCTTTAAGTTGTTCTGATTAACATTTGTTTTGGGGCATTTGTAAACCTTTGATATTTATTATTAATATAAGTATCTCTTTGGGTTAGAATGTGATTCGAATTGTAGCCTTGCGCATTCCTAGTTAGCATAGTGTATGGTGTGTATCGACCTTAAAACTAGCCCAGTTTGTGGTTGTTACAAATATGATTTTAAGTTTTGGTAACAGAGACACCAAGAACAAGCAATACATAATCATGTGAAGGATATTCATCCACGCTTCATGGGACAAGCCGGATATACGGGGGCGCATACCACAGTGGAAGGAGCAAGGATTGCTTACGCGCATTAATAAAGACGCACCCAGTCAGACATTGATAGCATTGATGATGCGTGTAGGACCCTGTGCTATTTATATGGTCAGATGAAGAAGAATGATCAGGGGGAGTTGATATTTCCACAAGTAGAGACTGGTGCTTTGGCTGCAAAAATTGTAAGTTCTGATATAAATACAAAGTTTCCTTTATCAATGTTTGAATGTTGCTAATTAGTAATATTTGTAATATTGTTTATAAAATCTGGATCCACTGAGCGTGGGAATATAGTACCGATGTCTCATAGTCAAGATGATCCTCTAAACATGCCCTTGGCCACAAGGATTGAAAAGGCTGTTGTCCTTTCCCTAATCATCTACATTGCCTAACTCTCCTCGATCCTAGACTCACATTAATGTTCTCGTTGAATTACCTGGCTCGTTAGACAAGATCACACTTAGAGAGAGAGAGAATATGTAGTGAAAGCGAGAAAACAAGACAAGAGGATGCTTAAGTATTGATAGTGTGTTTATTTCCATGGGGTGAACCCCTATTTATAGTTTATCCTTACAACTTCTAGCTTTGTCAGCATGTCAGCCTATCTATCTACCAGTCTGTCATTCTGTTGCTTTAAAACTATAAGGATTGAGGGTGCGACTGGTCACATACGACCGGTCGCAGCCCATGTATCCTCTCATCTGAACGACTAGTCGCGGACGCCCAGTCACTTATCTAAGCTTACTTATTGCTATCTGCCCGGGTGCGTCCGCCTGGTCATTATTTATACTATGCAACCGGTCGCTCATCTTTGTAATCTAAATAAGCAATAATTCCTTGGTCCTCTGGTTGGTATCGTTTTTCCCCTCTTTATCAGTCCCACAAGATTTGCTTTTTGTTTTTTTATTAAAAAGTAGAACTTCTAGTGATTGTCGTGGTTGTTTTTTGGAAAATTTTGTCGGGTTTTAAGTCCCACAAGCTTTTCCTTCGTGTCTTTCCTCATCTCCCCTAGTCCCACAAGTTCTTTTTCCTTGCTAGATCATGGAAAAAGAACTTATTTCGCTCGTGCTCCGCTTGTGCCCTACTGAACTTTGATTGTGTGTGCGTGTTTTACTTTTTGATAAGGAATGTGCAGAGTCTCTGTAACGCCCCTATTTACAATAAATACAGCGGAATAAAATCTCTAATGGCGATTACAGACCATCGGGCTCCAAACACCCGGTACCAACCTCACCAGTTACAACCATTACAATTAACCAAGTTACAGTCTGAACTTCGAGAAAACTTAACAAAAACATAACAATAATAAAATACATTCACTCTCCATAAACCTAATCCCATCCCAATCACTCATGCTCTTCATGGCCACCTGTAAATCCATTTATACCTGCAAGATGAAACCAAGCAGCCCACCCCGGGAGGGGTGAGTCAGTTCCCTGGAATGGAACTGGTACAATTCTCCAAAACAAACTTATAAAACATAACTCTTCAAAATAAACAGTAACTTGAAATCAAACTCTTGAAAGTAAAACAGGGAAAGGAGGCACTTCAAAACAATCAGTCATAGAGAAGAGAGAACAAGGTAAGGATAGAGACAAAGAACTTAAAAACCAAATCAACCACTTAAGAAGTCACACCATATAGTTAGTAAGCATCCAATATTGATGTTAGAACCAATTCTGGTTAAGAATAGAAAGACTCAGGTAGTCACAACGGACTAGGAATGATATGAATACCCATAACCCGTGGTAGACAGTTTATGTCCCCACCATTTCAGAAAGCTGAATCCCATAGACAAAATATACTCAAGAGTGGAATAAATTCAATTGGGAGAGATGGCCCCCACCGCCAAGTACGTCCTTTTAGGACAGGGGATATACAACCCCTCACTGTTTACCACGTCCACTATAGACATGGGATATACAGCCCCTCTCTGTTAACTACGTCCACTAAGGACAGGGGATATACAACCCCTCTCTGTCTACAACGTCCCTTTTGGGACAGGGGATATACAGCCCCTCTCTGTTAACTACGTCCACTAAGAACAGGGGATATACAGCCCCTCTCTGTCTACAACGTCCCTTTTGGGACAGGGGATATACAGCCCCTCACTGTTACCATTGAAGACGCGCGCACGTCGAAACCTCAAGAACCAGCTCATGGATGAAACGATATCCAGAGTCAAAAGAAAGATTTCCAAGATTGACCTTTTTCCAAATTCCCACTAGATCACCAACTATCCAGAGCAATACCAAAACACTCAGTCCTACAGAGTGCAGAAGCGTAAACCCTAAGCAGCCAATGTCTAACGGGGCACCAAAATAGAAGGAACCAATACCCAAGTGAGTTTCACATCCAAGGCTCAGTTAGTCACACAAGCTGAGTTAGTCACACAAGCTGAGTTAGTCACACAATCATTTTCTTTTTAGAGATTCCTCTTTAAGTCAGTCAGCGTTTTCCAAAACATTCCACAAGTCAATCAGTAAAAATATCGGAGTATGAGAAATCGTACCTAGGTAACGCTGTAGCAATTCTAGTCAACTTGCGCAAACAATCAACAGTACTCTGAAGAATATTAAAGGTAGTCTATCATCAATCACTTGTAGCCTATGTTAAGCTTAAATAAACTCCTTACTCTTATTCCAAAGTCTCAATTGTCTTTTAAGCCCTCACTTAAATGTTAGGTATAATCTTTGAGTTATCTGAGAACGTTGTATAGCCCAAGGTGGTAAGATCAAGGAATGTATTCGATTAACATTTGCTAATTGTCCACTCCTATCCACTATATTCATACTTAACCACAATCCGCACATTCAAGACTTTTGAGACCTCTATATCATAAATGTGTTTATATCATATAATTAAATCTAAGAATTTCAATAATAATCTTAAGCTCAATACCTTTATTCTTAATCTAGAATAAACATTGTATTATGATCTACGATGGACTCATCTCAGAATACTATACTACTATCCCACAATGTAAAGATTATGTATTCAAACAATATCCACTAGATAACCCATTATGATTAAGTCTTTCCCTTAACTTAATTAAGATCTACATCTTGTATATTGAAATCGTAGTGTTGTAGACGTGTTTTATTATAACTTAATTGAACTGCTAAACTCAATTATCTCATCTTTAGTTCAGAATGACTTTTAATTACAACCATCTAATAAACTTGTCATAAGATGTTAAATAGCTTCTCATCCTGAATAACTATACTATATTTAACTTAGATTTAACGAATTAATCCTACATTCAGTATTCACAAGGTATACTATATGTTTTATTATTACCTATACAATAAGGTGTTTAGTATAACCTTTTATGTATCCTTACTTACATTTAATTTCCCAAATGTTTTATTTTTACACACATTCTCTCTATAGACTACGCATAATCCTTTGTACTAAACTTCATTAAACTTAAGCCTTAAATACGTTTTAAATTGTTTTACAAAACCTAAGGTTTCAAAGGAATAACCTAATAAATTAATTTCCTTTACTGTATTTAGGATGGACAATATATCTACATAGAGTAGAATTTATCAGAGAATTAAATTCTGGTTCATAAGTGAAATTGTTAATTATTTAATTAGATAATCTATTATGAAAATTCCCATATTTTATATTCAAATAACCTATCATTACTTCCCATTACCGTAAAGTATAACAATATAATATCTTATGTAACTTAGTTTTATCTAATAAAAGGTTCAAAGGTTTTAAGTATCAAATTCCTATTTATAAACCTTCCTATAAATTCTCACTACTAAATACCTCACTTAACTGCAAACTCACATCCTGAATATTGGTAATAAATGTATCTTATATGGCTTATCTAATCCTAAGAAACTTAAGGATAATTATTTAGATAAATTTCCAAATCATCGTTTAATATAGATTATATCATAATCCTTTTAATGATTCTATCTTAAGACATTAAGTTATATTTCAATCAGAGAGTCTTGCCTACACCTCAATGTAGCCAAAGTTGGCTACATCCACGAGGCGCCGAGAGTTTTTTTTTTTTTTTTTATAAATGTGGGTTGGTTTTGTTTTTTGTTTTTAATTATAAAAAATTTAAATTGTTGTAACTTTTAATATATAAGTCCAAAATGAAAAAAAATTATATCATTGTTCATCAAAATTCAAGCTCTTTAAAAAAGACCAATCATGGATATATTTTGACAACTTTAAAAAAAATTATTTTTACATGTATAGCGTACAGAACATAAAAGAAAACTTGTACAGATGGTCATACAAACCTGTACAAATGTTCATTAAAACATGTACATCCTCACATAAAAACATGTACATCCTCGCATTAAAAACATATAGATAGTCATATAAACCTGTACGAATAATTAAATATGTACATCCTTAGATTAAAACATGTATATATAAGGAAGAACACTTGTACAGACGGCCATACAAACATGTACAGATGTTCATTAAAACATATACATTCTCATAATTGAACATGTACATTCTCACATTTGAACATGTACATCGTCACATTAAAACATGTACATTCTCACATTAAAATATGTACATTCTCACATTAAAGTATATAATGGCTTTCAAATAGATGACCCTAACCCCACACACCCTAAAACCCACCATAGGAAAGCTAAAAAACATCGAAAGCATTTTTAAGGTTTATAGTGGCAGACCCTAGACCCGCGACCACAAACCCTATAAACCTGTCGAGTTAGTTGCTACAATGTAAAGTATAGAACGGTTTCCAAATAGATTACCCTACCCCCAAAACACCCCAAAACCACCCTAGGATAGCTAAAACGTCGAAGGCATTTTTAGGGTTTGCAGTGGCGGGTTTAGGGTCTAACGACCCTAAACCCGCTACCACAAACCCTAAAAACCTGTCGAGTTAGTTGCTACAATATAAAGTACGAAACAAATTCCAAATAGATTACCCTACCCCCAAAACACCCCAAAACCACCCTAGGATAGCTAAAACGTCGAAGGCATTTTTAGGGTTTGCAGTGGCGGGTTTAGGGTCTAACGACCCTAAACCCGCTACCACAAACCCTAAAAACCTGCCGAGTCAGTTGCTACAATATAAAGTACGAAACAAATTCCAAATAGATTACCCTACCCCCAAAACACCCCAAAACCCACCCTAGGATAGCTAAAAAACGTCGAAGACATTTTTAAGGTTTACAGTGGCGGGTTTAGGGCCATTAAACCCGCTACCACAAACCCTAAAAATCTGTCGAGTTAATGCGATGATGTACAAGTTTTTACGTGTAGATGTACATGTTTTAATGAACATTTGTACATGTTTGTATGACTATATGTACAAGTTTTTTTTACGTTTTGTACACTATACATATAAAAATAATTTTTTTCAAAGTTGACAAAAAATATCCATGACTGGTCTTGTTTTGAAGAGCTTGAATTTAGGTGAATAATGATATAATTTTTTTCATTTTAGACTTTATATTAAAAGTTACAACAATTAAAGTTTTTATGATAAAAAGAAAAAGAATAAAATTTTTGAAAAAAAAAAGAAAAAATACAAAAAAAACAAGTTAAACAATCGACCGCGCTCACTCCATACTTGTATTTCCCCATAGATGTAGCCAAGTTGGCTACATTTAGGTTTAGCCAAGAATTTGCCTATTTCAATACCATAAAAGTTAAGAAATGATTAAATCTAGACTTACTAATCCACCTCACATTTAGATGTAAAAGTATTTTACTTTTTTTTATTATGGTTTATATATTAAGAATATTTAGATGTAATCGTATTACATTTGTTTATCATTAATTATAGAATAAGATATATTTGTGCAACATTTTATGTAATCTAATCACAATTTTTCCTAAGTTTTAACTTATTAATTACTTAATCCCAATTTTAGATTTACATTCGGATCATTGACAAATAATACTATACATGTATTTTAATGTGGTTTACATAAAAACCTTGGAAATTCAAAGGTAACTCTTAAGCCTAATACATAACTATAATTTAATACCACCTCATATAATATTCTTCTATTAGTATTATGTAGAGGTTTAGTTTAATTATTATTCCTTCGCATTATTTCCTATAAGGTATTTAATTTATTATGTTTACTGTGTATATATTTATATATACTAGGATTTGTACAAACATTATTTATGTAGTTTATTGTATTTAACCATTTATATTAACTTTTACACACACCTACATCCAAAATATGGTTAATAAAATAAAGTATTTTCCTTAGTTTCAATTAAGTATATTAACTACCATATTATATAATTAATATAAGTGTAGATTAATTTAGCTCCTTGATTTAACCTAAGTTACTATTTTATTTCTTTTACATATATGTGTAAATATAGATATATATATATATATATATATATATTCCTTAGTTTTAATTAAGAACATTAACTCCCATATAATATAATAAATAAAACGTAAAAATAATTATATTCCTTGATTTATATAAGTTTCCACTTAAATAGGTATATATACATATATGTAAATAATTTCACTTCTATTAAAAAATAATACCTAAACATTTATAAACTTACTGTTATAAAATGCTAATTTAGTTTCCCTTATTTTCCCCAGCTTAAAAGTTAATTAACAACCCATACTTTAATTTTTGGTTACATTAAAAACCTTATATTATAGGTTATTCTTATGAAAAACTCATAAACACAATTTTTAAAACCTTTTACCATTGCCCAAAAATTCCCAAATTTAATATACAGTAACTATAACATTTTAGACATATTATAAAATTTTTATTTCATAAAACTATCTTTTTAATTTAGCCAAATAATTCCAGAAAACCCGTAACTTGCAAAAATCATAACTTATGTTTAAAAACTCCAAAACCATAATAATTTATATCAAAATAAACTAGATTAAATAAGGAATCTATGGTTAAAATTTCAAGTCAAAATACATTCGGGAAGATATTTAAATTAACCCAACAAGTTAGGACTATTTACTGGAATTTTATAAACTTATAATAATTATTTAATAGCACGATCTAATCTCGGCCGTCCAATCTTTTAAAACGAGATCGGACGGCCCCTGTACTCCCAGTTCTTCATCGGTTTCGAATTCCAACCCGAGTACTAAATCACAGATATCTCCTAATCTACAGAACGAAATCGAGTGATTCTTGTTCCTATGGATTCGAAATCGAATTTCGGTTCTATTGATGCCAATTTCCCCAATTTTAATGCAGTGTACGATGGAATTCGAATTCAGTTCGAAGGTTAGGGTTCATATCGGGTACAGACTTTGATTCGAAAACAATTCCAACAAATCCTCCTAATCTAACACGTAATTGATTAAATTGGAACATGGATTAGGTCGAAAACATGACAAGGTTTGACAAAAACGGAGCAATTGATCGGAAACTTACCGGAGTTGTGCGAATTTAGTGAAATCAAATTCGGAAAAACTGGAAAAACTCGAACTTTGAGCAGTTCACGAGGCCAACTTCGAAGATCTATAACTTGCAGCACAGATTGAGTTAGGCTATGTGTAAGGGCTCATTGGAAAGAGCAAACTTAGATCTATGTATTGATAGCAAGAACTAATCCTAACTCGCATCACACAGAAAGAAATTGAAGCTAGAAGTTGCGAGTTTACCTTACAGTTTCTGTTATGATTTTATGTGCTGGCAAAACCGAAACTTTAGACACCTTTCCCCTCCAATCGGTTGAGAATTAACTTAAACCATAAACGTGAAAGTTTTAGAGGAATTAGAGCTCTTCAAAACGAGCTAAAGAACATGGAATTTGGATGAGTAACGAAGAAGTTATGGCTGATCGAAGTTACCTGATTCGAAGAGAAAACTGGAATTGCAGTTTCGTTTTTTTGCAGGGTGGCTACTTTGACTCGATTTTCCGGTTGATTCAGTATGAGTTAGGGTTTGTATGAGTTATAGTTGTTTAGAGGGAATGTAGGAGAAGACAACAAGGAAGACGACATTGAAAAATATGGAGAGATGAAAGAGATATAGCCGTCTAAAGTTAGGGCAAAATACTGAAATCTGTTACCGAAATTCAGGGGATAAAATCGGCTAAGTGTTGGCGACCCGTGACAGAGTGACACGTGGCATCTTTCAAAATTTTGATTCAAAACTTCAATCTAGCATAACTTTGGCTAGGATGATCCGTTTTTGACGTTCTTTTTATCGATCTTCATGGTTTTCCATAACCTATTTATTGGTATAGGTTTCATGGCCTGGTTTGACCATTCTCAAAAAGTCAACCCTAGCAAGGCTTAATAAGCTTTAAGGTTTCTAGAATTTTATATTGACTTTTATGTTTCAAAACAATGTTCTAACACTTCCTAAAATCTTTATAATATATTTGGAGTGTTTAGAAATTTTCCCAAGATTTATGGACTTATAAATCTTATTATTAAATTCATAATACTATATAATAATATATAATAATTAGGGTTAAATAGGAGAAAACCCCTAAATAAATTTCACAATTCCATATAATAATTTAATTTCCGTAATTCCATATAATAATTTATATTTAATAAAAGAAATCCCCTAAATTAATTTAGGGGTATTTCAGTCTCTGCTTTTTCTGCAAAAAGGCGATTTTTGTATCATTTATTATATTCAATAAAATTTTGAGAGAGGGTGCTTTACCGCCTTTATATTTCAGAAGGCCTGTTCTTTTCTCTTTTCTCGTATTTCCTACAACTACTTCTTGCTCTTTCAACTTCCAGTCCTCGTCGCAGTCGTTTTCCTCCTTCCTACTTCTTCTTCGTGCTTTGCAAGCTTTTACCTTTGACAACCATGGCTTCTTCCAGCTCTGTGAAAGATAAGGCAAAGAATCTCATTCCTGCTTGGGAGGCGGTTCAAGGCGCCAAGTCCGGTAGAGCTTTCGTCCCATTCTGCTACCCCCTGACCATTCTTTTACCGAAGGTCGCCGGTCTTTTCCTTCTTTCCTCGACATATCCTACCTATATTCCATTTCAAAGGATGTTAAAGTCCCACTTGGCACTCGCATCTACCTCCTCTTTGCTGATTCCCATCCCTATGATGATATCGGCTTACGGTATGTAGTATACTCCAAGTTTTTCCTCTATGGCATATCAATTCTGCCACACCATTTCGTTCTTGGCTTCCTTATTTGACGATGATGTACTCTTGCTCATCTTCACCCTAAAGCCATAACCTATCTTCACGCATTCGTCCCCCTCTGTGCGGAGAATGCGATTCGCGCTGAAGCGATCGATTTTGTTCAATTTTTCACCACTCGTGTTGATCCTGACTGTTTAACCATTTCTGCCAAGGCCGGCTTTTCTATTTTTGACTATAAGAAGGCGTCTCCCGGTTGGAACTCTAGATGGTTCGTCATTATCCATGGCCGCTTTTTAGGAGTTCTGTACAGTCCCTCTTTCAAGAGAGGGCAACTGTGTAGCGCGCCAGCACCCAACTCGGAGATTCCTATCTCCCGACATCTCAAGCAACTAAACAATCAGCAGGTGCGCGTTGAAGTGTTCTTTGATAGCATGCGGTTGGCCTCGCTAAAGCACTTAAAAAGTAAGTAACCTCCTTTCTTTTGCTTATCTTCCTTCTCCTCCGCTTTCGAGGGCTTTGCTCATACTTTTGCTATTTTTCTTCACATATTTTCCTCGAATCGAAGACAAAGTTGGCCCATTTTACAACTAGAACTTTATCGTCTTCAAGGTTGGAGACGAGAAAGTTGATTACTACGCCTTTATCGATGCCGCTGCGCACGCGGCTAACCGCCTGACTGAAGAAGCTTTTGCTTCTAAGAAAAGAAAAAGAAGTGAAGACGAAAGTGACCTAGATAGGAAGAAAAAGAAAGATAAAGTTAGGGAGTGGCCTGAATCGGTGAACACTTCCCCTTTACCAGGTACATGGCATACAAGTCCAGAGTCTGGGCGCCGTGTGTTTCTTCCTCTCACTCCTGGGTCTGGTTTGAACCTTATCCCTTGCGTGGGCCGGGAGTCCACGCTTCAAACCCCAGTATCTGCTTTGTTCCCTGACTTAACGGGTTATTTTTCCTTAGATCCGACTCACGGCTCTGCTCTAGAGGTAGGAGCCTCGGTTCCTGACCCTCAAACTGAAGCTGCTTGTCCCTCTTTTTACAATTTTTCCTATTGTTCTTACATATTTCTTTATTGTTTCTGTGTGTTTCTTTTGTAGCCCCTGTTACTACAGGAGGCACTGTGACCAGTCATTCTCCACTTGTTGCCGCTGCCCAAGAAGCCTACCTGAAGAAGCTTGGCAAAAAAAGCTGTGACAAAACCAAAAGAAAGGAAAGAGAAGGTACCCAACAAGAAGGTCAAGATGTCAGACATGGTAGACCTTGATGCCATCGCTCAGAAAAGTACCCCTGCAGTAGAGGGCCCTGAGCATCAGGCCACGATAGAGTACCGAGCGGTCCCTGAGAATCCCGAGCTTTGGAGTAAGATGAGGGAAGACTACATTGCTTCCTATTCAACACCTTCATCGCCAGTTAGCGAGTCCTTCTATGGTCCTTCTAACAAGGATGGGTGGTTCTACCACCATGGCCAACCCATGTCGTCCATACTCGTGACAGGTCTTTCTTACTTTGATCTTTGGAAGGAGGCTGTCAAGATGTCTAACTCTCCTGATGGTATCTTTGTGTGGAGGGTGATTTTTCGGTATGGAGGGGGGGTCAATCTAAATATGGTTCTTGACTAAAAAGCCTAGATCCTAAAATGTCATTCTGTGGAGGGTGAAAACTCGTTATTCTGGCATCCCTCAAATACCTACTAAATCATCCGTCTTTCCTAGAAAGCATAAAGGGGAGTGCAAGTGTGCACTACACCCGCTCTCGATGGGCTCCACGCGGACTTATGCCCTAAGGGCGAAAATTGACTAGAGTCGCCACCTAGTTTGACCTAAGATACTAGGAAGGAAGGGAAGGAGGGTTCTAAGAACCGTTGGTTGACTCTAAAATTGTTGCCTATGGATAGGACTTATCTGGTCATTTGTAGAGATTCTATATGGGTTCGCACTGGGTTACACCCCTTAGAAGTGGCAACGACCACGACTTCGGATTGGTGCCCGAGGGAACCTCGGTCTCCAATTGTCGGGATTTCCTTCTTTCAAAACCTTTTTAGAGAGACACATTTAAAAGCCAAGGATAGGATTAGGACAGGAAGAGAGAAAGAGAGTGGATGAGGCGAGCTTTTCTGCCAAGCTAGCACCAAATGAAAGGGTTGATAGGTTGAGAGTTGATTGAATGTAGATAGAAAAATCGAGGGAAAGTTTATTGGTTAAGTGGATGAAAAAGACCCGAAGTCTAAAGGTTTGAGGGTTTAAAGTGAGTCAGAAGAGATTTGAATGCTTGGAGAGGTATGAGTACCGTCTCACAGTAGGAAAAGGGTTTTTTGATTTGGAATGGGGTCGCACCCTAGATGGGCTGCCTACGTACTCAACTCCCTGTTGAGATCAGACCTTACGTAGTTCACGGTTTTTTGAAGATTTGGGAGTTTTGGGGTTTTGAAGGAATTGGGCTTTTGACCTTTTGGGTCTTTGAAGGGTCAACGAGGTTTTGTGGTCATTTTTGTGAGGTTTGACAGATTGTCTAGTTCGCTTTGGAGTTTGGGGTGTGAGATTCTGTGAGATGCTCAACTCAGTGAGAAATTTAGATTCTTGAAATGATGAAGTCTGTGAGACGCTCGGGTCCGTGAGATGTTCGAGGCTTGAAAGGGTTATCAAATTTCAAGAGGTTCGGCTTTTTGAGGAGCTGAGGATTTTTGAAGTGTTTGAATTTGATGAGTCTATTGAGATGTTCGAATCTGTTGAACTGCGGAGACATTCGAGTTTGTTGAGCTGTTGAGACGGTCGAGTCTGTTGAGCTGCTGAGACGGTCGAGTTTGTTGAGCTGTTGAGACGGTCGAGTCTGTTGAGCTACTGAGACGGTCGAGTCTGTTGAGCTGCTGAGACGGTCGAGTCTGTTAAGCTGCTGAGACGGTCGAGTCTGTTGAGCTGCTGAGACGGTCGAGTCTGTTAAGCTGCTGAGACGTTCGAGTCTGCTGAGTTGTTGAGACGGTCGAGTCTATTGGGCTGTTGAGACTTTTAGAGATTCGAGATGCTTGAGTTTGAAAGAATTTGAAGTTTCAAGGAGTTTGAGATTTATAATGTTTGGAATTATTTGGGATTGAAATGAAGTTGAATTGAATTGGGAATGAAGAGAATTTTGAATTGAGTTGGATTGAAATTGAATTGATTATGGATCAGAATTGGATTGAATTGGATTGGATTGGATTGGATTGGACTGAAATTGAATTTGAATTTGAATTTGATTCGGAATTGAAATTGAAGTTGAATTGGATTTGAAACTAAACCGGGATCGAATTGAGGTAATGAGCCAGATTTGGGCCTTGAAATGTGGGCCGGATTGGACCTTTGAAATTGGGCCGGGTTGGGCCCTATGAATGAGCTGGATTTGGGCCTTGAAATGTGGGCCGGATTGGACCTTTGAAATTGGGCCGGGTTGGGCCCTATGAATGAGCTGGATTTGGGGCTTAGAATTGGGCTTGATTTGGCCTTTGAAATTGAAGTTGGAAGATGATTTGGATCTATGAGACAATTGGAGTTTGGAAAGAGTTTGAAGTTTGATCTTAGAACCTTTGGAAGCATTTCAAATGCTTTGTGAGGTTGAAGTGTGTCTAATGAGTATATGAAGGGTATTTAATGTTGGGTGCGAAAAGCTTTGATTTTGAAGAATTCATAAAGAATATCTGGTTTCGGAGTATGAGAGGATCGGTTTTGAAGAGTGTATGATGAGTGAGTGTGAGAGGTATTGATTTTGGAGTGTGTTTGAGGAGAGGGTATGAGAGAGTTTGATTTGAAGTGTGTGATGAGAGAATGTGAAAGAGATTGATTTGAAGCGGGTATGATGAGAGAGTATGAGAGAGATTGATTTGAAGTGGAACTTGACTCATTGGATTTTTAAATCGATTTGGAATTGGATGATAGATTGATTGTAAATTTTATTCTGTCTTTAGAGGATGGTTTGGAAAATTTTAAGGGAAACGAGTATTCCTCACATGGGCCGTGTCTAGGACCCGTATTCATGGAGAATACCCAAACCTAAGGCTTCTCTAAAGTGGGCCTCAATGGTCCACTAAGTGGGCAACCTAATGGGCTTTCTAGGGGCCACCTACTCCAACCCGTTTGGCTGGTTATGGACCGAACCTGAACATTAGATTTGGGCCAAGAGTTACATGGGCCCAAACAGGATCAATCCATACACTTACAAAATCATAGGCAAGGAATGATGAATTTCCAAGGCTATATAAACAACTATACATGCAGACATGGATTTTAAAAGCTACCCGAATAAAACAAATATATGTAAGAAAAGAATTCAAAATCTGTCTAAACAATTATATACATGTTGACATGGATTTTAAAAGCTTACGTCATGTACGTATGAAATGAATTTCGGAAGTAGTACGAGAAATATATATACAAGAACGAATCATCAAAGCTATCTAGGTAGCGAATCAGAATTATTCAAATAAAAAACTCTCAAAAACTAACAAGATGAGTCCTATTGTATGGGTTGCTAACCAATTGGTAGTCTTATACTATTTACTATCTTTCAATAGTCAAACAAAGGTTGAAAGCAAGAGAATAATACAAGGGTCATGGGGTGAAATCACAATAATGAATAAATCGTAAGATTGCAACCGAAAGTAAAAACAACAAAAGAAATACAAATTGATATAAATACGAATAAAATTTTTAGATAAAAAGCTGCTATGGGGGGTCGCATCGACGCCGCCTCACTTGAGCTGATAGGATCAGCAAGAAGTGCACCAACCGATACACGTGTTTGAAGTGGAGACCCCGATAGTCCTAGCTAAGGCCCAGCTCCTTAATCCAGCAGTACCTCGTTCCTCAAGCAATATGTACATGCCATAGAACAAAAACAAATAGGTACGAGAAAAATTAGTAATGAAATGTAAAAGGGTTGGGGTGTGTGCAATGGGATCATATGGCCCTTCTCAATGGGAGGAAAGGGGGCAATCTAATCATCTCCACACCCCAACCGAGAACACAGAAAAGGGTATTAAGCTGCCAACAAATGCTAAGGATTGTAGGATAAATCAAGCATTGGGGTTGCTACTCAAATTAATTTGTCATCTTAGATTATGACTCAAACCAAAGTGTAGTATCAAAGAGGTGAAGTTGTGAGTCATGTGGGATCATACCTAGAAGGGTTTATATCATTTCCCTCTAAGATGAAAAATTAATGAGGAGCATCCCGTCAATGAGTGATTTATCTACAATTATAGCATAGGGCAGCTATCACTCGATTCTATGTTCTTATCTAAGCGCAAAAGGGACAAATCATGTGCTAGTTTCAAACTGATTTCCAAACCATTATCAATGCGCAGGGAGCAATTGAATATCGAAGGCAATTGAATTATAGTAAAGATTAAGAGATAGAATTTCCAAACCCATAGAAGGTAGACCCAAAGCGCACTTTCCATGATCCCAAGTCAAGCCGCAAGTCTAACCAGCATTGTATGTACCTCGGTCAAACCAGAAAACCATCGATTGAGCAGCCAAATGAACTTAGCGCAAAGAGGCCATGAAGCAGGTAATGGATCAGGCCCATGTGCCCAGAAAATAAGTAAATACAACGGACGGGTCCACTAAATATCGAGGTGTTTAAATCCCAACAAATTCATCAGGCAAGCAAACAACATATGCCATGAAGGGCTGATAAAGACATCAGAAGTGATCAAAGAGTAGTCGTCATACCCAAGTACCCGTGAGACAACCAGGCAGGTCGAGCTCAAAGGTCACGCAACCAATAGCCAGGCCATACAGTAATTAAGTAACAAACCCATATTGGGTTCGTTTGGGGACAGCTGCTGAGGGCTGCTGTTGGGTCCTGCTGCTGGAAATTGAGAAGATGTCTGCTGATGGTTTTGTAGAAACTGTCAGCTGCTAGTTTTGGTGTTTGGTGGAACGTCTGTTGATGGTTTTAAAAAGCAGAGACAATTGTTAGGTCCTGCTGCTGAAAATTAAGAAGCTGTCAGCTGATGATTTTGCAGAAGCTATCAGCTACTGGTTTTGGGTGTTTGGTGGAACCCTGCTGATTTTAGGAATTGAGAAGCTGTCTGCTGCTGGAAGCTGTTCCCCAAACGAGCTCATTATGATTTATTCGGGCCTTGTAAACTCTTCCGACACATGATCATATTTCAATTGACACTCCAACAAAAAATAGAACCAGAGGAATAGTCGAGTGTGTAGCATGCCAAGCTGTAACTTGGATCGAAACAAATCACAGAAGTCCGACAGTCGGAATGACATAGAGAAATTCATCCCCGCTTGAGACAAATCAGAATGATCAGAATAAACCCCAATTAGCCAGCAAACCGAAAATTCATTCAAACTAGAGAAAAATAGCAATAGAGATGGGGAGTTAATCAACTCCTGCAACTAAACCCGAAATACATCCGAAACAGCAAACCTCGTCAATTTACAAGTGCAATCAAGTGAGTAACGACTGTGATGAATCCAAATAAGACACTGTAGATTCGAGATTAGTAAACGAAATGAAGGGGAACTAATTGCAACCTCCTTTGCATCATCGAAATGAATAATAACCAAAAGGAGTAACAGCACCCAGATGAACCTTCGAGCCTACCCAAAACGGGTTCGTTCTGTCCAGGATCAGAACATTAGCGACAGAAGAAAAAACAATGACATAAAGTAGATAGCAAAGAAAATGCAGAGATTACAACTAGAAAGTTTAGTGAATTCTTGCCAGGGGGAGAACATGCTTGTTCAAATCTGATTCGTGGTGAATCCGGAACACAGTGAGTACAATCGGCAGTAAAAACATCACATTATCCATACTTGGCAAGCAAAAAAGAAACTGTATATGGAACACATTTGGAACAAAGCCATCAGATATGCGGTTAATTAATGAATTAGAAACCGATTTGAATTAGGGATAATCGAGATAGAGCAATTGGGATTTCCCTGTAGCTCGCGGTCACCAATGGCTGATTTTCCCGAAACCACACATTTTGCTCCGGCGTGGGACTTTGTCGAGTGCCAGTAATGCACATATGAGCGAGATTTCTCTACTGATGAATGAGGAAGAATGAAACCGGCAGAAGGGAAGCTCAGATGGAAATTTCAATGGACTGAGGTTTGTGCTTGGATATTTTGGACGAGATTCGAAGATTTCAATAGGTGTTTTCTTTGGGTTCGATTTCTTTGGATTCAAGAGTGTGTAGTTCTTCGGATTGTCGGGTTCTTCGCTCAAAGTCCGACAAGGGAATGGGAAAAGGGAGATGTGTGTTGACCGATAAAAAAAATGAATCAGAAGAAGAATGTCGATGAAGATGATGAGAGTCGGCTACCGTAAAAAAGGAAGGGGAAGGATTAGAGTTTCGATTTTTTTAAGGTTTTTTGAAGAAGAAGAAGAAGAACAAAAACGAAGATCGTCAAAAGGAAGAAGAACGAAGACGGAGAACGATGACGGAGAATGAAGACAAAGAATCGTGAAGCAGAAAAAAGAACGGGGTCTCTGTCGGCTGGCCTCAAAAAAATCTCTACAGTAGGGTTTTTGGGATGTCATTGTATAATGGAAGGTCTTGGGCTTTATTTGGATATGGGTTAAAAAGAAGAAAATGGGCTTGGGTTTAGGCTGCTGAGTTTGACTGAATACTGGGCTAAGCCCAAGCTTGGTCCACTGAAAATGAGAAAGGAAAGGGACCACCACAATAGAACTTCATACAAAATTGAGGGAGAGAAAATAAAAGCTATAAATCGATATGAGTAAAATCATCAGAAACATATATGCAAAGTAAGACTAAAAGGGTAGTCAATAAAAATAAAATGTTTTACTTACAAAATAACAACATAAAAAGGATAAAATAATATAAGTAAAATAAAGTAAATGAAATGCCCACGACTAAGGAAATAAAAATGAAACTAACTAAATAGATAAATAAATAAAAGAGTAAGTCTAAAACAAATTATTGTTTGAAAATTTCTGGAAAATTGAATTCTTTTAAACTGCTTGAAAAATTGGTTTAAAATATTGTCGTAAAATGATGGTTTCAGTTTGGCACGCATGTTGATATATTTTGAAAAAAAGAAAGGCGATAACCCCTCTTATTGCATTTATGATTTCGGAATTTGCTTTATGGGGTGAGAATTTTTGGTGTCTACACTTTGTGCCCACCATTACGGCTGCTAAGGAAAAACTGAGAATCGGAGATGGCAGAGCGGATGCCATTATGCGTCATTCTACCCCCTTGATGAGGGGCTCGACTATATGTGGCAGTCAATCTTTTGGGTTTGTGCTCCTTCTTTTTTTGTAAAATTTTCTCTATGTTTTTGCTTACTCTACTTATGTGTGTTTATTTTTTAGACAATGGCCATGGCCCAGAATGTGGAAGTCCATACCAATAGGCTAAAGTCCTGGCTTCGATATGAGGAGTGTCGAGCTAACAATGCTCAAGAGGAGTTGGAGGTGTCTCGGTCCGTCCATAATAGCTATGTTGACACTGTAAACGATGAAATCGCTACCCAAGTGAAGCGACGGACTACAACTTTAAACCAGGAGCTGCAAAAGGCCCGGTCGAAGTGCACCCGTCAATGTGACAATTACGATCGAAGCTCGGCTGAGAAAACTGAGGGATGCAATCTTTACCCTTTAAGGCCACATTCATCCCTTAGAGACCAAGGAGACTTCTTTGAAACAAGTACGTAATTGTTTTGTTCAAGAAAGAAGTGACCAGTTGCAAAATCTTTCTGACTTGGAAGTGTTACTGGGGCCGGCTCGAGCCGCGCAGGACCGAGAGAAAGGCGTACTTGCTCATAAGAAAGATGTCCTCGCAGAAGGGAAGGCTGCTTTTGAAAAAGAGAACGCTGTGCTTGAGCAAAATGGTTATCAAACCTTAGATAAAATATTGGACTAAGGTATGAGTAATTATAAGAAGAAACCAACAATAAAGTTGGTGTAACATGTAAGATATCATTTCATGAATTAAGAGCACAAATGACATGAGTGAATCAAAGAACATACTTTAACTATTCATGATGAATAGTGAGTATACCAATCACTAAAAAACTCAAATAAATACACCTTAGGACAGGGTAATCAAATTGGTTACAATAGAACATATGAAATAAGTCCTAATGTACATCTTATGAACCCTTAATGCTATAAGTCACCAAATGACAAACATACCCCATAAATATCTTTATGTGGACGTTTTTGGAGGGAAAATAGTCATCCGTAGGAAGAAAGCTTCCTTAAAGCATAAAGGTCATCTTACCTTGGGAACTTCAACTCACCAACTCTCTTACACTCCCTTAATTACACTCCCTTTCTCCTTCCGAACTGAAGTAAGTATCTTCATCTTCTGAAATACCCCAAACCTTAATTACACTAATTAATCATGAATTAATTAAAAGAAAGGATTTAATCAAGGAATAACTAGGAAGGATGAACTTTAATTCATTAAGGAGTTTATCACATATAAACATATATATACAAACAAGTATGTAAAAACCAAAATGAGCACCAAGTCTCGCATAAAATAATGGACCAAAGAGGAAGCATTTATAAGGAGGAAACAACTCCTAAAACTAATGTAACATGTAGTACATTAATACATACGAAAAGATCACAAATCACGTGATAAAATTACATGGTATACTTCATGTAATCACAATAAATGATAACTAAATACCCCAAACATTAATTACCCTAAATTACAAGGGATTAATTAAATGGAAGAGATTTGTCATGATTAATCATCAAAGGATAATGACTAAGAAGCAATATTCATTAAGGAATATTACAACCTCTAAACATATATACATAAATAAATATGTATAGTCCAAGATGGACATCAAACCACACATGGAATTATGAACCAAGGAAGTTACATTAATAAGGAGCAAACATCTCCTAAAATTAATACAATGTACTAATATCACAAACAATGTGATAAGATTATATAAATTATTTGATATAGTCAAACCAGATTATAAGTGCAATAACCACTTATATATACACATTAGAATAAGGAAATAATATATGTTACAATCTAACACATAAACCTAGTCATAATACACAAATTTAAGTGTTACAATATTAAGTCTCAAAATCTGAAACTATCCCCCCAAAAATAAGGAAAAATCGGCTGCAAAGAGTAAAAAAGAGAGAGCAAAAAGTAAGCACATAAAATAAGAAGACAAGTACAATATAGCTTACACACCTAACACCTAGATTATTACCAATCTTCACTCATTACAATCAAACAAGAAATTTAAACACCCACTCACACAGCACCACTTGGCAGCAAGGAGAAAAGGAGAAAGCAAAAGTAAGTGAATAAAGTAAGACAACAAGTACATCTAGTCTTACACACCTATTACCAAAAAAATAAAACTTTTTCTACTAATACTCTCTCACACTCTTCCTTTCACTCTTTCCCATGCTTACCGTCAGCTCACACCCTCCCTTTTCTCTTTTCTCAGTTGAAACCACCTTCCATCTTCCTCCATCATCAATCTCCAAAAGTCAACAATGGTGTTCTAACTTTACTTCACCTCTTTACCTTCAAAACTTCATCTTTTTTGCTCTACTCACATTTCCAATCTTTTCTCCACCCATTGATGTCCAAAAATAAGCTAAGCAAGGGCCAAAAATCTGTAGAGAAACAAGGGTGCTTGGGAAGGGCCGACTCTTCTTTATCTTTTGCGGTCGACCTTATTTTCCTCTCTTCAACTTCCTCGCCTCCTTTGGTAAGCTTGTGTTTCTTGAAAACTAAACGCTTTTTTCCTTCTAGAGCACTTTTAGTAGCGTAAGTGGGACTTTGGCCCTTGGACCGGGCTGAAGAAGCACTAAAAGACAACGTAACAATCTTAGTCTTGTCCTCAATATTCCGAAAGTTGACAAGCTCCCACAGGTACCAGAGACACAGCTTCGAGCCAACAAGTGAGAAATCTACGATAAAAAAGAGTAAGCCAAAATGCAAGATAAAGAGTAAGAAAGGTTACGAGCAAAAGAACGTACAGTTGATATTCTTCTGGGTTTCGTTCAGCTTCTTTTTGGTCAGAAAGTTGACAATGGGGACTTGAGTTTGGTTCAGTTTCTTGAGGACGTCGTATATGCCAGATTCAGAGTTAGGCTTAAGCATGGACGTAACTAGTTTCCCTTTCATAAGTCTCCAACATGGGTGACGCCGAGACACCTCCCAGTTGGTGGATAGATGATGAACCACTTAGAGGCCCAGTCTGGCTCCAATTTTACGCGATGGAAGAAGGAAAAGTCGGGTCTTGCCGAGATAGAGATGTCCTCTTGAGTGAAGGAAGAATTTGCCCGGGTGATGAAGAAATTCGCAAATTCCCTTGCATCAGGTACGATATGATTCTCAGAACAGACGACCAGAAACGCATGCAGACAGCCCAGCGCATTGGGATTTAGTTGGGTGAGAGTGTTGTGGTGGTGTGATAGTAATCCAAGGACGAACGGATAGGGAAGGATACTCAACCCACGGCTGAAAAAATCACGAAAGACCACGAACCCCGTGCCAAAATGGTCGAAGGGGTCAGCGTTCGTTACTGGAATGTGAAGCTTCATGCCAAGTGGGACTTGAACGACTGTCATAACCTTTTGCAGAATAGTGAAATAAGTGGGGGTTGTCAATATCAGGGACCTCATTCAATTAATTGACAATTTATTTACTAACCGAGAAACTAAATTAAACTAAGAAAACAGGAAACTTCACTTTTTTAGGTTTACTTAATTTAATAAAAAGAATGACTCAACAAACTAACATAAAATAATAGAACAGTAAAAATAAACTAGATAAAGAAATAAAGATTGAAACTCTTAAATCTAAAGAAGCACCCCGGATTGTTCTACAAACCCTCACTTTATTAATCTATTAATAAACTCCTCTCTAATTCTACAATAAACTCAGGAATCTTAATTAATCCATTGACCGGTCCCTGTATAACGAATCCTAACTGGCAGAAATAACAAGCCGCAAACCATGCCCAAGTCAATTCTAGCCAATCCTTTTATAACCAATTCCTATTGGAGACAGATTAACCTATATGCAAACCATGCTTCTAGTCGTTAAACCGATTTAACTTCCTATGTCTTGTTTACTAATCTTAGCACTACATTTTGATTAGAAAACTACAAATATAGCTTTAATAATTGATTAGAGAATTAAAGCTCATGAAGAACTGGAATTAAACCATTGTATTATTGAATTAGTAAAAAGATTGCAAAATAAATATAAAGATTCAGTTTGCTATCCCAATCCGGGGAGCTAGTCTAACTACTCAAACATAAATGTAAAAATAACAAAAGTAACAAAGAACGACATAAAAAAATAAGAGGAAGGGTAGAGAAAACTCCACTTAGCAAGTTTGACTCCGGCTCCCCGCTCCGACTTTGTCTTCACATCGGTGTAACAATGGTGATATTCTGGTATACGGTGGAAGTGGTGATGGATGATGATGGTTGATAATGTATGTTGGTGTTGTATGTGGAGGTGTAAGGGTCCTGTGTTGGGACGTAAATCTTTGCAACCTTAACATCATCAATATATAGGAACAGCGAGCACAACGTTCGTTTTATGGAAATTTTATCTTCTGTTTTGATCAAAACGCCACATTAGGACTGCAAATTTCGCCTCGTTCGGACACCTCTTTTCCGCGTGATTTTTTTTTCAACTTTTGACTTGTGTCCAAACGGGGCCTAGATTCTTTGTTTGGACTCCGTTTTGCTCTCCGTTTGTTGCGTTGCGAAGCTAGTGAAGTGAAGAATGCAATTTCATGACTTTTACCTGTATTTGACACATAAAATGTATCAGTTCACATCAAAACATAAATCTAAGGAAAAGCATATGATAAGTGAGAAATATGGCATGAATTGTTATCAAAATAGGAAAAATTAAACCCTAAAAATAGATATATTTCGCACTTATCAAACTTCCTCACACTTGGCTTTTGCTTGTCCTCAAGCAAATATCAAAACTTAGGAACAAACAACTGCTGAAGGAAAACAAGCAAATTGACAATAAAAAAAATAGTTTTGCTATTTGCTGTAGGTTTTCGCAATCAGTGAAAAAGAGTAGAGTCAAAAGCATGGAGAAATTAGATTATAGAAACTAAACATAGAATAGCTTGGGACATTCCACTATTTCGTCCTCTAACCTTTGGATGACAAGGGGTGTGAAGTAACGCCTTATTCCACCATACCTTTCAACATCACATACTCATGATCAAAAACAAAAATTAAACTGTAATTAACTTTTTCGCATGCAAAAACATTCTTCTTCAAGAAATATATACAAAATAAATGAATAATTGCGAACTGCAGAGTTATTCTATAACCCAGACTTTTCTCTCTATCCCTGTAACGGTGTTGGGCCAACTATCCCAAATCCCGAGACCTTAAGTAGATAGGTGTTAAGGCACCCCTAGGACTTAATAACCGGATAGATGAGGCCTGCTTTTGTTAGGAAATTTTTTGATCAACGGAGTACCTTGCCTTATCCTTTCATTCTAAACTTTCAAATCATTTCCAAAATCCCAAACTAGCCCAATTCAGTTTTCATAATAAGCTAATCCACCAAATTTCAGTGAAAATAGATATAATTTAAATAAAACTATACATACAAACAGCCTAAAGCATAAAGATTCTTGAGGTGGTCATCAGGCTCGTTTTCAAAAACTTCAGCAAAAAATTTCACCTAGATATTCAATATTTATTGGCACTCAAAAGAAACAATTCTTTCAAAGCAATATGACAAACAAAAAACAAGGGTGGCATTTAAGCGTAACTGGCATATATTCAGGGAAAGGTCTCTACTTCCTCACACTTAAGAGGAGCAACGTCCTCATTGTTCAAAAATAAAAATCAAGAAAAGACCTTTCAAAATATGACAGACTCATGAAGAATTCATTCAAGGCACTCTGGTTGTAAATAAACATTGAGCATTATAAATCATCTTAGGCTAAACACAAACATTTGAAAACTCCCCTGATATCACAGATTGAGGAAGGTTCCCTTCCTCACACTTAAGCTCGTACATGGGGTTGCAACATTCCTCACACTTGCATCCAAGCAAGTGTCCAGCCTTGGAGAACATCAAACACCATGAAAAGAGCTTCATCTACACACACTCACAAAACTACCACAAAAACGCTAAAGAGCGATGCATTAAAAGCACAAGCACCATTATCATTTCTAAATAAAAGAGAAACAAAATAAAGCTAGGAAATAAATTAATGCAGTAAATAAAACTACCAAAACAAAAATAAAATAAAAATTTAACCACTGGGTTGCCTACCAATAAGTTGCCCGTCTTTATAGTCTTTGGCTACACTCCCGCTTCGTTATCCTGGATCAAAAATAAAAGTGGATAATGGCTTCATCGGGAAAACGAAGTAAACAACAATCATAACTAGTCCTCCTAGATCAAAGAAAAATGGTATCTCGACAAATAAAATAGGAAAATAAACACTCCACAAAACTTGGTGTTTGAGAAGATATTGCCAGTAACATTGTTCTATCAGAAGACCAGGTGATGATGGTTCTTCTTCCTCAAATTCGAGGACATAAACGTCCTCCTCCTGTTGTTGAGGCTCTTGGAGGTAAGGTTGAAATTGCTGACAAACTAGTGGTGAGATTTTCTCCTCAGATTCGAAGATATAAGAATCCTCTTCCGGTTGGTAAGGCTCAATGGGACAATCCTCTACTAGCTCGCAGACAGGCTCAGACAAAATATTCTCAAGCACTAAATAGTCGGGTTGAGTCGAGGTTGGGGAGGGAGGGCAATATAACTCTTCAGCATGTCGCTCAACCTCTTCATCAGACTTCTCTTCAGCTTCAAAAATAATAGGCTTGGAATGGTCTTCACCCATCAAAGTCTCTACTTGAAATTGGTCCACTAGGTCCGAATAACTTTAGCTATGGGAGAATTCCACTTGCTCTTGTGCTAGCTGCTGCGAGATCTGATTAAGTTGCCTTTCCCAACTCTGGTTTATAGCTTCTTGCTCAACAAATTTGGCATCTATATTAGCAAACCTAGCATTAGTGATTTTTCTCTGCTCCAGGAGCTCCTCCAGCATACTCTATATCCTGCTCGTATCCTCCTTAGGAGGCTCCTGATAGGTGTAGAATTGCTCGTCCTCCATTTGCATTATAGTCTGCTCACCTTCCCACCAATAAGGTTGTCGATAAGATGCTTGTTGCGGTTGGTAATAATCCTGTCGCCAGTTCTGGTTGTAACTTTGAGTACCATAATGATTATATCTGTTCAAATTCTGCTCGATGTTTATCGCAACCGTCGTTTCCAACTATGTCAACACTCTCCTCAATTCATCCATGTTATCCTCCATTGTTAGCACTCAGCCTACAAAAAGAAAAAGAAAAAGTAGAATAGAACTAAAAATAAAAAGAAAACACAAAGACAAAATTAACTAATAAAATAACAAAGAAAAACAAAATATAAACAAAGAAGAATTTCTAAAATAAATAACAAAAAAAATAAACAAAAAAATAAAAATGGAAAATAAATACTAAAGAAAATAATAACGAAAATGAAACAAGTGAATTAACTAAAAAAAATCAATAAATAAAATTAGGCCACCGAAAAATTAACCTAAAATAATCAAACCAAACTCTAAATCAAAATTAAAAAACAAACCATAATTGAAATAAACCTCAAGAAACTAATTGAACACAATAGAAACAAATCGTAAACAAATATAAAGTAATTAAACTAAATCATATAAACTAAATGAAATAAAACCAGAAATAAAAACAAAATAATCCAACTAAAAAAACAAATCGAACGAAAAGCAAATCAAATCAAATAAACTAAATCCTAAAAGTCTAGAATAAATGCAAACGTGGTCCTAAACTAATCAAAATCAAATTCGACGTAGAATTAAACAATATAGAAATAAAAATATTATTATAATTAACAGAGGAAAAAAACAAAAATAAAGTCTCAATCAAATAAATAAAAATGTCACTTAACCGTGTCAGAGGTCCTCGACAACGGCGCCAAAAACTTGTAGCAGAAATATGTGACTATCTCTACCTAGGCAGTGTACCTATCGTTTTGCGGAATAGTGAAATAAGTGGGGGTTGTCAATATCAGGGACCTCGTTCAGTTAATTGATAATTTATTTACTAACTGAGAAACTAAATTAAACTAAGAAAACAGGAAACGTCACTTTTTCAGGTTTGCTTAATTTAATAAAAAGAATGACTCAACAAACTAACATAAAATAATAGAACAGTAAAAATAAACTAGGTTAAGAAATAAAGATTGAAACTCTTAAATCTAAAGAAGCACCACGGATTGTTCTACAAACCTTAACTATATTAATCTATTAGTAAACTCTTCCCTAATTCTACAATAAACTCAGGAATCTTAATTAATCCATTGACCAGTCCCTGTACAACGAATCCTAACTGACAGAAATAACAAGCCACAAACCATGCCCTAGTCAATTCTATCCAATCGCTTTATAACCAATTCCTATTGGAGATAATTAACCTATATGCAAACCATGTGTTATCCCCAAAATCTTTACCCTCCTTTAAACATGAACAGGGTTTTCCTAGGGTGGGTGCATGGCTAAGGGTAAAGTGGTGTCTTTTCATTCAATGGACTTTAAGGTGGTAAGATATGAATTGTAATAGCATGAAAACTAAGACACGTGGTATGATATCATATTGGCATAGTGGTAGAGGAGAGACTCATAAAGAAGATGCAAGAGGTTAATAGTTCGAGGCAAATGACAAACAACTTTTGAGGTTTTCGTTTTCTAATGAATTCTCCTTTATTTCTTTTTTCCTTTTTTATTTCTAATTTTCAAAATAAATTTTATTAGCAAAGTAAAAATTAAAAACAAAAAAAATGCTTCTCTTTATTGGTAGTTTGTTTTCTTTCAAAAAAAAAACCAAAACAAAAATTGTAATCTCATCTCATTTTTAGTTAGTTATCTTACACTTTTTTTTAATGATTTGCCTCCCCTTTTCTTTACTAGATAATTTTTTTTCTTATTGTTGTTCATCCTTATCTTTTTTTTCTTCCTTTTTTTTCAAAATTCTAAGAAAAAAGTCTTTTCGAAACCCCCTCTTTTCTTTTTAAACGTGGTCATTGAAAATATTGTTAGTTAAGATTCATATAGCTCACCTCCTGTTCTTTAGGTTAATTTTTATTTTTAATATTTATTTTTGTTCTTACCCCTTGATTCTTTGATTGTTTTGATTGTTATTTTTGACTTTGCCGTTAGCATTATTGTCAATCCCTTACTTTTAGTTAGTTTTCACTTTTCTCTGTTTATTCTCAAAATAAAAAAAAACAAAAAAACAAAAATCTTTTCTATTTTACTAGTAGTTTATTTTATTAACAAAACAATGTTTTTCCAAATTCCTTCATTTTTGATAAGTGACTTTGAAATTTATACTTGTTAGTGGTTTAGCTATTTATTTATTTACTTTTTTTGTTAGGTAAGTATTTACTTTTCTTTTGAATCTAATCTCCCACTTCCTATTAACTAGTTTGGTTATTTTTAAATTCGAAAGTTTGTTAAGTTGTTAAGATTCTCAAGCCTCTCTTATTGATTTACCTTTCCACTATACCTTTCCACCATATAATCACTCCATACTCTTAACGGGGACGGTGGATACAATGCTCATACACAAAAATATAGAGATATACACATACGAAGCGTTTGCCTTTGTTCCAACCATGTCTTCAATGCTACTACCAAATGCGCACCAGTCAGCCATCTCCATCCATTGACGTGAACAAGGAGAGGAGCTGCACCACTTCTGTTCATCAACAATGGCAAAGGATAAAGCTATGTTGCCAACACCCACCCTCAACGACCCATCATCCTCGATCCATCATAATTCAGCATAGTGTGCACAACCCGTTAATGCATGCGTTACAGAGCAGACGCCATACTCATTTTGCTTGACCTCTAGAAAAACATCACCACGCAACAATGCTCACTTTGCCACAACACTCTCGTTGTCGTTTTACACTCACTGCAAGTAGATAGTTTCGCCGTTGCGTTTTGGCGTGATTTCTTCGCTCAGGAGGAGAGGAGGTCATCATTCTCTTCATCGTTGCACTACATCTCATTTTGCACACTCATCCCTTCTTCTTTGTCAATGCCGCTGTTGTCATGCTGTTTGCTACCCCCTTCATCTTTGCCAGTTAATACCATGAATCTTGCATAGCATTGGTTTCAACATTCACCAACTACCGAGACAATTTACAAGCATCTGTTGCTGTTCGGATTACTTGGAAGCTCATGCCAGCAATGCCATGTGGAGATGAAGAGGATTAATATGCGAAGAGAAGAAGATTAGTGATGTAGCTCCTTCTGCGGCTCTTGTCATTTTAATGTGATCCGGTGCATCTCCCACCCTCACATCCATCGAACCAGAAGTAGGAATCCTCATGTCATGTCCCTACGTTGGTCGTTGATGACCCCTGCTATGAGTAAAGTTACACCGCGACATCAACATGACGGGAAGACTTAAGAAGGTAAAGTGCTTTTTTTCCTCTTCTTTTCTTTATTTTGTTTCGTGGTTATTGGTTAAGTATATTAGCTATTCCGTTGATTGATTAGTGAGTTTTAATTATTGTTATCTTGGTGGGTATTAGAAAATACGTTTATTTTTTGTGATTTTTTTTCTTTTTTGAAAAAGGGTTAGAGTCACTTTATTTATTTATTTATTTATAGTGTTATCCGTACTTTGCAATTAGTTAGAAATGACTTTAATATTTGTATATATGTTTAAGTGCTGAACACAAAACAAAAAATTTGTTTCAAAATCATAAAAGCGGTCCTAATCTTTTACAACATGTCAGGAAGCATAGGATAAAGGATAAATATCATAAAAAACTAGCCTTAGAGTTATAAAAGTAAAGAAAAAGTAATTTATGAGGGTAATGAAGGAATCTGAACCCTTAGAAAATTACATATCAAGCCCCCGAACCCATATCTCTAAAAATTGTAACAACACTTCTTTTCCTAGTTTGAAAGGTTAAAACTTAGGTGGTGACTCTATTTAGGTTTGTGTGGGCCAGTTAGAATAATTAAGCTTTAATTTTATAATTTAGGTTTAGTTGTTCTGATTGCAAATCGAACCTTGAGGCCTTAAGCTAAATACTTAAGGGTTCAAAACCTACGCCCACAGACTGGCGACTCTGCTGGGGACCACCACCTAAGTTTTAAAATTTTAAGCTTAGGAAGATGGCTGAACTTGAACTTATAAACTTTAAGGCTTACTTTTTTATGATATTATCCTTTTTATTGTCTTGTGCATATGAGAGATGAGGGTCCAAATAAACCAATCATCTCTCATGCTTAGACATGGCCCGTTCTGAGACACACACCGTAGGGTGATGTGTAAAAGTGGGGGAAATGAGGAGGATGTCGTGCAAACCCCATCCCTTCACTACCTGGGCCCAAAGCCCCAAGCACCTCTCCGAACGTACCCTTACCCAAAAACCAAATATTGGTCAAGCCAAGGCATGACCCGTCCTGAGACACACACCCCAGGGTAATGTGTAAAGGTGGGGGAAATGAGGAGGATGACGTGCAAGCCTCATCCCTTCACTACCTGGGCCCAAAGCCCCAAGCACTCTCCGGATGTACCGATACCCATTTGATGAAAATTGCATAGTGAGGACATGCATATTTTCTCTTTATATTCCATACTTTGTGATAAGCTTGATTGTGCGTGGTTAGCCGCTAAAATAAATTATCTTTTATTGGATCTTTACCTTTCGGCCCAAAGGCCCATTCTAGTTTAGGTGAACTCTTCGCTTGGCTTCGGCCCAGATACCTTAGATCTTGGTGGTCACTCTTTTGGCCTCAAAAGGTCCTAAGTCTCAATCATTCATTTTTGATCCATTTGGGTTTAGGCCCATAGAAAAAATCCACATGAATTTACGATAATTCACAAGACTTGAAAATTGATTTATGGATCGTGTTTACATTCCGGCCTAAAGGCCCATCAAGAACTTGGATTAGGTCTTTCACTTGAACACTGAAAACTCTTTCAATCCGGCAACCCATTCATATTCCATATAATTTTTCCGGTTCATGTATGCCACTTTCAATTCAAGATGTTCAGGCCCAAGCACTTATTCACATTTCAAATGACATTCCGGACCAAGCGCTCCACTCAATGTCCGAAACATTTCGGCCCAAGCGCCAATCTACAGTTAGAAATTATTTCGGCCCAAGGGCCTCATTCTTAAAGTGCTTTGGGCCAAGTGACTCACTCACAATTCAGATCTGTTAGACCCAAGCGCTTATCCACAATCATGACATTGTTTCGGCCCGTGTGCTTCACTTTCAGTTCAAAGAGATTCAGGCCCATGCGCTTATCCATAGTCCAAATGCATCTCGACCCATGTGCCTCACTTTTAGTCCAATGGTATTCAGGCTCATGCGCCTATCCACAATCCAAATGCATCTCAGCCCATGTGACACACTTTCAATCCACAGACATTCATGCCCAAGTGTCTATCCATAATTCAAGAGCATCCCGGCCCATGTGTCTCACTTCAAGTTTAAGAGGGTTCAGGCCTGAGCGCCTATCCACAACCTAAGGAGCATTCCGGCCCGAGAGCCTCATTCATAGTTAATGGACATTCCTAGTCCAAATTTTTCAACCTAAGAGCCCACTCAGAGTTTGTTTTTGTGTTTCCTTTAGTTGTGTAGGAACTTTCCAGTTTTAGTAGGTTTATAAATTTTTAGGATGTCCTGTCATTTCCTTTTGTTAATTCATCGTCAAAAAAGAAAAAAAAATCACAGACATTTTTATATCCTCCCAAAGGTACATCATGGTTGAAAGCTCGAGTCTTCTGTGTGCCAATATCTTGTAGTTTGGCGGTATTCGAGTTCATAAAGGAGATCAGGGTTCACATGCATAAAATGTTGCTTTAAATGGTCATTCATCTTTCATAAGCGTTTGCAAATAAATCTTTTGGGAAATCTAAGTTCAGAAGTTTTCAAGCAAGGACTGTTTTGAATGAGCATTTCTTGACATCAACAATAAGAAGCATTGTTTTGTTAAATCATCTTCTTCATATTCACAAGCAAATGAATTTTTCAAGTCCAAAACATTTCCAAGATGAAAAAATAAATCCATGAATGAGCTTTCTTTGCAAGGAACATCAATTTCTACTAAACAAATGCCTCTTGAAACTAAGGTTTGTTGAACAGTCATTTTCCATCAGTGGAACACAAAGACTTTGTTTTGTTTCTAAGAAGATGAGCATGCTTTCCCAAGTACCAAGATACATCCCAAAACACCAAAGAAACCCACATAATGGTTAGTAGAGCACATGGTCATCAAATCATTGTTGAAATCCCTGACATAATACTGGGGGCAATCTGAGTTAGAATCGTTTATTCCAAGCTTCTCCTAACAAATGTGTGGACGAAACTCTTTGAGCGAAACAGTGCGAGAGTGTCCTGAGTGGAAAAAACCAATGAGAGAAAAAGCGTGTCATCTTTACATGTAGCGAGGCCACATACAGGTGAGGTAAACAGCATAACTCTGACTGAAGAAGATAGCTTGTAAATTTACACTAAGACCTGTGAAAAGTAACAAGAAGAGACACATAACTATCAGGAATGACGAAGAACCTAGGTAAACCACCACCTAGCCAAAAGCTTATGATACCCTGAAAATCAAAACCTAGGCATCCCTATTGAGCCTTTCATATGTTTCCTCTTTTATCAATAAAGCTCCACAAAAAGCTGGCTCATGATGATTACGTACACCGGTGACCAAAGGAAGTGAGGAGCCTAATTCTCTGATGAGGACACTACAAGTCTAGAAGAAGAAGCGAAGCTACCACAAATATGATGAAAATCTGCAAATGGTCACAAAGTGATCCAGGATTTAAGAGATCAAATGAATACAACTCCAAAAGATCGGTAAACACAAGAACCCCGAAGATGAGCCAAAGTAGCTCCAAGAGCTCTAGGATATCATGAAACACAAGAACCCCGAAGATGATCCAAAGTAGCTCCAAGAGCTCCAAAAGATCGGGAAATACAAGAACCCTGAAAATGAGTCAAAGCAGCTCCAAGAACTCCAAGATTGGAAAACACAAGAACCCCAAAGATGAATAGACAATCTGAAAGCCTCGAGTTTCCAAAAGACAACAACAAAGAAACAACAAGGGCCACGTCAAAGTCCAAAGCTTGAAGGCAAATTAACATACAGTTGCAAGTCCGCTTCACACGTAAGGATGGGAAGACGAATCCAGGAGAAGGTGCAAGTTGCAGCTTTGGTCACCCTTAAGCTCCACAAAATTGAAAATATCCCGCCATGATCCTTGTGACATTCATCATACCCAATGGCCCCGTTATAAGCCTCAAAGACTTCCGACTTGATAGTTATGTGTCTAAATCAAGTGAAAGTAACAGATCGAAGGTGTAGGTCCATCAAATATCGAATTCAAAAGTTTAGAAGTTATGACTGTAAGTGAGGAATGAGTGCAAATGCTAAACACATCAAGTGTAGGTAGAAAAAGCACCACATCAAAGAAAACCTTAACCCTGTGAGGATGAGAATTGTTCACATGTTTAATCAAAAATAATACTGGGGGCAATCGTTCGTTTCGACCGATTGCTATAGTTTCAAACTTAGATAGCTCAAAGAAATACTGGGGGCAATCGTTTCCAGCAATTTCCACAGATGACACAAAGAAATCCCAAAGCCTAGGCCCGTCATAAGCTCTAAACACCATGTCCCAAAACCTCGAGCCTTAAGTACTTCATAAGCCTTACGCACCATGTTCCGACATTGCAATCCCAAGGACTTAGGGTTATCAGAAGCCTTAAGCACCGCATCCCAAAACCTCAAGCTCTACAACCCTGAGAAAATCATAAAGCCCGGAAGCATGTTCAGTTTTGAAGGATCAAATTTTTGGTCTCGAAGTCCATTCCTGAAAAAATGAGCGTTCCATGAATTTCAGTTGAAAAGAAGTATTTGCTTATACATCTGAATTTTTGACAGCAGAGTCAACACCAATCTTGACACCAAGTCAACCATATTTTTTTTTGGCACTGAGACACCCATATTTTTTGAAAATTGAATCCATCTTGTTTTCATAGTGAGTCCATGAGCTTGTTTTAGCATTGAAGTCCTACAGTTTGTTTAACATTAACATCAAGTCAATTTCGCACATTGATTTAGTCATTAAGCTTGTTTTTGTATTGAGACAGTACATTTGTTTGATATGTCTTGCACCAAGCCAGTAAGCATGGTTTTTATTGAGTATAGGTGGAGGTATGCTGCCCGTTGAATTAAAGCAGGGTGTATACTGACCAATGTGTACGAGTGGTTAAGTACAGGTGGAGGTATGCTGCCCGTTGAATTTAAGCAGGGTGTATACTGGCCAATGTGTACGAGTGGTTGAGTATAGGTGGAGGTATGCTGCCCGTTGAATTGAAGCAGGGTGTATACTGACCAATGTGTACGAGTGGTTAAGTACAAGTGGAGGTATGCTGCCCGTTGAATTGAAGCAGGGTGTATACTGGCCAATGTGTACGAGTGATTGAGTACAGGTGGAGGTATGCTACCCGTTGAATTAAAGCAGGGTGTAAACTGGCCAATGTGTACGAGTGGTTGAGTACAGATAGAGGTATGCTGCCCGTTGAATTGAAGCAGGGTGTATACTGGCCAATGTGTATGAGTGGTTGAGTACAGGTGGAGGTATGCTGCCCGTTAAATTGAAGCAGGGTGTATACTGGCCAATGTGTACGAGTACAGGTGGAGGTATGCTGCCCGTTGAATTGAAGCAGGGTGTATACTGGCCAATGTGTACAAGTTGGCGGGGCGATGGCAATAAGTCCTCATTTCTTTGTCAACATTTTGGATAACAACTGGCGGGCGATGGCAATAAGTCCCCTGTGAAGACCAGAAGTTCATCCCAGCAACCCAGTTGGCGGGCGATGGCAATAAGTCCCCTTGGAAAACCAACATGGAGTATTTTTGAATGGGTTTCGGTCCCCATAGGCATCCGAGTTATTTTATTTTTGAATGGGTTTCGGTCCCCAGAGGCATCCGAGTTAATTTTGAATGGGTTTTGGTCCCTAGAGGCATCCGAGTTATTTTATTTTGAATGGGTTTCGGTCCCCAGAGGCATCCGAGTTATTTTATTTTTGAATGGGTTTCGGTCCCCTAAGGCATCCGAGTTATTTTCTTTTTGAATGGGTTTCGGTCCCCAGAGGCATCCGAGTTATTTTATTTTTGAATGGGTTTCGGTCCTTAGAGGTATCCGAGTTATTTTATTTTTGAATGGGTTTCGGTCCCCAGAGGCATCCGAGTTATTTTATTTTTGAATGGGTTTCGGTCCCCAGAGGCATCCGAGTTATTTTCTTTTTGAATGGGTTTCGGTCCCTAGAGGCATCCGAGTTATTTTATTTTTGAATGGGTTTCGGTCCCCAGAGGCATCCGAGTTATTTTATTTTTGATTGGGTTTCGGTCCCCAGAGGCATCCGAGTTATTTTATTTTTGAATGGGTTTTGGTCCCCAGAGGCATCCGAGTTTTTTTCTTTTTTGAAAGGGAGGCATCCGAGTTATTTTCTTTTGAACGGGTTTCGGTCCCCATAAGCATCCGAATCGCATCAGACATCCTGGAATTCATTTTGAACGAGTTTTGGTTCTCAAAAGCATCGAATCACATGACATATTTTGCATATAAGATCATGGGCTCCGATTCTCAAAAGCACCTGGATACACTAGGCTTTGCTTGCATTTTCTCACTTGATAGGTTCGGGCCCAAAGAAGTGTCTTGGTACAATGACATGCATCTCATTTAGGTCACCAGCGCCTTCGAAAGCTCGGTAAGCTCAAACATCTTTTCAAGGTAGCCAAACACCTCAAAACACAGGAAAAGGGATGAGAAAGTTGAGAAAAGGTTTGTAAAGATTTTGGGTATTATCAAGCGTCAACTTGACTTTTCATTCACATTACAAAATCAAGTTGACGGGGGGCAATCTGTTATCCCCAAAATCTTTACCCTCCTTTAAACATGAACAGGGTTTTCCTAGGGTGGGTGCATGGCTAAGGGTAAAGTGGTGTCTTTTCATTCAATGGACTTTAAGGTGGTAAGATATGAATTGCAATAGCATGAAAACTGAGACACATGGTATGATATCATATTGGCATAGTGGTAGAGGAGAGACTCATAAAGAAGATGCAAGAGGTTAATAGTTCGAGGCAAATGACAAACAACTTTTTGAGGTTTTCGTTTTCTAATGAATTCTCCTTTATTTATTTTTTCCTTTTTTATTTCTAATTTTCAAAATAAGATTTTATTAGCAAAGTAAAAATTAAAAACAAAAAAAATGCTTCTCTTTATTGGTAATTTGTTTTCTTTCAAAAAAAAAACCAAAACAAAAATTGTAATCTCATCTCATTTTTAGTTAGTTATTTTACACTTTTTTTAATGATTTGCCTCCCCTTTTCTTTACTAGATAATTTTTTATTCTTATTGTTGTTCATCCTTATCTTTTTTTTTCTTCTTTTTTTTTTTTCAAAATTCTAAGAAAAAAGTCTTTTCGAAACCCCCTCTTTTCTTTTTAAACGTGGTCATTGAAAATATTGTTAGTTAAGATTCATATAGCTCACCTCCTGTTCTTTAGGTTAATTTTTATTTTTAATATTTATTTTTGTTCTTACCCCTTGATTCTTTGATTGTTATTTTTGACTTTGTTGTTAGCATTATTGTCAATCCCTTACTTTTAGTTAGTTTTCACTTTTCTCTGTTTATTCTCAAAATTAAAAAAAACAAAAAAACAAAAATCTTTTCTATTTTACTAGTAGTTTATTTTATTAACAAAACAATGTTTTTCCAAATTCCTTCATTTTTGATAAGTGACTTTGAAATTTTTACTTGTTAGTGGTTTAGCTATTTATTTATTTACTTTTTTTGTTAGATAAGTATTTACTTTTCTTTTCAATCTAATATCTCACTTCCTATTAACTAGTTTGTTTATTTTTAAATTCGAAAGTTTGTTAAGTTGTTAAGATTCTCAAGCCTCTCTTATTGATCTACCTTTCCACTATACCTTTCCACCATATAATCACTCCATACGCTTAACGGGGACGGTGGATACAACGCTCATACACAAAAATACAGAGATATACACATACGTAGCGTTTGCCTTTGTTCCAACCATGTCTTCAATGCTACTACCAAATGCGCACCAGTCAGCCATCTCCATCCATTGACGTGAACAAGGAGAGGAGCTGCACCACTTCTGTTCATCAACAATGGCAAAGGATAAAGCTATGTTGCCAACTCCCACCCTCAACGACCCATCATCCTCGATCCATCATAATTCAGCATAGTGTGCACAACCCGCTAATGCATGCGTTACAGAGCAGATGCCATACTCATTTTGCTTGACCTCTAGAAAAACATCACCACACAACAATGGTCACTTTGCCACAACACTCTCATTGTCGTTTTGCACTCACTGCAAGTAGATAGTTTCGCCGTTGCGTTTTGGCATGATTTCTTCGCTCAGGAGGAGAGGAGGCCATCATTCTCTTCATCGTTGCACTACATCTCATTTTGCACACTCATCCCTTCTTCTTTGTCAATGCCGCTGTTGTCATGCTGTTTGCTACCCCTTCATCTTTGCCAGTTAATACCATGAATCTTGCATAGCATTGGTTTCGACATTCACCAACTACCGAGACAATTTACAAGCATCTGTTGCTGTTCGGATCACTTGGAAGCTCAAGCCAGCAATGCCATGTCGAGATGAAGAGGATTAATATGCGAAGAGAAGAAGATTAGTGATGTAGCTCCTTCTGCGGCTCTTGTCATTTTAATGTGATCCGGTGCATCTCCCACCCTCACATCCATCGAACCAGAAGTAGGAATCCTCATGTCATGTCCCTGCATGCGTTAGTCGTTGATGACCCCTGCTATGAGTAAAGTTACACCGCGACATCAACATGACGGGAAGAGTTAAGAAGGTAAAGTGCTTTTTTTTTCCTCTTCTTTTCTTTATTTTGTTTCATGGTTATCGGTTAAGTATATTAGCTATTCCGTTGATTGATTAGTGAGTTTTAATTATTGTTATATTGGTGGGTATTAGAAAATACGTTTATTTTTTGTGATTTTTTTTCTTTTTTGAAAAAGGGTTAGAGTCACTTTATTTATTTATTTATAGTGTTATCCGTACTTCGCAATTAGTTAGAAATGACTTTAATATTTGTATATATGTTTAAATGCTGAACGCAAAACAAAAAATTTGTTTCAAAATCATAAAAGCGGTCCTAATCTTTTACAACATGTCAAGAAGCATAGGATAAAGGATAAATATCATAAACAACTGGCCTTAGAGTTATAAAAGTAAAGAAAAAGTAATTTATGAGGGTAATGAAGGAATCTGAACCCTTAGGAAATTACATATCAAGCCCCCGAACTCATATCTCTAAAAATTGTAACAACACTTCTTTTCCTAGTTTGAAAGGTTAAAACTTAGGTGGCGACTCTATTTAGGTTTGTGTGGGCCAGTTAGAATAATTAAGCTTTAATTTTATAATTTAGTTTAGTTGTTCTGATTGCAAATCGAACCTTGAGGCCTTAAGCTAAATACTTAAGGGTTCAAAACCTACGCCCACACCATGATTCTAGTTGTTAACCCGGTTTAACTTCATATGTCTTGTTTACTAATCTCAGCATCGCAATTGATTAGAAAACTACAAATATAGCTTTAATAATTGATCAGAGAAATAAAGCTCATGAAGAGCTAGAATTCAACTATTACATTATTGAATTAGTAAAAAGATTACAAAATAAATATAAAGATTCAGTTTGCTACCCCAATCCGGGAAGCTAGTCTAACTACTCAAACATAGATGTAAAAAATAATAAAAGTAACAAAGAACGACATAAAACAAAATTAGAGGAAGGACAGAGAAAACTCCAGTTAGCAAGTTTGACTCTGGCTCCCCGCTTCGACTTTGTCTTCACTTCGGTGTAACAATGGTGATATTCTGGTATGTGGTGGAAGTGGTGATGGATGATAATGGTTGATAATGTATGTTGATGTTGTATGTGGAGGTGTAAGGCCCTTGTGTTGGGATGTAAATCTTTGCAACCCTAACATCATCAATATATAGCAGCAGCGAGTACAACGTTCCTTTTATGGAAATTTTATTTTCTGTTTTGATCAAAACGCCGTGTTAGGATTGCAAAATTTACCTCGTCCGGACATATAGGTCCGGACACCTCTTTTCCGTATGATTTTTTTATTTTTTTCAACTTTCGACTTATGTCCCGACACAAGTCCGGACATCACCTCTGGACAGTTGAATATCACTTTAATGGGGCCTAGATTCTTCGTTTGGACTCTGTTTTGCTCCCCGTTTGTTGCGTTGCGAAGCTAGTTAAGTGAAGAATGCAATTGCATGACTTTTACCTGCATTTGACACATAAAATATATCAGTTCACAATAAAACATAAATCTAAGGAATGTCATATGATAAGTAAGAAATATGGCATAAATTGTTATCAAAAGAGGAAGAATTAAAGCCCTAAAAATAGATATATTTTGCATTTATCAGTCAGTTGTGTCAGACTAGTAGTAGCTTCGGAATACAAGGGGACAAGATTCGATAAAGAAGACTACTAGAAGAACTCGGCCAGTCGAAGGATTTGACCAAAGCAGCAATAAAAGACCTCTCCCTTTAAAAAAAATTAAAAAGAAGAGGTCTTGTGGGACTAGGAAGGACGGAACACGAGAACCTAAAAACAAAAACATACATGAAAAAAGAAGAAGATCTTCCCTTAAAGTAACTAAAGAAAGATCTTGTGGGACGGATGAAGTGGGACGCTACCGGTCAGAACAACCAAGTGACTATTGGGCGCAGCAGGAAAGCTCTCTACCGATAGAAATTGTATAAATGCAACCGGGCACAACAAGAAGGTGTTTTTACTGCTAGTATTGTGTAAACAGACCGGTCGTGACTAAATTGACCGGGCAATTAAAAGTTAAAGAAGCCAACCATTAGCTTAAAATGTATAAGTTAAGGAAAATATAAAGGAAGTATAGATGGGCCTATAAATAGGGGGTACAATCATGTGAGAACACTTACGCTTACATCAATACACTTCAGTTATTATTTACTTCTTTGTCTACTTGCTGTCTTGAGAGCACTGTGAGGAGCGAGAGAACGAAGTGGAGCTCACACAACTCCACTTCAGGGCGCGACCAATTACCCTTTTACAATTTCTCCAACATAGGCAATACCAAGGCACTTCCCGGTTGGTGGGTAAATCACAAACCACTTGGAGGACCAATTTTTCTCTAACTTCATGCGTTGGAAGAAAGAATAGCCCGCCTTCATTGAGATAGATATGTCCTCCTCAGTAGCATTCGCCCGGGTGGGGAAAAATTGGCAACCTCAGTAGTGTCCGGTACAATATGGTTCTTAGCATAAACAACTAGAAACACATGTAGGCAACCAAGCGTGTTGGGGTTCAGTTGGGAAAGAGTGCAGGGACGGCGAGACAGTAGTCCAACAACGAATGGATGGGGAGGGATACTCAACCCACGATTAAAAAATACGTGAAAAACTACGAAACATGTACCGAAATGGTCGAAAGGGTGAGCATCCGCTGATGGAATGTGAATCTTCGTGCCAAGTGAGACTTGGATGCCCTTCATAACCTTCTTCAGGTCGGCGACGCTAAGGCTCGACCCAATACCCTAACGAGAGCCTCGCCTCCCTCCCTCACCGGAACAGCGACCTCGTCTTACATGCGGTCTTTTCCGTCAACGAAAACGATTGAACTAGAGGATGCCATGGAAGAAAGTGACGAGATTTCAGAAATTCCGATGGAGGTAGAAGATCGAGAATAGAGAACAGAGGCAGAGAGCATCTTATGGCCCGAGCGTGGCTGAAGTAGGTGAACCAATTCTTATATCGGCATGAATATGTGGTTCTGTATTTTGTTTTCAAAAATGAAAGTGTGAATATTACGCTTATATGGCATAATGATGAGAATCAGCTGGAGCTTCAGTCGTGGATGAAATTTGTGTACAGGTTACAGTTATCTGAAATGGATAGCAAGGTTAAGGGAGTGGTTATGATGGTGTAAGAGGAGAATTGGAGGGTGGTTGCAGGGAATTCAAAGGCGACAAACATAGAGGAGAAGCAAGGGTCTGGATGGAATGGATACGCCTGGGAAAGGTGTGCTTTGGTGATAAACGACTATGATGAGTTAATTGATTACGAGTTGTTGCTTTACCAATGTTGGGTGTGGTCATGGTTCCAAGGAATCTAAGAGGATACTCGATGGCGGAGGTCAGGGAGGGGATCATCAATGTTTCTAAGGCATAGGCAACCCTCGGGGTGTCTATGGGTTGCCAGATGACTAAGCTTTTCGACTGCCAAGAATAGGGTGCTCCCTATGCAGTCAGTTTGATCAGCAATTGTTTTGTTGAGTTAAATGGCTTGACAATCCTTGCTTATCTTTTATTTTGTCTTATGTAATTATATTTTGATAATAATATGAAGACTATCTTAGTTTCCTCATCTATTTTTCCCATAAGGGGTTATAACTTTTGTAATCTCCGTTCACGAGGTTGTTCAAACCAGATGGGTCTCCGGTTGGTAGTTTTATGTATGAGCAAGACCCACTCTAAGGATACACAGTTCAAACTATTAACGGGTAAATAGATTTGACTAAGATTCAAAAGCTTTGGGTAGACCTGGCAAAAGTAACCCGAACCCGAAAAACCGAACCGAACCAAACCGACCCGAATCCGAATCTCAACCGAAAACTATAATTTGAAAAATGACCCGAAATCTGAAATAAACCGACCCGGACCAAACCGAACCGTATTATTGTAAAACCGAGAACAAACCACAATCCACAACCATCCGAACCGAAGTCATCCGAACCAAAATCAACCAAACCGAAGTCACCCATAACCCGACGATGACCTGAAATCTGAAGTGACCCGAACCGAAACCAACTGAAAACCAACCGAACCGAACCCGAACCGAATCCAGTGTGACCCAAATAAATATATCCATTAAGACCCGAAAGAATATATTGGATTAATTATAGGAGACAATGAAAATAAAACAGTTAATCATTACTTAATAAGTGACGTACGTATAAAAAGTATTAACAAACTTATATACAAGATAATTATTTTAAATATACCACAAATATTGCATTATAATTTAAAGTAATTAATTATCATGCATCTTCATTAATCGCACAACTAATGATAATTGATGATAATGCGTTACTCTTCAATGATAGATTCATAAGAAGCAAAAATATTTTTATATTTAGACTCCAATTCTTCAGTGATTCGTATCATTCTTGTATTAAATATTCATATATTGAAGGTGTTTTTATTAATTTGAATTTTTCAAGCCTCTATCCAATCTTGTGAATAATTCTTCCGTATTAGCGAAATCCATAAATGTTTAATATACTTGAAGATTTTTACCTATGTAGCAAAATTCTCACGCTTCTGAATAGTTCTTCATCATTAACAGTTTTTAACTACTGTAAAAAAAAACTCATCAAAACTTATTAACTAATTCCATTCGCTAACTATTAATATATTGAAAAACCAAGTTACTACACTTTGATACAAATTTAATAACTATCCACAAAAAAACTTTATTTGTTCTCATCTCAAAATAATGAAACTATTAAATAATCTAAAGCTACATCAATAATTATGTTAAGTTAAGAGTTGGTTACTAAAGTATAACATGATGCAAATTATAATTATTAGTTTAAATTAATCTTTTATATACATTTATACTTGTTGAAATTGATTGAAGTCAAATTTACATATCATAATTATTGAGTTGCTTGATTCTGTAATGTTAACCGAATTTAACCGAACAATTGACCCGAATTAGACCCATGACCCGAAAAAACCGAATAAATCAGAGGCTAACCCGAACCGAAAATTACCCGACCCGAAGTCACCCTAGCCGAAAGTCAACCAAACTGAAAGTCACCCAAACCGACCCGAAATTTCAACAAACCAAACTCAACCCGAACAAACCGAATTCACCCAACCCGATCCAACCCGAACCAAATACTGAACAATTTGAAATCAACCCGAACCAAATACTGAACAATTTGAAATCAACCCAACCAAACCAACCCAAACTACCACCTCTAGCTTTGGGTTTTTTCACCCTATCTGTATCAACTGATTCGGGTGTGGGATAAATTGGTTGTCGTTAGACAATATGTGCTCTTTTAATTAATAAAGATAGCTGTTTTCGAAAAAATTGGCTCTGGAGATTCGTGTCAATTATAGAGAACAAATTAACGAACAACACAACAAGGGCATGGCTCATGGTATGCAGAATCCCTTCTTATGATATGATATCCCTCCACCCAGTCGAAGGTGCAACCAAATCCAGCGAACATTGTATTCTACTTCTAGCTGTTTTCTTACAGTTTATCGTTCAACTTCCATTGCCTGATAACAATGATGGTAAATATATGTACACTTCAGATGCTTCTTGTTCAGATGAAATATACAGAACTAAATGGAGTACAGAAATACTACTAACAATGAAAGATCAAAAGTCCGATGAATTTGACCCATCGATGTTTCTTCCGCCGGCGTACCAATTTGTTTGCTTACGCCCACTATCATCATTGTTCAAGATACCCTCCCAATCCACAACCGAAGCACCGCCAACAGATTCACCTCCGACTTTTAACCCAATCAAAATCCTTCTGGCTTTATCCTTGGTCCTGTCGCTGCCACTACCTCTCCCCTCCAGCACCGCCCTTAACACCTCCACGGCCCCAGCCTCTCTCGCCAGTCCCTTGAACCTCGAGCTCTTGTGGCTGAGCGCGTACAATGCCGCTACACAGTTTTCCCGGATTGACTCCGACTCAAACTCGCCACTCTTCATAATGCCTACCAGTATCTCCACCGCGTTCGCATCCAACATCACCGCCCTTCCCTCCAACGCCAGATTACACAACACCAACAACACCTTCCCCGCTAGACCTTGCCCGCCCTCCTCCTTCCGCGGCCATGGCTGTAGCATCGTGAGCAGGGTAGGGATGGCTCCGACCTTCACTAGCTTCGACCGGTTGGTCTGCACTAATGACAGATGGTACAGAGCCAAGGCTGAGTCGTGACGAGCCCGCTCACTCCCAGCAGAACTTCTGAGACAGTGCAGTAGTGGCGGAAGAGCTCCGAGGAAACCTATCGCTGTCTTGTTACCGTCTTCCAGCGACAAGCTGAAGATCGCACCAGCCGCGTGTTCCTGCGCTTCCAAGTCTTCAACACCGATGCCCACACTGCTTCTACCAAGGAATTCATCCAATCCATCATCACCACCTCCGGATTTGAGTAATTCGATCAGGGGAGGGACAATTCCAGATCGTAGGATGGCGACCTTGTTAGCTTTCTCAAGGGAAAGGTTCACCACCGCAGCAGCAGCGTTCGTCCGCACTCCACGATATGCGGATGCCAGAGTAGGGAGAAGAGCCGCCAAGACACGTGCCGTGCATAGGGAGATGCGCCGGTTCTCATCTGACTTTGCCGCTTTTCTGAGACCAGCTGCCGCCGCCTCCTGCTTCGCCGGGTCGGAGCTCCTGAGCCCGTTAACAAATTCATCCTCTTCCGAATCTATGCCAGGATTACCACCTTTTAACCGCGAGTCATCGACGTTCTCTGACGAAGAGGAAGAGAACGACGACAGACAGGCGGGGCGAGTTGCTAGTGGCAGAGGAGATATTGATGGACTGGCTGCGGCGATGATGACGGACTCCTCTGAGGAAGCGGAAGAAGATGATAGGTCGAATCGGTTCACACGGCGGACTAAGTCAGAGACAGAGGGGGACATGTTCACCGCCGGATTCTTCATCCCAACCGCGTCGACAAGCGCTCTCTCCGACGGTTTAATCAACATCGAGAAGCTGTCCATCGACTCCGCCTTCTTCCGACGAACGATTTTTCGATGGAGTTGTAATCGGGTGGGTGCGGGCGCAGGGGACTGTTGGTGTTGCTGCACCAGCTTGCAATCGTCGACTTGAAGGCGAGATTCGGGATGGTTCGAGATAAATCTGGGGTGGAACCGTCAGGGAGGGTGGGGATAAACCCCAGATCCCGGCACACCTCCACGCAGAGCCGGTCGAAGGTCTGACCCGACCCGACAACAACCGGGTCTGACAGCAGTGAACCGCAAATAGGGCAAATAAATTCTTCTGGGGGAGGCGGACGAGGCGGCGGCTGCTGCTGCTGCTTATGGTTTGGGTCGGATTTGGGAGAGGAGGGCCGGTGGATGGAGATTTTCCACCTGGAAAACTTTCCGTATCCGCCCATGATTGATTGAATACTATAGCTTCAACCTCCTAACCTCTATCCCTACGTTGAATTAGAACTGAATTTCATGGAGCTCATGAAAATTCTAGCGAAACCTCATAGAAAAAGGAGTGGTAATATTGGAGAAGTTAGTGAGATAGATGACCGGGCTTTAGGGTGGATGGACTTTTTCGGGGAGACGACCGGGTCTCAAGGTTTAGGCGAAGCAAAGAAAGTAGAAGATGACGATTCAGAAGAGATGAGGTTGAGAGAAGACAGAGGGATGATGAAAAAGAGAGGGGTGGAGCAGTCCGTTGAAACTTATTGGTGCATTTTTTATTCAATAGTAATCTTTTAAATAAAATATTAAAAATTAACTTTAAATAATATTTAATTATTTAAATTATAATTATTTTATATGTATCTTTATCATTTGAAAGTGATATATAATAATATTACTGTTAATGGACTAATAGTATATTTGATTCTACGTAAGTGTTTAAATTATCACTAACCAGTTCAAGATGCTCTTTCAACTGTAGTTGTAGGAACTGGTAACATCAACCCAAGTTTTGAATGTATACTATTTTGAATGTCAAAACATCATACTTCGGTTACACTATTTAGTTATCTAACATTTATTATTAATTTTTACTATATATAGAGACACATATACACTTGTATTTGTCTAAAAACATGTGGGGGCACGTGCCCCACAAAGTATAAGGTAGGTCCGCCACTATAATCATATGTACATTTGTACTATAAAAACTATATAGTTAGTTAATAAAAACTGAACAGATGTATATATAAAGTTATACATTGAATTATGATATTAATGAAATTCTACTAGATGTACATATTAACTTCTTAAACTTTACAATAAACTTACAAAACATGTACTTTTACACTATACAAACTGTACAATTTTAAATGTAGTAAAATATAGCTACATATGTTTGTAGTCAAGAATGATTGTATACTTAATACTGGAGTTTAAAAGAAATTTCATGGTTTAATTAAAATATGAATATGTTTGTAATTTTGTCTTTAAAAAGTATAATATGTTTGTAATTTTTAATAACTTGTTATATTTAATTTGAATTATGTAACTTCTAATAATGTGAGCTATTTGTAAGTATCAGATTACTTCGTGCGGTCATTTTTTCATACATATGACGTAGCCGACAGTAGGCTGGAACCAGAACAGTTATCCAGTGGCCAGACCATGGTGGCTGACCAACTGCTATAATTAGGGATGGCAATGGGTGACGGGTGCCCGTTTCACCCGACCACAAACTCGCAAAAACGGGTGAAAACCCTGAAAAAACGGGTGAAAAATGTGTGAAAACGGGTGACAAGTGAAACGGGTGCGGGTGACGGGTCGGGTTGGGTGAACTTTTTTCACCCGGTCACTCGATTCGTTCACCCAACCCGTCACCCGTATGTATTTATATTAAAAAAATATATACTTATTTCATATTTGTTGAGATAATTTGGAAATAATTTGGTTAATATTTTATGTTTTGAGTATGTTATTGACATTAGTTGATGTGGTATGTATTGTTGAACAAATATAAGTGTGTTTTTTTTTTAAAAATAAACTTATATAAGGTGTTAAAGGCAAAAAAAATCTTCCTGAAAGTAAAAATAAAAATGGGTGACAGGTTCACCCGTTTCACCCGCGGGTGACGGGTGAAACGGGTGACAAGTGATGAAGTTGCGTGTGACGGGTCGGGTCGGATGGTGCGGGTGAAAAACGGGTGACGGGTCGGGTAGAGCATCACCCGACCCAAACCCGACCCATTGCCATCCCTAGCTATAATTATGGTAGCCATAGCAACTACGGCTGGTACACCCGCCCGATAACTGTATCTTTTGTAGTTTGATGTTGTTTAATTTTCATATGGTCTTTTTAAGGTGTGTGATATAGGGTAATCCTTTTTTAAACTCATTTTGTACTTTATAATGTCGCCACAGACTCGGTAATTTTTTAGGATTGTGGTTTAAGGTTTAGATTCATTAGACCGTACCCTGCACTACAAACCCTAAAAATAAGACTTTGACGTTTTAACTTTCCTATGATGGTTTTAAGGTGTGTGGTATAAAGTGTTCTTTTTTTTATTTGTTATATACTTTATAATGTCGCCACTGACTCAACAGAATTTTAGAGTTTGTAATGACCCTAAACCCTTCACTATATACCTTAAATTAAGTCTTTGACCATTAACTTTTTTATGATGGTTTTTAGGGGTGTAGTATAGGGTAATCTTTTTCAACTCATTCTGTACTTTGTAATGTCGGCATTGACTCATCAGATTTTTAGAGTTTGTGGTTTGGGTCATTGACGGATGTAGTAAAAAAAAACATTGTCAGATAACTTAAAAAAACAAATTTGGGCCGCCAAGCGGCTGACTTTGAATAGAGTCACCAGACAAGTGTAGACGCTCTGCCGCTCGCCGACTATGGGTGCTTTTAAGCCCAACGGTCGGGAGCTTGTAGCCCGCTATCGGTTGGCTGTTTCCTGTGCATGAAAAAATGACTGCATAAAGTAACTTGCTAACTGCAAATAACACTACTCTGTTTTTTTATTTGTATGATATTAAGTAATGCTGACCACAGGTCCAAACTGGTTAAGTTCCGGTTCTGGGTCCCGAAGAGAGGATTCGTATTTGGGGCCGTTCAGGACCTTTGGGGTGATTTCGATCGAACCCTTACTGGTGGATTCATATTCGAACCGGTTTTCTACCGACACTGAGTGGTTCTTACCCGGATCCGGTTCCAGATTCGGTTCCAGTTTGGATTTTTTTTAAATTCCTGCTTTCCTTTTTTTGTTCAAGTGTTGATTAAGATTTAAGGTGCAAAAACACTCAAAATTGATGATTAAAATTGAAAATTAAGACCCTACAAAGAATTGTATTAGTATTTTAACTGTCTCGTAAAAAGCTTATTAAGTAAAAACTCATTAGGGAAAACTCTAACAAGGAAAAAGAGTACAACTACTAGATTTCTAAAACTAAATACATGAAAAGAAAAATGATACTACTACATTCTATAAGGGACTAACGGTCATATTTGACCGATTTCTGTCGGATCCTAGCGGTTCTGGTTTCTCACACTCTGCCCCTAACGGTAACATTTTTCATTTCTAGTTCTTAGTGGTTCCAAGGTGCTTCCGGTTCCGGATTGAAAATAGTTCAGGCCCAACTCTCAAAGTGAAGATTTCGGTTCGCTTCGATTAGGGATGGTTGGTTCCAAACCGGTTCTAGCTGATTCCAGGTCCAACCGTGTACGCCCCTATTTAAAGTAAGTACAACGGAAAAATAAAATACTACTGGCGTTTACAGATCATCGGGTTCCAAACACCCGTTACCAAACCTCACCAAATTACAACTTATAAATTACAAACGTTACAGTCTGAACTCGAAAATACAACGTAAACATAACTTAAAGTAAATAGAATAACTCTCCATAACTTCCTAATTCCCATCCCAATCACTCATACTTCGGGCCACCTGTATGAACAATTTCGTACCTGCAAGATGAAACCAAGCAGCCCACCCCGGGAGGGGTGAGTCAGTTCCCTGGAATGGAACTGGTACGACTCTCATAAACAAAGTTAAAACATAACCTTAAAACAAAAGTACTTGAAATGAAACTCTTAAAAGCAAACAGAGTAATAAGGCACTTCAAAACAATCAAGTTTAGAGAAAAAAGAATAGGACGAAGATAGATAGATAAGAACCTTAAAGTCAAGTTAGTCAATTAAAAAGCCACACCATGAGTTAGTGAACAACCATTGCTTGTGTTATTCAATTCCAGTTAGGAGCAGAAAGACTTAAGTAGTCAAGGACTAGGAATGAAAAGAGATATCCAAGAACCAGCAACTCAAGAGTGGAATAGAACCAATTTGGAGAGGATGGCCCCACCGCCGACACACATCCTTTTAGGACGAGGAATATACAGTCCTCCGCTGTCACCGACCCGTTCTCAGTCATCGGCGAAGACGCGCCACAACGACTTAATAAAAAGACTCCATACTCAAGAAGGCTGACCAAAGACTCAGCTCATGGATGAAATGGTACCCAGAGTCAAAGGAAGATTTACCAAGATTAACAAATCCCAACATTCCCAATTATCTCACTAAATCATCAACTACACAAGTGCAATACCAAAACACTCAGTCATACAGAGTGCAGAGGCGTGAACACTTGGTAGCAAACAACCTAGCAAAATTACTAAGATAGGATGACACAGTTGACTATAACCAATTACACATCCAAGGCTCAGTTAGTCACATCAAGCCGAGTTAGTCACACAAGGAGTTTTCTTTTGAAACTCGTTTAAAGCTCAGTTGGCGTTTCTCAAAACATTGCCTTAAAGTCTGTTAGTAGAAGTATCTGAGTACAAGAAATCGTACCTGGTATGTGTAGAAGCAGTAACTGATCTTAACTGATCTTCCACTAATAACCTATAATTAAGGTGTTTCATGTACCGATTAGCTAAGGAGCTTATACTGGTACGCATCTTTTATTCTTAACGGTTTATCGCTTTTAGTTTACAATTATTCTCTCATAAGAATTTGGGCTAGGCTTTGTTAATAAGTCTTTCATTAAGCCCATTTCAATTAATCTGGAATGATTTAGGGTATTATCCTGAGAGTGGCCCATGCTCTCGTTGAATTGTTTAAGTGGGCTTTTGGAGTTCATGGACTTAGGCCCAGTAGGATAGCCCAAGTCCGTGTTACGTTTTCGTTAATCGATTAAATTTTCTAAAAATGGTTTTCGCGAGGTTTCGAACGCGTAACCTTGATTTAGTTATGGGTTTGACTTGACCATCTACACTATTGAACTTGCATGTCTTAAGCGTACATTAAATTTTATTTCATATCCTTATCCTAGATCAAAGTTTAGCTTACTTAAAACTCCTAGGTTGCAGTTGATTTATTCATTTAATATTTGATTAGAACTCAAAGGTTCATGTTGGATATCCCCATTCACAAGTTCATTTAGGTTTTAAATTTTCATTGTATTAAAATCCAAAACTATTAATATCATGTATAGGTTTAGTTCAACTTATTAATTTCTTCATATTCTATTTCCTACACGGTATTTTATTTCTTCAATTTATTTATTTTTTTCTTGTTATCTATCTGTATTAGGATTTAGGTAAAACATTCTTTATGTAGCTTTATTGTATTTAATTATTCCTATTAACTCGTACACACATCTACATCCAATATATGATTCATAACATAAAGTATTTTCCTTAGTTTCAATTTAGTATAATAGCTGCTATAGTATATAGTCAACATAAAAGTAGGTAAATTTTAATTCCTTGATTTAACCTAAGATAATCTTTTACTTCTTTTATTTCTTTATTTTCTCTATTCCTACTCAAAAGTTCATAGCCTAAAATATTTGTTAACATTCTGTACTAAAGGTTAGTTTAACCTTCTTATATTATTTTCAACCTATGAAGTTTATTATTCCACTATACTTTAATTTTCATTACATTAAAACCATATATCATAAGGTACCTTATGAAAATTTCAGAAATACAATTTTTTTAAACCTATTTCCTCTTGCCTAAAAATTTTCAAATTTAATATATAGTAATTATGATATTTTAGACATATTTTAAAAAATTTATTTCATAAAAATCTCTTTGTTAAATTGTAACACCCATACCGATAATCAAGCCATTATCTCCTAATCCGTCTCAATTACTAATAACAAGGCAGCGGAATTCAACTTCAACCGGTGGGTGATACAATGTCGTTAGTCACCCACGTGACTAACAAGGCCAAATCCAAATACAACTCTACTATCGGTCTGATGACTTGTATACTGAGTACTCAACAAATACAATACTTTTCATTCCTTATCCAATTCAAATACAATACCAATACAACCTCAATTCGATTCTATACCGAGTCTACTACAATTCCCAAACTTGCCGATAACATATCGGTCTTACAATCCAACAATTACATTATAAATACAACAGTACACAAGTTAACTACCCATGCTTAAGTAGCAACCCCGTCCTACTCTCGAACGGTATTCGGCTTCACGTACCTGTAAAATAAAAACGGTGCCCCTAGGGGCTCAGCAAATTGCTGACATGAAATTCGCATACCCCACGTGCTAAAGGGGGTACGCCGACTACTTTGTCGAGAGCATGGGATTCATTTTAATTCAATCATCATGCAGGATAGCAATACATTATATATGTACACTAACACAAGTAATCAACATCCAAACAAGGAATACAATCCCTAACTAACACATCAAGGTTGTTAGTTCAAATTAATTTACTCTTAGGCCTTGAGGGTTTCTACCACACTGTGCCTTAGTCTTTAGTCCTTGCCTTACCCATTCTCCTGGGTTACTCTTACTCAAGCCCTCTTATACTCAATCTCGATTCAAGTTCTACAATACTCAATTTCAATCCTCGACTCTCAAGTTCTTGATTCTCAACTCAATGCTCAATTCCCAAGTTTTTAACTCAAATCTCAATTCTCAATCTCATTATCAAATTCTCAAAGGTATCTTTAAGTCATTACCCATGACCTCCGGGCAGAGTCATACACAAGACTCACCACCGGGCTTTCAAATACAAGTCTTACTTCCCCGGTTTCGACCCTACTCTGGGTCTAGCATGGTGGGAAGGTTCGACTATCAAACGGAACTATACTCTTTGCTCCTCAAATTCTCAAACGTTCGTATCTCTACCGGACTACTCAATTTCCCAAATACTCCTCTCTTGGAGTTATTTTATAATCATAAAGATTAGCCTAGAAGTATCTCTCTTGATATCATCTAATAGCTTAGGGAATTTCTCAATGTCTAGTATTCTCATATTTAAGGGTTTCCCCAACTTATCGAATACTTTTATGTTTGGGACATTTTCTTATACTGGTCGGTTCCTCATATTATAGGTCAACTATTCTTCTAAGGGAGTTTGATGACCCCTTATCATTCTTTTACTTCATTCAAAAGTTCATGTCTTGAACTATAACCAATCTCTTATTAGATGTTTCAACATTTCTTTCCACTATTGATTATTTTGTGGATTGTTCATTTCGGTTCTCTAACCGTTATCGGGAGTTTACTAATCCCGTACAATTCTCTCATGTTTTAGTGAGTTCATAGGTTTGCATTATCGTTATTCTTGGTTCGATAGTTTTCACGTGTGTTCCACGTTTTCGTTATTTTACGAAACGACTCTTTCTACGAGTCACTAACCAATCAATACTCATCTGTGAGTCGGTCTATAACACTCGTTTAGACCACGCACTCATTCAAGAATGGTTAGTTCATTCATCATGCATCAAGACACACATATCAAATGTAATAAATCATTTTCATGTTTTTATCTTGATTAAGCCGGAACACAAGCACACAAATCAGCGTAACCGCGTTAGCATACAGGGCATGAGAAAATCATACCTTTCACCATGGGTTAGCTTTACCGTGTCACCTCATGTTCCTCGAGTCATACTCTCGAATCACTGATTACATGTCAAATGGTTCTATTAACATCATTACCTCACGGTAGATAAATGAATATCACTCCCGTACTTACCCCGTTGTCCCGTTAACTTTATCTTTATTCTTGTTAACTTAAGTTCTTACTTCTCACTCACTTCTAGCACTTTTTTATACTTCTTAGGACCTTTACAAGTCACCAAAAAACTCCTAAACATTATCTAAAACCATTACCAATCAATCCCCCACCTTCTAATGCCTTAAAACCACTTTCGGTCACATTCCGAGGGTGGTTCGGGACTTGGTCCGGACCCAAAGCCCCGGACCAATACTTATCCTTACTCTCGGCCACTTTTCTTGCTTGGTCCGGGTCCTGGTCCTGGACTAGGGTCCCGGACCACCTGATTTCTCAACTCTCAGGGCATTTTTATGCTTGGTCCGGGACTTGGTCCGGCCCCTAAGTCGCGGACTCTACTAAAAAGCTGCTACAATGTCAATTGTCAACCCCAATTCCAACCTTAATCCACACCTAATCATTCCCTAATCTTTCCATAAGTTTTCTACATGTTTAAACACCTTAAAACACTCTTAATCATGTTCTAAATCTCCTCAAATCATTAGTCCAATCCTTACCTCCATATTTGCTTAATTTCTACATTTTCATTCTTATATTTTTGTACTTTGCACACTTGTGCATTTCTAACTTCCTCTTGGTGGTTTACACTTTGTTCTCACTCATTTTGACCAATCCAAATCCTTCATAGACACTTGCATTAACTGTACCCAAGTCCATCCTCCATTTCCTCCAAGGCTTTACAACCTACTTTCTCTTCAAAACTCCAAGGTACTTATACACTATTTTGCTACAGATTTTGCACCCCCAAATATCCTTCATCCAACTACCATTTCATGGTGATTAACCAACTCAACTCAACCCAATGAACACCTAGGTTCTCCAATTTACAAAGCCACCTTAAACACTTAGTTTCTACTAAAATTTTGTCATAACTCACCTACAATCCTAACATTCCCAAATTCACAATTTGTTCACCTAAATCAATTCACAACTAACCACGCCCATAAAGGGTCCTACCAGCACACACATTCATTCAAAACTCCATAAACACAACATATTGCGATAACTTAAATTGCTTGGCTCAAAGGCCCATAATTCACAATCAAGTTCACCATTCTCTCTTCTCACTACAAAACACATTTCCAACTCAGTTGGGTTCATTCTTTTAAATTTTCCCACCCCAATATTTTAAAACAATTAGATAAGGGTTAAGATTAATTCCTTACCTTAAATTTCTCAAGTTCTCATTTCAAGTCTTCTCTTCTCCTCTTCTCCACTCCTCTTGGTGCAAAATCGGTCAAGGGGCATTGTCTTTGCCCAAACTCTAGACCAACACCCAAATGGGGAATTAAGCACTAAAACAATGAACTTAGGATTATTAATTAAGCTAGAATACAAAGAAGGGTGCTTAGAGCACAAGGATGGAGAATTACCTTTGGAACCCTAAAATGGGGTTTTGGTCAAGAATCAAAGGAGGACTCCCCATAAGATTTTGGAGCTTGAACAAGGCTCATTCTAGGAATGAAAACAAGGAAAGTGGGGAGTCAAAAACCGGCCACACAAGAGGTGAAGGAAAGAGTGGAATTTTGTGACTTTTCTTACCTTAAAACAATGAGGAGACTCCAAGCTTCAAGAAGCTCCAACTTTCTCTTCAAATGGGCTAAACCCATGGAGATGGAATTCATCCTTTTGATATTTTGGAAAGAGGGAAGTGTAGAGCTTGAGGAGGGGAGTTCAAATATGTGTTTATTTTTGCATTTGAAGCTTTAATGAAGCTTGGGCATGAAGAGAAAGAGAGGGATACCATGGATGGAGCTTGAAATCGTAATGGGGAAGAAGGAGGAGAGAAAAACGACAGAGAGAGAGAAGGGAGCTCAGTTGGGAAAGAAGAAAGTGAAGAGAGAGAAGAGGTAAAGTAGCTTATTTACTTTTTGCTTTTTACCTTTTTGCTTTTCTTTCCCTTTTCTTTTCTAGCTAGTTTAAGTGTGTGAGAGAGCTGATTACTCTCTTAAAAACTGGCCCCTATAGTAATACAAGCTGGGGGCGTTTTCATCTTTTACAAGAAACGATCGTTAATTTACCCGGTTTTAGCACTATTCACTAACCGGGCCCGTTTTCTGGATTTTTCTTGTTTCTTTAATTTTAATGGTTCTTAAACTTCCATTAATGTTTAATTATATTTATTTGATGGACTATAATTTTTACGGGTTCATTTGACCACTCAAAGTCACGTTTTCGGGTTTTCTCAAAAAACGTGCTCTAAAGCTTTATTAGCGTTTTTAATCCGTTTTATAGATCTTTTTTCTTCGGGAATTGTTCCCACATATTATTTAGGCATTATTAAGCCTTGGAATCCATCTAGGACCCTAACTGAGGTCGTATTCCTCCTATGGTCGTGTAACGCTCAATTTTGCGTTTTTCACTTTTTAAGCATTTTCTCTTTTATTTTGGATTTATTTTCTTCACCAAAGTTCTTTAGGCACTATCAGGCCCTCAAATACCATATTAGAATTATTTAATCACCATTTTTAAGTTCGGGGTATTTCAATCTACCCCCTTAAAGAACTTAGCCCTCAAAGTTGGTGAATCTAATATAGTTACTCACATAGGTATTCTATGCTAAGGTTATAACCACTATATAACCTCACCGACTCCAAAAGTCTGACTCAATATATACCACACATCCAAACAACATGTCACTGCATGCATAACAATAAAAAATATCCTTTGCTAACCTCTCCATGTGGGTCCATCCGAAGACAATTATGCACTCAGTCCTCCCCCATATCGAGCGATCCCTCAGGTACCAGTCACGTTTGAACACTTACGCTTTCTGGTTCATGGCCGTCATGACTTTGGGCACTTACGCTCTTTGGCCCTACGGTCCTTTGGTTCTGATCAAATTCATTTGCACATCTAGAGATCTTCATGCACTCTGGGTACTCTCCTAACACAGGACTACTCATATCCTGCTGCCCTTGGAAAAAATACAAAACACACACCTACCATTCAACCGGTCATTAAGACTTAAGGCCGCAGCCACGACGAGTGACAGCGGTTTGAAAACTAATCATCACTCCACCGGCTCACACACTAGCCTTACTTCCCGGGTGTTATACCCAAAATTTTAACCCCCTCGGAATAGTCTCTAAGGCATACGTGTTACAAAGGGCAAAAGGGTCAAAATGCACTAATGCGGGATTTTCCAAGGACATTCTCAGGAATTTCTATTTTCATATGACTTGTTCACTATCTCCAAACACTTCCAAAATCATAGTCATTATGAAAGGTATTTCATGATTTTCTGATAATATTTATTCTGGAAATTTAGCTTTTAATTCATATTATAAGCTAATTTCTTTAATAATTAACACATGAAATAGCCTCAAAATAGAAATAAAAAAAGGTTTCCGAAATTAAAATAAAATTGTCATATGGTTAGCATGACTACATACAGTCATAAACCTGAAATTATTTTATTTGGAACCATAGCCCAAAATTTAAAAGAGAAATTCAATCATTTTTGCAATTTTCTCTCTTCTGGAAAATACCGAAATCAAATCAAAATGTCATGAAAGTTAAATACAAGATAGAGCATAATTGTTAGAAACTAATGTCGTTGGAATTTCATTATTTGGACTTTCCAATAATAAGTTATGAATTATGAGAGATTCCAGATTGTGTGATTTTTATCTAAGTGGTTATGTATCAAAATAACCCGATTCCAACTTTCAAAATTCCTAAAAATCATTCTTTACCTTCAGTTAAAATTTCATAATTTTTCTCGGCCTGCAGCATATTCTAAAAAATTAGATTCCCGTAGAGCACAAAATCAGGGTTTTAGATAAAGATCTTGTTCTATCAATTTGACCATGCTCTTTCTATAAAAGGACCTTCCAAAAACGACCTAGGGCAGAGGAGAACATTCCCAAAGTCATAAGAGGCAGCCGTCAACCTTCTTCCCACGTTTTTGCACTCCCAAGTCTCAAATCTATACCGAAATCATCCCGAAATCACCAAAAACACATTCCCTCTTCTCCCATTGAGCTTCCTAGCACCAAAACACCAAAAATGAAGAGCCAAACCGTGGTCAACAACATAAGGAAGAAGGGGTCAGAAGCTCGGGTCAAAGTCGAACCGGATTGGCCATCAACGAAGCTCATGAAGATTCTCGACGTGAAGGAACAATCAAATCCCGAAGTCAAAACAGGTTGGAATTCGAATTCTTTAACTCCCCGAATCTCAATACACTTCTGGTTGAAATTTCTAATTGAATTGAATTTTCTTTGCTTCTGAATTAAGGTTTATTTACGTTTCTGTCCACTAACTTGTTCAATAAGTTTCATCCCTAATTCGTAGTCAAATTTTAAACTTTTGATTACTAACGTGTTTATAATCTTTCAGGCTACAAACCCATAAATTTTGAGCCAAAAAACACCACTGGGAACCACCCAAACGCCACCGTCCGAGGGCAGTCCGCACCCACAGACGCTATGTCTAGGGTCCCGGACGCCCTGTCCGTAAGCCCGGACGCCCCCGGACGGTGGCGGAACAATTTTATTTTCAAAATTTAGGGTTTTTCAATTTATGTCCGGGCCCACAGACGCTTTGTCCGTAGCCCCGAACTTTTCAAAATTGTGTTTTCTTATTAATTCAACTTTTCTGTTTATTTTAGATTAACTAGGGTCCGTGGCTTCGGACATTAGGTCCGTGGCCACCGACGAAATCAAAATTTGACCTAATTCTACCTCCGAAACCCTAGTTTAGGTAGTTTTAATTTTCACTTTAATTTTCTGTCAAAAAGAATAAAAAAATTAAAAAATCAGATGTGCGCACTTAGGCTAAAATGACTCGTAATAAGCCGTAATTAAACTAAGTAGAGGAAAAACGACTTCTAAGGGGTAATGAAAGTAATTGAACCCTAATTAAATCGAATATCAAGCCCCCGAACCTGAACTCTCCTTTCCTAATTTGATCTAGGTTAAAATTAGGTGGCGACTCATAATAGGTTCCAGTGAGCTAGCTTAGGTTTTAATAATTATGGTTATATGACTTAGTTATTAAACTTAGGTTATAAGCGGACCTAAAACCCGATCAAATCCTAATCAACTCGAATCAACCTAGGATAGGGCTTAAAAATCGAGGCTCACAGAATGCTGACTCTACTGGGGACAAACTCTTAATCTTAACTTGTTTAATTTTAAGAAAGAGGGCTTAACTCGAAAATTGTTTATTTATGGCTTTATTACTTTGTTTGTTTACTTTCGTGCGTACTTTAATTTTCTGCACCTTTGCATCATATGAGAGCGAGGGTCCACGCAAACCGATTTTACCCCGGGACCCGTTTGAGGGTCCCTGTCAGGGACTCACACCTTTTAGGTGATGTGAATAAGTGGGGGAAAAGAGGAGGGTGTCGTCTAACCACACCCCCTTAATACCTGGGCTTTAGCCCCAAGCATTTTCCTGGCAGTGTCCTTACCTAGCCTTGTTTGGTCATTCAAAGACCCGACCGTAGACGCACACCTTTAGGTGATGTGAAAAAAAGTGGGGAAGCCCAAAGAGAATAGTGTGCAATCCCTATTCCTTTGTGGTGACCTGGGCTCATGCCCCAAGCACCTCTCCGAATCGATCCATACCCAGTTTGATTTAAACGTCTAGTAAGGACATGTTGAATTTTGTGTAGGCCTTGTTTGCTTGTATGATCGGCCCACTACCCAGCCTAGAGATTGATAGGAACTTATCCTACATCAACCTAGCCCAACCCGAATTAGCAGCTCTATTTGTTTGCGGCCCAAAGGCTCTGTTTGATTTGAATGGGTGAATTGTTTGTTTGGGCTTTGTCCCAAAACCTTAGATCTAGGTGATTTCTCTCTCGGCCCAATTTGAATTTTCCACTTAGTTCTAGGCCCACGAAAAGAGGAAATTCACCCAAACTCGAAGTAGTCCACAAGACTTGAAAATCAATAGCCCTTCATGGAAAACTTTTTCGGTCCAAGGCCTATTCTAGTTTAGATGAACTTTTCATTCAGGTTTTGGCCCAAAATCCTATGTTTAGGTGATATATCTTTAGGCCCAAATAGAACCACTTGTTTAGGTTTTGGCCCATTCGAATCCCAGATAGTTTGCGCAACCCATTCATTTTAGTTTCTGGCCTCAAGGCTCAACAAGAACATCAAACGAATCTTAGGCTTCAAGGTTTCTCTCTCGGCCCAGTGGCCCATTCACGGTCCATGTGGCTTCCTTCGGCCCGTTTGCTCCACTTCCAGATTAAGGGTATTCAGGGCCACACATCCATTCTAGTCTAGAAGTCCCTCTGGCCCATATTTCTTACTTCAATCCAAAATCATCCCCGCCCAAGTGCCTCAATTCCAAATCACTCCAGCCCAAGTGCCACATTCCCAAAAACATTCAGGCCCAAGCGCCACATCCTCAAACACTTTTTTGGCCCAAGTGCCTCATTTTCAAACACTTTCTAGCCCTAGTGCCACACTCTCTAAACATTTCGGCCCAATTGTTACATCTTCACAACATTCCGGCCCAAGTGCCACAATCTCACAATACATTTCGGCCCTAGTGCCGTGTTCTCATAGCATTCCGGCCCAAGTGCCAACCCACTTATAAATCATTATGGCCTGTGTGCCTCACTTTCAATTCATCCAGGCTCGAGTGCCTATCCACATCCATGAAATCATCCAGGCCTGAGTGCCAATCCACATTTGTGAAACCGTTTCCACTCATGCACCTCCCATTCAGTTTGTAAAAGATTCGGGCCCAAATAGGCATTCCTAGTTCAGGTAGTTCGTAGAGCCTAATAAGAGTCCATGAAGAAGGCGATCACGGTCATCTCAGCGACGTCCCAACGGTCGAGAGCGCGAGTGTTCAGCACGCAGGCGTCAGATGGTTCGTAGAGTTCGAATTCAATAGAAGGCTTAGGGTTCACATGCATTCTACTGCATAACTTGCTAAAACATTAATCTTTCAAATGCATCACTCAAAGTTTTCAAAGAATGATCGTTTTCAAACCACTAATAAGAAGCATCGATTTTGTTAAATCATCTTCATCCTCATGTTCACAAATGGATTTTGTTTCACACAAGTTTCTTTTGAGAAAATGGTTCATGAAGTAATCATTTCCCGACATGGAATGCAAAGACTTGTATTTTGTTTCCAAAATTTTGAACATGCCTTGTCAAACCCCATAGCTTATTACAAGACATCCAAACAACCCACAAAGCGGTTCCAAATCCACATCTTTTAAATTGTTGTCATAAACCCAAAATCAATACTGGGGGCAATCTGAGTTTAAGTTTGTCATCTTTCATCTTTCGTTTAAATGTGTGAACGGGTTTCGGAGTGAAAATCTCACGAGAGTGTCTTGAGTGGTAAAACCATGAGTGAACGAGCATGTCATTTTTACACGACTCCGGTGAGACCACATTCAAAGGTAAGGTAAACGGCATAACTTCGACCGAAGGAGATAATTTGTAAATTTACTCTTAGACCTGTGAAAAGTAACAAAGAGCGGATACACAACTATCAGGAATGTCGAAGCGCCTAGGTACAGCTACAACACCACATAGCCAAAAGCTTGTGAACCCTGACATTAAACCCTAGGCACCCCCACTGAGCCTTCCATATATCCCTTTTCAATATTATGAACTCCATAAAATAATCCAGCCAATGATGAATGTCCGACCCGGTGACCGAAGGAAGCGAGGAGTCCGACTCTCAGATAATGTTCTCGTCAGTCCAAAGAAGCAATACCGCTATCAGCATGACGAAGAGATCCGCAAATGGTCCCAGAGTGACACAGGATCCAAAGAGCTCACATCAAAACAGCTCTCAAAGCCCAAAATTGGGAAACACAAGAACCCCAAAGGCAAAGTCAAGAAAGGATAAAACAAAGAGGCAAACCCGAAGTGCCTCGAGGAAATCCGAATGACAAAAAGAGGAGAAATGGTGTAAAGGACGACTTCAAAAGTCTAAGTCCAGAAGCTCGAAAGCAACGTCAACACGAAGCAGCTAGACGACTTCAAGACAAGGAAGTTTAATCCGAGAGAAGACGCAAGGTGCAGCTTTGGTCACCCCTTTAAGCTCCACATACCTCAAACATCCCTCCATGGTCCCGTTGTCTTTCATCACACCCCATGGCCACGTTATAAGCCTCAAAGACTTTCGACTTGGTAGTTGTGTATCCAATCACATGAAAGTAACATATCGAATGCGTAAATTCATCAAATATCAAATTCAATGGTCTAGAAGTCATTACCGTAAGCGAGAAATGAGTGCAAACACCAAACACATCAAGTGTAGGTTAGAAAGCACCACATCAAAACATAAGCCTTGACCCTGTGAGGATAAGACTCGTTCGCACGTTTGATCAAAGAAAATATGGGGGCAATCGATCGTTCTGATCAATTGCCATGAACTCTAGCTCAGATTGTCCTAAGGAAAAATACTGGGGGCAATTGTTGGTTCCAACAATTGCCATGACAACACCAATTGAAACCCAAAGCTTGAGCACCACCATCCTACCACAGGCACATGTCCTTACCTCCACATCAAACACCTCAGGCACACATAAGCCCTTACCTCCACATCAAACACCTCAGGCACACATAAGCTCTAACCTCCACACACACACTCTCAAGCCCATCATTAGCCTTACCCCCACAAAAACATTAGGCCCGTCATAACCCTGACCACCATCCAAAATCACAACCTAATCCCAGGTTTATCATATATCCTGAACACCAGCAAAATCCTATAGCACCATAAAAAAAACACCACACTCCACCAGTGGCATGTTCATCTTCTAAGAAACAAAATGCAAATCTGAAATTCTTAGTTAGGAAATGATCATTTCACTTTCCTTTTCAGTAGAGTTTTTCCCAAGCTTTGCCGCGTTTGTCACATTTTCCAACAATTTCTTGCTTTAAACAACTTTCAATTCTCATCATTGCCATGTTTGGCATATTTTCCAGCAATTTCTTGCTTTGAACAACTTTCAATTCTCATCATTGCCATGTTTGGCACATTTTCCAGCAATTTCTTGCTTTGAAAAATTTTTAATTCTCATCATTGCCATGTTTGGCACATTTTTCAACAATTTCTTGCTTTAAACAAGTATTTTACATGCACTATGATTGCATTTTACAAAATTTTGCATACACCTCATCATCGCCACGTTTGGTCCTTTTAAAATTGGTTTTCACCACATGCATTTGCACGAGACCATATCTTCCCAACTCATTTTTAGTTCGAGACCCAAAATCAGTGCGAGACCCTTCATCCTCTTCAGTGCGAGACCCATCATTTTCTTCAGTGTGAGACCTCATCTTCATTCAGTGTAAGACCTCATCTTCATTTAGTGCGAGACCAGTGCGAGACAAGTACGAGACCAAGTGCCAACATCAGTACGAGACAGTGCGTGATCTAAGTTGACGGGGCAGAAGCAATAAGTCCCCATCTTCATGTCAACTTTAAGGGAGAAACAATTAGAGGGCAGTGTCAATAAGTCCCCTTGGTGATCTAGAAGTTATCCCAGCACCTCAGCTGGTGGGCAGAGGCAATAAGTCCCTATAGTATACCAACAAGGAGCATTGAAATGGGTTTCGGTCCCTAGAAGCATCCGAGCATCATTTTCATATCATCTATATCATCTACATTTGCATCATTTTCATCATCTACATTTGCATCACTTTCATATCATGTACATTTGCATCATCTTCATATCATTCATCTACATTATCCAAGCGCGTCACAAGACCTGGCAACAGAAAAGTTGGCGAGGTGATGACAATAAATCCTCCTGTGCGATGTCAACTTATTTTGGGATCAACGAATGGTGGGCGATGGCAATAAGTCCCCAGGGTTTTTACCAGGAGTTATCCCTGCACACTGGCTTGGGGGCAATGGCAATAAGTCCACAATGGGTCCAGCCAGGAGCATTGGCACCGGTTTTGGTCCCTAGAAGCATCCGAGCATCATCAGCATCGTTAGCATATCAGCAAACCATCTAGTCTTCACTTTTAGGTAGTCGACGCCTTAGAATAGCTCGATATTACTTCATTTTCGCTTATAGGTAGTCAACGCCTTAGAATAGCTTGACATCGTTTCGTTGATTAGAGGTAGTCAATGCCTTAGAATAGCTTGACATCTTTTCATTCATGTTAGGTAGTCAACACTTTAGAATCGCTTGACATTATTTCATTTTTTCACTTTTAGGTAGTCAACGCCTTAGAATAGCTTGACATCATTTTCAACATTTTTAGGTAGTCAACGCCTTAGAATAGCTTGACATCATTTTCATCACTTTAGGTAGTCAACGCTTTAGAATAGCTTGACATCATTTTCATCACTTTAGGTAGTCAGCGCCTTAAAATAGCTCGACAACATATCATCATTTTAGGTATTTGGCGCCTTTGAATAGTTCAACAACATCTCCTTCTCCTTTAGGTAGTCAGCGCCTTCGAATAGCTCGACACAACCCACTAGATTTCAAACGGCATACGAGATCTTTTAGGATCCAAAATTTTAGGGTATCACTCAAGCATCAACTAGACTTTTCATCTTCATTACAAAGCCTAGTTGACGGGGGGCAATCTGTTATACCAAAAATTTTAACCCCCTCAGAATAGTCTCTAAGGCATACGTGTTACAAAGGGCAAAAGGGTCAAAATGCACTAATGTGGGATTTTCCAAGGACATTCTCGGGATTTACTATTTTCATATGACTTGTTCACTATCTCCAAACGCTTCCAAAATCATAGTCATTATGAAAGGTATTTCATGATTTTCTGATAATATTTATTTTGGAAATTTAGCTTTTAATTCATATTATAAGCTAATTTCTTTAATAATTAACACATGAAATAACCTCAAAATAGAAATAAAAAAAGGTTTCTGAAATTAAATTAAAATTGTCACATGGTTAGCATGACTACATACAGTCATAAACCTGAAATTATTTTCTTTGGAACCTTAGCCCAAAATTTAAAAGAGAAATTCAATCATTTTTGCATTTTTCTCTCTCTTCTGGAAAATACCGAAATCAAATCAAAATGTTATGAAATTTTAATACAAGATAGAGGATGATTTTTAGAGACTAATTCCATTGGAATTTCGTTATTTAGACTTTCCAATAATAAGTTATGAATTATGGGGGATTCCAGATTGTGAGATTTTTATTTAAGTGGTTATGTATCAAAATAACCTGATTCCAACTCTCCAAATTCCTAAAAATCATTCTTTACATTCAGTTAAAATTTCATAATTTTTCTCGGCCTACAGAATATTCTAAAAAATCAGATTCCCTTAGAGCACAAAATCAGGGTTTTAGATAAAGATCGTGTTCTATCAATTTGACCATTCTCCTTCTATAAAAGGACCTTCCAAAAATGACCTAGGGCAGAGGAGAACATTCCCAAAGTCATAAGAGGCAGCCGTCAACCTTCTTCCCACGTTTTTGCGCTCCCAAGTCTCAAATCTATCCCGAAATCACCAAAAACACATTCCCTCTTCTCCCATTGAGCTTCCTAGCACCAAAACCCAAAAATACAGAGCCAAACCGTGGTCAACAACATAAGGAAGAAGGGGTCAGAAGCTCGGTCAAAGTCGAACCGGATTGACCATCAACAAAGATCTCGAAGATTCCCGACGTGAAGGAACAATCAAATCCGAAGTCAAAACAGGTTAGAATTCAAATTCTTTGACTCCCCGAATCTCAATACACTTCTGGTTGAAATTTCTAATTGAATTGAATTTTCTTTGCTTATGAATTAAGGTTTATTTACGTTTCTGTCTACTAACTTGTTCAATAAGTTTCGTCCTTAATTCGTAGTCAAATTGAAAACTTTTGATTACTAACGTGTTTATAATCTTTCAGGCTACAACCCATAAATTTTGAGCCAAAAACACCACCGGGAACCACCCAAACGCCGCCGTCCGAGGGCGGTCTGCACCCACGAACGCTATGTCCGAGGTCCCGGACGCCCTGTCCGTAAGCCCGGACGCCTCCGGACGGTGACTAGACAATTTTATTTTCAAAATTTAGAGTTTTTCAATTTATGTCTGGGCCCACGGACGCTTTTTCCGTGGCCCCAGACTTTTCAAAATTGTGTTTTCTTATTAATTCGATTTTTCTGTTATTTTAGATTAACTAGGGTCCGTGGCTTCGGACATTAGGTCCGTGGCCACGGACGGAATCAAAATTTGACCTAATTCTGCCCCGAAACCCTAGTTTAGGTAGTTTTAATTTTCACTTTAATTTTCTGTCAAAAGAATAAAAAGATTAAAAAAAATCTTAAGTGCGCACTTAGGTTAAAATGACTCGTAATAAGCTGTAATTAAACTAAGTAGAGGAAAAACGACTTCTAAGGGGTAATGAAAGTAATTGAACCCTAATTACGTTGAATATCAAGCCCTCGAACCCAAAATCTCCTTTCCTAATTTGATCTAGGTTAAAATTAGGTGGCGACTCATAATAGGTTCCAGTGAGCTAGCTTAGGTTTTAAAATTATGGTTATATGACTTAGTTATTAAACTTAGGTTATAAGCGGACCTAAAACCCGATCAACTCGAATCAACCTAGGATAGGGTTTAAAAATCGAGGCTCACATCGGGTTCGACCCGATACCGGTGCCTAGCCATGGGAAGGTCCAACTAGCACCCGTGGGAGCGGTTTCAAAACCGGTACTCATTCTCAAGTTTGAAGAAAATCATTTTGCCAAAATCCGTTGGAAATTCATTATGAAAACTCCATACAACTCCAAATTCCAATTTATGATAATTAGACCTATTACTAGCGTTATTACTCGTGACCACTTATAGGGAGCTTCAAGAGTCATTCAACCCCAATGTGATCAGCATTGGTGTTGAACTATCCTTCCACCCCAATTTGTGTTCGGTTTCCCTTGATCGCTAGCAAATCAAGTTCCACCTCCCACCTCAATTCACACAATCAAATAGTCAATCATTATTTCATTTTCTATCTTCTTAATCTTTCTAGTCATAATCCCCATCAATACCTTTTCCGTTTCTAGAATTGCTTTACTCACTTACTAATCAGTTCCTCAATTATTACTCCATTATTTTTCAACTACTATACCTAAGAAATTCAAAAGCATAATTCTCTATCCTCCAATCATTCCCAAATAAAATCAAATCAAATCACCTAGGGGACTCAATTCCCACTAGGTTCAACATCGGTTTCATACCAATTTATTCTCATCAAATCTCCCAAACATACTTTTTCTCAACACCGGTTTCATAACGGCTCATATCTCATACTATTACCAATCGGGGTTCTTATTCCCCTGGAGTTTCTCTACTTCTTTCCACTTCTAGTCTCATAAATACCCATAATTACACAATGAATGAATACATATGTTTATGTAACATAAGTACCAATCATCAAAACAAATTCTTTTGCACTATGCGCATTGTAGTTTACACTTATCACTTAAAACATACATTTTGTGGTTTTCGCTCTACCATCCTTAAAAAGGGATAACGCCCACATAATCTACCATGTGTCAAAATTGGACATTGGTCTAAGGCGTTCAGCCGTCATGGAGTGGTCCAGCTTCCATGCGGTCTATTATACAATGTTCTTTGGTCAAAGGGTCTTAACCAATTTACTGGTTTAGTCCCTGCACCAAGAATTCTCATTGGAGTTTGTTTACTCTTAACCGAGTTCTGTTCTAGCCTTAGAGGCTTCAAGGCATTGATAATTAGCCATTTATTCACTCGGTATATTTCACCTTAGAACTTTGGGCCCACTAGCTTCTGCTGCGTGACCCTGATAACTTGGGTTTATTTTCCCTTCTCGTTATCCTTAATGTGTTACACATCGCCTTTCCATCCCTTTTTATATTGGGAATAAGGTTTATCAATCAAGCGTGGTATTTCTTACCGTACGCGAACTCAATGAGCTTCGGATTTTCTATCCAGCTCTTGGAGATCGATTGTACATACTGTTGTGTACTTTTGTGATTATTTACTTGGTTCTTCCGACGTGTTTGTCGGTTAAGGTTGAGCCACTACTTAGTTGTAGTGCTTCCTCTATTACCAGCGGTTTCTGAATTATGCCCACTTAACGAGTTCTGGACAAGTGTTCCTTACTTGTGCGACCTTGCATTTTCTATGCGTTAGTCCTCATGACTTTCATAAGTCTCCTTCCGCTTTTTTCCGATGGAATTCACCACTTGTGATTGTTGGTGTGTCCAACACTCCTCGTGCTTCTTTGGCCAAAGGCCGCACGGTTAGTTTCTAAGCTCTCGCTTAACAGGCTTGTGCCATGTTCATTGTAGTGTTTATAACACTTCCGTATCCCATATGGTCGGTTATTCATCAATTGGGTACTCTTGTCCCGAAGTTAAATACTTATTTTAATTTGAACCTCTAAGGATACACTTCCAGTTCCTTATGCTACCACAATAGGAATGAACATTGCATCCTCTGTGAGGTCTTTTATCCCTTGGTACAGATTCCGGCTTGTTGCCCGGTCTGTCTACCATCTCTTATTTAGCATCTCCATGCCATTGTGTGATTATTGAGACACATTGGTCGCTTGCTGCACACCATGTTCGTATTTATTTACGACTTTGGTTTCCATGGCATCCGCTATTACATTAGCTTCTGCTCATGTATTCCTACCATTTAGACTATGATTTGCCATTTACGTGGCTGATTACATAATATACTATTCTTTATGTTCTGAGCTTCTTGAGCGTTATTTACTTCACATTTCACGTTATACACTTACTGTGTTTCTTCTAAACCGATTACTCTTCGGTTTTTGCCAATTGTCGTCAAAGTTTCCTTCAGTTTCATCTTGTTCAAGTTATTGCTTGGCAATGACTATATGCTCAAGCTTCACTACATTAGCAGTTCTGGAAGAGATCTATTTTCAGACTTCCACTGATGACATCCTTTTCTTTGGAATCTATGTTTTCACCGCTCCCGCGGTCTCACATTAACGAGGGGTATCCCTGCTCGTTGGTTATTAAGCAACCTTTACTGGTGCTGTTCTTGGCAACTCTCAATATGGTTGACAGTAGGTTCTACAACCATTGGGTTTACGCATTATAGTAGGTTTATGGCATACTAGCCGCGTTGCCTAGAGCTCCGCTCATCTTAGGCTGTTCACAAGCATTGCTACTCCGTATACCATCAAATGGCTTGGAGGTATTACCGGGCTCCATGATAGGATCATCGCATCACGCTTCCATCCGTTGGATGCCCTTTAAGTGTCTTGGTATTGATCGGTACCATTTATTGATTTAGGGTATCCCCTGGTAAGTGGGATCCCTTCGGTGTTCTAACCGAGTGTTCATTCTAGCTCTTGTGCTCTTATCACTGTAACACCCCTAATCCTAATCCTGTTTCTTTAATTATGCTTTTATTTAAATAAAAACTGCAGAGGAGCGTTTATGTGCTTAAATGTTTATTTGTGACCTTTGTGTTTTCTCTATTTTATCTACTTACCGAAAAGGTCTTCTGAAATCTTCCCTTGTTTTTCTGGTGAACAATGAGGACATTGTTCAAAATTAAGTGTGGGGGAGTGTACCCTTTTCGGTGGAATTTTGTGCTTAAATGTTTAATCTCTCTGCTTATCTTGCGTTTGTCCAATTCAATATCGTGGACCCTTTATATGTGGGTTGTTCTCTTTAAGAATAAATACTGTTATGAATTGTGGGATAAATGGTACAAAATTTTAAAATTTTGATTATTTTTGAGGAGCATTTTATATGCGGTGAGACCAAATAATCTGCAAATGGTTGGATTTTATTGCTCAGGGTTTCTTTCTGTCTTCTCTCTTAGGGATTGCTAAGGGGTGCTTCTCTGTTAAAAAAAAAAGAAAGAAGAATACAAAAAAATAAGGGACTTGCGAGACACCATTGGTAACCAACAAAGAGAGTTGAGTGTTCTTAAATACAAAGGTGTTATGCCTACATTTCTCATCCCTTATGCAAAAGTGAAACAAATGCATGAATCTATTTTTCCTTTTGTTTTCTCCTCAATGCCCATTCTTGAGAGAAGTTGGCCATGGTAAAAGTTCTCAGAGTCACCTAAATGAAACATTGAAGTACCTTAGACAAGTCGTAGCATAAACAAAATATAATTCGCAGCGGAAAATAAAACTAACTACCGTTGGTGTTACACACCGTTACCCACCCATGTGAGTAACAAGGCAACCTTACTCCATCAATCAACTTCAACTCCCAACCGCAGTTGAAATACCCCTAAATTAATTTAAATTAATTTAGGGGATTTCTTTTATTAAACCTTTAATAATACTATTAAGTATTAAATTATTATATGGAATTATGAATATTAAATTATTATATGGAATTGTGAAATTTATTTAGGGGTTTTCTCCTATTTAACCCTAATTATTATATATTATTATATAGTATTATGAATTTAATAATAAGATTTATAAGTCCATAAATCTTGGGAAAATTTCTAAACACTCCAACTATATTATAAAGATTTTAGGAAGTGTTGGAACATTGTTTTGAAACATAAAAGTCAATATAAAATTCTAGAAACCTTAAAGCTTATTAAGCCTTGCTAGAGTTGACTTTTTGAGAATGGTCAAACCAGGCCATGAAACCTATACCAATAAATAGGTTATGGAAAACCATGAAGATCGAAAAAAATAACGTCAAAAATGGATCATCCTAGCCAAAGTTATGCTAGATTGAAGTTTTGAGCCAAAATTTTAAGAGATGCCACGTGTCACTCTGTAATGGGTCGCCAACACTTAGCCGATTCTATCCCTTGAATTTCGGTAACGGTTTTCCATACTTTGCCCTAACTTTAGACGGCTATATCTCATTCATCTCTCCATATTTTTCTATGCCATCTTCTTTGTTGTCTTCTCCTACATTCCCTCTAAACAACTATAACTCATACAAACCCTAATTCATTCTGAATCAACCGGAAAAATCGAGTCAAAGTAGCCACCCTGCAAAAACCGAAACTGCAATTCCAGTTTTCTCTTCGAATCAGGTAAATTCGATCAGCCATAACTTCTTCCTTACTCATCCAAATTTCATGTTCTTTAGCTCGTTTTGAAGAGCTCTAATTCCTCTAAAACTTTCGTGTTTATGGTCTAAGCTAATTCTCAACGGATTGGAAGAGTAAGGCGTCTAAAGTTTTGGTTTCACCAGCACATAAAATCATACCGAAACAGAGAGGTAAACTCGTGTTTTGCGACTTCAATATCTTTCTGTATGTTGCGAGTTAGGTTTAGTTCTTGCTATCAATACGTAGATCTAAGTTTGCTCTTTCCAATGAGCCCTTACTCATAGCCTAACTCGTTTTGTACTGCTAGTTATAGATCTTCGAAGTTGGCACCACGAACTGCTCAAAGTTTATATTTTTTCCAGTTTTTCGAACTTGAATTCACACAATTCGCACAATCCGGTGAGTCTCCGATCAAATTGCTCCGATATTGCTGTTCGTAGTCATGTTTTCGACCTAACCCATGTTCCAATTTAGTCAATTATGTGTTAGGTTAGGAGAATTTGTGAGAATTGCATTCGAATTGAATTCTGTACCGAAATAAACCCTAACCTTTGAATCGAATTCGAAACTTGATGTATACTGCATTATAATTGGGGAAACCGGTATCAATAGAACCGGAATTCGATTTCGAATCCATAGAAACAAGAATCACTCAATTTCGTTCTGTGGATTAGGAGAAATTGTCAATTTAGTACTCGGGGGTCGAAGTGTGGTTGCTGAAGAACTTGGGTCTCAGGGACCGTCCGATCGGAGTTTAAAGAATTGGACGGTCCAGATTAGATCGTGCTATTAAATATTATTATAAGTTTATGAAATTCCAGTAAATAGTCCTAACTTGTTGGGTTAATTTAAATATCTTCCAGAATGTATTTTGACTTGAAATTTTAACCAGATTCCTTATTTAATCTAGTTTATTTTGATGTAAATTATTATGGTTTTGGAGTTTTTAAACATAAGTTATGATTTTTGCAAGTTACGGGATTTCTGGAATTATTTGGCTAAATTAAAAAGTATATTTTTATGAAATAAAAATTTTATAATATGTCTAAAATGTTATAGTTACTGTATATTAAATTTGGGAATTTTGGGCAATGGTAAAAGGTTTCAAAAATTGTGTTTATGAGTTTTTCATAAGAATAACCTATAATATAAGGTTTTAATGTAACCAAAAATTAAAGTATGGTTTGTTGATTAACTTCTAAGCTGGGGAAAATAAAGGAAACTAAATTAACATTTTATAACAGTAAGTTTATAAATGTATTGGTATAGCTTTTAAGAGAAGTGAAATTATTTACATATATGTATATATACTTACTTAAGTAGAAACTTATATAAATTAAGGAATTTAATTATCCTACATTTTATTTATTATATTATATGGGAGTTAATATTCTTAATTGAAGCTAAGGATAATACTTTATTTTATAAACCATATTTTGGATGTAGATAGTGTAAAAGTTAATATAAATAATTAAATGCAATAAAACTACATAAGAATGTCTTGAATAAATCCTAGTGTACATATACGAAATAAATAAATAAAGACATAAAATACCTTATAGCAAATAGAATATGAAGGAATTAATAAGTTAAACTAAACCTATACATAATACTATTAAAAGAAATTATATGAGGTAGTATTGAATTGTGGTTATGAAATTAAGCTTAAAGAGTTATCTTGGATTTCTAAGATTTATATAAACCATATTAAAATACATGTGTAATATTATTTGTCAAAGACCAGAATGTAAATCTATAATTTGGTTAGGTGATTAATAAGTTGGGACTTAGGAATATTTGTAATTAGATTTTACACAAATAGACTTACTATATATTAATGAATAAATGTAATACTTTTACATCTAAATGTTCTTAATATATAAACAATAATAAATAAATAAAATACTTTTACATCTAAATGTGAGGTGGATTAGTAAGTCTAGATTTAATCATTTCTTAACATTTATAGTATTGGAATATAACTTAATGTTTTAAGATAAAATCATTAAAAGGGTTATGATATAAAACTATATTAAACTATGATTTGGAAATTTATCTAAATAATAATCCTTAAGTTTCCTGGCATTAGATAAGCCATATGAAATACATTTATAACATTTATTACCAATACTTGGGATGTGAGTTTACAATTAAGTGAGGTATTTAGTAGTTAGAATTTATAGAAGGTTTATAATAGGAATTTGATACTTAAAACCTTTGAACCTTTTGTTAGATAAAACTAAGTTACATAAGATATTATATTGATATACTTTACGGTAATGGGAATTAATGATAGGTTATTTGAATATAAGATATGAGAATTTTTGTAACACCCCTACAACGCCCCTATCAACTACCGAAATCGCAGCGGAAATAACCAACCTAACAATAACTAAACGCTTTGGTGTTACAACGCCGTTAACCACCCACGTGGTTAACTAGGCAGAATAAATACAAGTGTATCGGTCATGAACAGACTCCCGAGCATAGTATCAACATCCATATATAAACATAACCAACCATACCGAGTATTTAATTTACATCACAACTGCCAACCATAAACATCCACCACTGTTTAACTAACGGTACCAAAAGTAATGCCTCAGGAGCACAGGCGCATCCCGGGCTCAACATCCAAATTAACCAAAAGTACAACAACAACCTAGGACCTAGAGCCACTCTGCCTCTTCGATCCTCATCCTGCAATAAAAATATGGAGCCCCCGAGGGGGTCAGCACCTTTGCTGGTATGGCTAACGCGCAGCCCATCGACTACCGGGATACGCGCAACCAATTGTCATAATAACATGGCATTCATTTTAGAACATCCAACATATATTAATACATATACCATAGCATAGCAAGGGAAATTGCATAGCATCATGTCAATACACATCACCATAAATCGGTTCGCACAAGGAACCTTCCACCATAGTTAGTACCATGTGAGCCTAGAGATTTTTACCAATCCCATGTTAAGCTCGTTACCATCCTCGTCACCGTCCGGTTATGTGGAACGGTTAACTTATACCAAAGGTGTGTCGGATATAGTAATCCCAAGCACACCGAAATAACATACGTATGCCCCTATGGCCCGACGTGAGTCAGTAACTAGCTTTGGATAAGCTAAGGGAAGGTAGAAACCAAATTGGAATACCACCTATACATACACCAAGAGAGCCGAACCGGATATGATATCCCCCATCCATCACACGCGTGGCCGGAACAACCGGACTCCTCACTCCCCCGGTTAGCACTTGTTAGTGATCACACAACATTTTGTTAAGTCACATACAAGCAAACATTTAGGTCTTGTTAGACAACCAAGGGAAAGGAGTCATAACCTTACAACATCATAATGCATAACAACTGTAAACTCTTTTCATGCCTTAATCTTATAAGGTCGTAACACGCAGAAAAGCAAACAACACCCAAGCCGGTGTAAACCGGTAGGCAACAGACTGCAAGAAAACCATACTTTGGTCCTTGCCTTGTTTCGTTTCCACCTTGAGAGAATCCTATACACATTAGTAACGTCGGTTAATTATTTATTTAACTTCACACTTACTAAGTATTCAACATGATTGTATGACATGTTTTAATGTCTAATCTTACCCTAGGTTACCTTCATTATACACCCTAGGGTTAACTACATAAGTCACATTCTTTTCTGTTTTTTTTTTTACAAGTTTAGGTCCGACCGGACTTGCCGACCGGACTTGTCCATGTCCGGTCGATTCCAGAGAGTTTCTCCCCTTCGGAAATTCAGCCCGACCGGACTTGCCAAGTCCGGTCCTATGTCCGGTCGATTCCAGTAACTCAATCCGTACAAAATTTACAAGCCCGACCGACCTTGCAAGTCCGGTCCCAAGGTCGGTCCATTCCAGAAGCCAATTCTCGCAGGGTAAACAGGTCCCGACCGAGCTTGCAAGTCCGGTCGCAAGTCCGGTCGGCCCCAAATCTATGTTTTCCTTTTTACATTCAACTCCAAACTTCACCCCATATAACCTAGTACTCCCTAACCTCACTTGGGCACTTTAAACACAACTTAAGACACCCTCAAACACTCATAAAACTCATTTTCTAATTCCTTAAGCCTTTACTTATTCCTTCACAAAATTCCTAACACTTACAATATTTTCTCCTAGTTTTTCAAATGGTGTTTCACACCTAAGATGACTACTATACCAAAAGCTTCCTCCTTATTTTAACATCATCTCCCAAGCATCATCTCTCACAACTAATTCCTTATATCCTTCTTGAAAACTCTTTTCCTAGTGTACACTTCTCCTCATTTTACCAAAGTTTGCCTAGGTATTTACCTAAGTCCCAAAGTGACTTTGGTACCTACTAAATCTCAAGATCATGCCTAAGTCCTTATTACACTCTAGAGTACTTCCTAGTTCATCAAAATTCCTTTAAAACATCATGAACTCCTTATTCATTTCCTACATTTTCTAACTCACCAAACCTTATGTAAACACTTAGAACTTCTTGCTTCTTACCTAAATTTTGACATGGATTCCCCTAGAACATTACTAAGCCAAAACACTTTGTTTTCTCCATTAAACACACAAGAACATCTAGAATCACCAAAACACTCCCATACACAACTTCACCCAAATTTACACTACATCACAATATAGTGCATAATTTAAATTGCATGGCACTTAGGCCCTTAAAATGCATGGCTCTTAGGCCCTTAAGGTGCTTAAATCATAAACACTGAATTTCCACAATATATATGCCTTTAACCTGCAAATACACTCAACAACACACATATGCCCTTTACTAGTCTCTTGAGAACACTTTACTAAGTCATTCACCATTTGCTCTTTAGGTAGTTTTAATAAGCATTTATAAGCTCATTTCTCCTAAGGCATTAAACAACATAAGTTAGTAGATTTACCTCTTTTTCCAAATACTTCCTCCTTGATTCCTTACAAAACCGTATGATAATTTGATTCCTTGTCAAGTTCTAGACAATATACAAACACCATAATGAGTATTCAAGCTTTGAGCTTCATCTCATTGTAAACCCTAATTTGACATTGTTTCAAAAACATTAATGTAGTTTTACCTTGATCTTTGAAGAGAGTTTGAATATATAACAAGAGAGGACTCCACCTAGTCCATGAAGAGTTGAAATGAAGCTAGAACAAAGTCACACAAAGAGCTATATCAATGTGTATTTTCGGTCAAGGTAAAAACATGGAGGAAACATGATTTTTCTTTGAGATTCCTTACCTAGAAGCAAAGGAGATCAACAATATGTCAAAATACAAGCTCAAGCTCCTTCAATGGTGGAACACCTTGGCACCGAAATGGAGCTCTTGGAGTTTTGAGAAGATAGGAATGAAGAGCTTGATGAGAGGAAGAGATTGGTGGTGTTTGTTTTTGATTTGGACAAGTGAGCTTGATTTAGCAAGAGGTCAAAGGTGGAGCTCTAATGGAGGTAGTAGTATTACCGTGGAAGAACAGCAAGAAGGAAGGGAGAAGAAGATTGTGACCGTGGGAAATGAAGGAAGGAAAAGAGAGAATGAGATAGAATTTGCTTTTAAGAGATATTTATACTTATAAAGTAAAAAGTAAGTTTATTTACTTATCTTTACTTACTTAATACATTAATAAGAGAGTGGTGAGTCACCACACTTAGGAAAACCGGCCCCCTTATTAATATGAGGGTATTATAGTCTTCATTTGTCAATTTAATTACTTATACAACATATGTTACAAAATAGCTTATAAAAATCACTATTCACCTAAACAAGGCACTTAGAAGTGAAATTTTTGATTTCCCATTAATATAGCCACCCAAATGTGATACTATATAGTACACATATATATTTAAGAGTAATGATGGACATTTAGCCACTCAAAACTCATTTACAAGACAATTTTTCAAAAACGTGCTTTAAGACTTCTTAAAGCACATTTTGTGTTTTAACTTGTTTTCAAGCTTGGTTTTCTTTGGTAATTGGTTTAATATGTTCATTAGTATATAAATGAGGTCTTGGTAAGCTCATTAGGTCTTACTCAAGTTTATCCCAAGCTTAGAGCACATTTTGGCTCTTATTGACTTTAAAGCACATTTGTGTTTCCTTTTGTTTAAATTTGTTTACTAAGGTTTCTAAGACTCTTTTTAGTCTTAATAAATCATGTTTTAATGTTTAACCAACATACCAAGGTTTGGGGTATTTCAATCTACCCCCCTTAAAAGAACTTTGTCCCCAAAGTTCATACTTCCCACATAACTTACTATTAGAACACGGGAAACATCTTATAACATCACACTTCCAAAACATCATTACCAACACAACCATCATACTTACACCACAACGGACTCGAGGTCCAACACACACATATACCACAACGGACTCGAGGTCCAAACCACATAATACCATTCAGACACCACGGTCTGTAACATAACATAGACAATGTATAAATATACATGTCGTACACAACCATAACCGAAACGGCTCTACCCCCCTTAAAAGGGGTACGCCCCGTACCCTATACATATGAACACTAAGAAGCAAACAATGACGGGTGCTTCGCCTTCATCTTTTCTTCCAGCTCCCAAGTGGCCTCCTCAACGTCCTGGTTAGACCAGAGGACCTTCACCAGTCTCACGGACTTATGGCGAGTGTCTCGAGTCTTAGTATCCAGAATCCGTACCGGAGTCTCCACTGATCGCATGGTCGGCTCTAAAGTTGCCTTTCCGGCTGAAGCACATGAGACGGATGAGACTACTTCTTCAACTGGGACACATGAAATACATCATGTACCTTGCCAGCTCGGCGCGGTAATCAAGTCTATAAGCTACCGGGCCGATCCGCTCCGTCACAACATAAGGACCTACATATTTCGGGCTCAACTTGCCCTTCTGCCAAAACGAAATACTCCCTTCATGGGGGATACTCTCAAAATACCTGATCGCCCACGGCGAACTCCAGGTCACGTCGGCGCACATCTGCGTACGACTTCTGTCTATCCTGAGCTGCTTTCATATTAGCCCTGATCTGGCGAACTTCTGCCTGAACTTGCTCAAGATACTCTGGTCCTATAATGACCGTCTCACTCGACTCATCCCAGCATAATGGCGTGCGGCATGGTCTACCGTACAATGCCTGGAAGGGAGACATCTTGATCGATGCATGATAACTGTTGTTGTAACTAAACTCGATCAGATGTAACTTATCAATCCAGCTGGTCTGAAAGTCAAGTGCACATGCACGTAGCATATCCTCAAGTGTCTGGATGGTGCGCTCACTCTGACCATCTGTCTGTGGGTGAAACGCTGTGCTCAATTTCAGTTCAGTACCAAGTGCCTCTCGTGTAGACTTCCAATATCTGGATAGAATCTGGTATCTCTGTCAGATACAATCGTTTTCGGAACCCATGATGTCTTACAATCTCTTTGTCGAAGAGTTCTGCCAGCTTAGCCACTTTCCAGGTGTCCTTCATCGGAATGAATCGAGACACCTTGGTCAGTCGGTCTACCACAACCCAAATCATATTTAGACCTCCCCTTGTAGGCGGAAGCTCTACCACGAAGTCCATAGATATGTCATGGAACTTCCACTCCGGCACTGGCATTGGCTGCACCATACCACCAGGCCGTCGGTGCTCAAACTTGACCTTCTGACAAGTGAGACACCTCAACACATAGTCATTCACATCCTTTTTCATTCCAGCCCACCAAAAATATCTTTTCATACCTTTATACATCTTTGAAGCTCCGGGGTGAATCGATGTCGTGAAAATGGGATTCACTAGTATGCGCTCCTTCAGCTCAGCGCTACTCCCGGTATACACAACCGGCCATTAAGCCTAATCAGGTCATCATCGTGGAGTCTGAAGTCATACTTCTGACCCTCGAATGTGCCATCAATAAGCTTCTGTCTAATTTCCACCATATACTGATCCGTCATCTGAGCACTCCGCACCTCTTCAACCAAGCCAGTATGAGAGACTAGCGAATGGAGAGAGTGTGCTCGGCGACTCAATGCGTCAGCTACCACGTTTGCCTTACCCTCCTTGTATTGTAAATTGATGTCATAATCATTCAAGAATTCAACCCACCTTCTCGCCTCATGTTCAACTCTTTCTGAGTGAACAAGTACTTTAAACTCTTGTGGTCAGAATAAATCGTCACACTTACCCCATACAAGTGATGTCGCCATATCTTCAGTGCGAAGACAATGGCCCCCAATTCTAAGTCGTGGGTAGGGTAGTTCTCCTCATGCTTCTTCAGCTGTCGGGAGGCGTAAGCCACGACCTTCCCGTGTTGCATCAACACACAACCCATACCCCTGCCTGATGCGTCGCAATAGACCTCAAAACCATCTGGACCGTCTGGTAATGTCAGAACCGGTGCAGATGTCAGAGCATCCTTGAGACTCGTGAAAGCTCTCTCACAGTCGACTGTCCACTCGAATGGTGCATCCTTTTTCATCAAGGAAGTCATCGGCTTCGAGACACTGGAGAAGTCCTTCACAAATCTCCTATAGTAACCTGCCAGACCGAGGAAGCTCCTGATGTCGGTAACTGTCTTCGGCCTAGGCCAGGTGCGCACTGCATCTATCTTTGCCGGATCAACAGCGATCCCGGCCTCAGAAATCACATGTCCAAGGAATGATACTTGGTTCAACCAAAATTCACACTTAGAAAATTTAGCATACAGCTGATTCTTTCTCAATGTCTGCAATACATCTCTCAGGTGGCTTTCATGCTCACCTCTCGATTTCGAATACACAAGTATGTCATCGATGAAGACTACCACTGATTTGTCCAACTGATCTTGGAACAAACGGTTCATTAAGTCCATGAACTTTGCTGGTGCATTTGACAAGCCAAACGGCATAACTGTGAACTCATAATGCCCATACCTAGTTCTGAAGGCTGTCTTTTCTATATCACTGTCACGGATGGCAATCTGGTGGTATCCGGAACGTAGGTCTATCTTGGAGAATACTGATGCTCCCCTCAGCTGATCAAATAGATCGTCGATGCGTGGTAAGGGGTAACGGTTCTTCACCGTAACAGCATTCAGCTCCCGATAATCAATACATAGGCGGAGGCTACCGTCCTTCTTCTTCACGAAGAGACCGGCGCTCCCCATGGTGAAACACTAGGGCGGATAAAGCCCTTGTCGAGTAGGTCTCTCAGCTGCTCCTTGAGCTCTGTCATTTCTGCTGGAGCCATACGGTAAGGTGCTTTCGCAATGGGTCCGGTGCCCGGAACTAGATCAATCTCAAACTCAACCTCTCGTGCTGGCGGCATGCCCGGCAGTTCCTTAGGAAATACATCAGGAAACTCCGACACTACCGGCACATCTGGGCTAAACTCAGGGTCTCTCTCTATGTCCTGGACATAGCAGAGGTATACATCATTTCCCCGTCGCAACTCGATACATGGCCATGGCGGTGATGATCTGTGTCGAAGGCTCCCTGGGCCTCTGGCGGTATGATATAGTAACCCCAGATGGACTCCTAAGAAGCAGTCGATGCTCGGCACATAGGATTCTACCCTTGTACCGCTCCAACCAGTTCATCCCGACAATCACATCAAAACCTAGTCCGTCGAACTCTATCAAGTCGATCGGAAACTCCTCATCCCTGATTCGAACAATAGCATCTCGGTAGTAGCGGGTACATCTGATCCGCTCTTTCGACGGGAGAGTGACCACGAAGTCTGGCATCTCTTCACCGTCTAACCCCAGCCTCTTCGCAAATGATAGCGAAATGAATGTGTGTGAGGCTCCAGAGTCGAACAAGATCGATGCATCCACGCCATTCACTGGAAAGGTACCGGTGAGGATTGTGCCGCTCTTGCCGGCTTCTGCCTTATTGCAGACACTCAGTATACCTCCCGTTCCGAGTGCACAGCCTAATTCATTGGCAAACTAATAAGTATTGGGTAACAACACGGTTTATATGCTTCAAACAACTCCACTTTATTCATTAACACACTCTTTTTACAACATTCATTGGCTTATACTGTCGCCATGATTCACATTTACAACTTCCTTAATACATACGGGTTTATCACATCACACAATTATACAAAGCTTAAAACTGTCTGAAGGTCAAATTTAAACGTCCGGGTTTCATGTGTGTGGCATTGATCACTGCCGACGGTGCGGTATTCAGTTTGATCTTTCTGATGCCATGGTATAGCATCCTTGATTGCCCACCCATGATTAGTACATCTCCCGATTTCAGCAGTAGCTTCTTTGCGAGATCAGCACGCTTCTGCTCGCCATACACAAACACTGCGGTATCACCAATGGACCAAGACACCACGGGTACTCCCTTACTTAGAGACTCGGGTGACTCGTCCTTGTCTTGGTGTATACCTAACCGTCCACCTTTCTGGTAGAAGTTCACAATGCATAGATCTGCTTTCACACTTGGAATTGATTCCGTTTCAACTTGCTGAGCAATTCCCACGGCGTGGTTAACGACCCCGTGGAACTCCTCTGGTATACTTGCTACTGTTGCTCCATCTTCAGCTCGTACTTCTTGATATGACTTGGTGTAAGGGTTCCAGTCCTTACCCATGCACATCATCTTCAATTGCATCCTTGCTCCGTTCGGGTATTCGGGTGTGTAGAACCCTCCTGGTTTTGCTCCGAGTTCGTCGCATCGTCTGATGATGTGGATTTGTGCTTTCGGTGTCAGGTATCCATTTAAGAGTATCATACCTGGCTGGATAACCTGACATTGCTCCAATCGAAAGTCGGTGATGTTGATGGCGGTTTCTTCAGGGTTTGGTGTGGGCGGGATTGGATAGCAGATATGAAGGTTCCTAAGTTTCAAATTGCCTAACTTTAGGTGTTTTCCACATTATATTCTAACTCTTTACTTATATGTTTATACCCTTAGACTTGCTAACACTCATGCATGAAATGCGGTAAGCAATCACTTTTTCATTATCAGTTTAGGCGGTACCTGGTCTCGAAGAGGATCCTGGTGCCTCTGACCGGTCCACCACATTCAGGGCGGCCTTGCCGGACCCCGTAGCCTTCCCCTTCTGGGATTCAGTGTACTTCTTGTCAGAAGTCTGCTGAATGATCGCCTTCGGGCCTTCAGTGGTCGTGGTAGTATTACCCTTCCACTGCCCCTTTGGCTTATAGTTTCTGCCGTTGGGATTCGTCCAACACTCAAACTCACGGTGCCCCATCTTCTGGCAGTGACGGCACCTCACATCATTCCCCTTGCAGTCTTTGCCGGGTGGTCTCCATGCACCACTTACAGTAAAAGTGGCGCTCCGGTCCAGAACCCGCGCTAGCTGCTATAACAACACACAATCAATACTCACTTCCCATCTTAACAACACACACCTCAACTAGATACACATGGTTAAGTAATTACCCTTAGGCGGGTAGGAGCGTAGAGGCTTCGCCGCGTACGCATACGTGAGCTTCAGTGGCTCATCAGCTGTGGTGGTCTGGGCTTGGCCCTTGTCACCCTGGTACTGGCCCTTCTGGGGCTGAGGGTAGGGTTTCTTTTTCTTTCCCTCCCCCATACCCTTGCTGATTCTGGCCCTCGTTGGTGGCCTTGCACTTGTGCGCATTCTCCTCGTCCCTCAGACGGACGGTAATTTCAACCTTAGCAGCGGCATGATAGCACTCCTGAATTTTAGGATGTCAGTCATGCCCCACAAAAACAACTTACCAACTCACATTAACATTCACTCATGGTATAAATCGATTCACAATAAGGTACTCTAATTACCTGCAAGGTAGTATACTCAGCTGGCCCCATCCCATAGCGGAGACGGTGGCTAAGACCATTGTAGAACCGGTTCACCAACACTCGGTTCGAATACCCTAGGTCTGGTAACAGGTGGATAAGGCCGGTGAATGCTGTGTAGTAGTCATCAACCGACATCTTATCTCCCTGCCTCAGACTATCAAGCTCGAGGCGCTTGGCCTCCTGCACGTGCACCGGGTAGTACTTGGCTCGCAGTAGAGCCGTGTACTCCCTCCAACCGAATTCAGGATCAGCCATCCTGTCCTCCTTCACCAACTTCCACCAACTCTGCGCCGTACCCTTCAGGTAGTAGGCAGCAAGACGGACCTTAGCTTCAGCAGGTACTGCCAAGGTCTCGTAGGCGGTCTCCAATTCGGAGATGTACGCCTCCAGCTTCCGGGGATCAGTCTCCCCATTGAATGATGGCGGTCTAAGATCAGCCAACGCCTTGACCCAATTGGTCTCTCGTGGCGGTGGTGGTGGTGGCTGAACTCCGGGCTGTTGCCCTTGCTGAATAGCAGCAACCAGATCGGGTACCAACTGGGCTACGGCGGCTGCAACTGCCTCAGCCATAGTCTGTGCCGTAGTATCATCGCCCTGGTTACCCAGATCTCCAGTACCGCGCCCGCGGCCTCTCCCTCGTGGTCTACCTGCCATCTGAATTCATATGAACATTTCATTAGCATTATGCTTGCACACTTATCGGTCCAATGGTTATAGCATCTTCCCGACAACCAGGTAATTCCACACTTAGTTAGTGGTTAACCTTTCCAAATCTGTTCACTTAGGTAACTGTAGCTAAGTTTCCTAACTCGGTATATTCCTAAGCTCGGTATTCTAGTCATCAGAGCGATACTTCGCTCTGATACCACTTTTTGTAACACCCCTACAACGCCCCTATCAACTACCGAAATCGCAGCGGAAATAACCAACCAAACAATAACTAAACGCTTTGGTGTTACAACGCCGTTAACCACCCACGTGGTTAACTAGGCAGAATAAATACAAGTGTATCGGTCTGATGAACAGACTCCCGAGCATAGTATCTAACATCCATATATAAACATAACCAACCATACCGAGTATTTAATTTACATCACAACTGCCAACCATAAACATCCACCACTGTTTAACTAACGGTACCAAAAGTAATGCCTCAGGAGCACAGGCGCATCCCGGGCTCAACATCCAAATTAACCAAAAGTACAAAACAACCTAGGACCTAGAGCCACTTGCCTCTTCGATCCTCATCCTGCAATAAAAATATGGAGCCCCGAGGGGGTCAGCACCTTTGCTGGTATGGCTAACGCGCAGCCCATCGACTACCGGGATACGCGCAACCAATTGTCATAATAACATGGCATTCATTTTAGAACATCCAACATATATATATATATACATATACCATAGCATAGCAAGGGAAATTGCATAGCATCATGTCAATACACATCACCATAAAATCGGTTCGCACAAGGAACCTTCCACCATAGTTAGTATACCATGTGAGCCTAGAGATTTTTACCAATCCCATGTTAAGCTCGTTACCATCCTCGTCACCGTCCGGTTATGTGGAACGGTTAACTTATACCAAAGGTGTGTCGGATATAGTAATCCCAAGCACACCGAAATAACATACGTATGCCCCTATGGCCCGACGTGAGTCAGTAACTAGCTTTGGATAAGCTAAGGGAAGGTAGAAACCAAATTGGAATACCACCATACATACACCAAGAGAGCCGAACCGGATATGATATCGACCCCCATCCATCACACGCGTGGCCGGAACAACCGGACTCCTCACTCCCCCGGTTAGCACTTGTTAGTGATCACACAACATTTTGTTAAGTCACATACAAGCAAACATTTAGGTCTTGTTAGACAACCAAGGGAAAGGAGTCATAACCTTACAACATCATAATGTATAACAACTGTAAACTCTTTTCATGCCTTAATCTTATAAGGTCGTAACACGCAGAAAAGCAAACAACACCAAGCCGGTGTAAACCGGTAGGCAACAGACTGCAAGAAAACCATACTTTGGTCCTTCCTTGCCTTTCGTTTCCACCTTGAGAGAATCCTATACACATTAGTAATGTCGGTTAATTACTTATTTAACTTCACACTTACTAAGTATTCAACATGATTGTATGACATGTTTTAATGTCTAATCTTACCCTAGGTTACCTTCATTATACACCCTAGGGTTAACTACATAAGTCACATTCTTTTCTGTTTTTTTTTTACAAGTTTAGGTCTGACCGGACTTGCCGACCGGACTTGTCCATGTCCGGTCGATTCCAGAGAGTTTCTCCCTTCGGAAATTCAGCCCGACCGGACTTGCCAAGTCCGGTCCTATGTCCGGTCGATTCCAGTAACTCAATCCGTACAAAATTTACAAGCCCGACCGACCTTGCAAGTCCGGTCCCAAGGTCGGTCCATTCCAGAAGCCAATTCTCGCAGGGTAAACAGGTCCCGACCGAGCTTGCAAGTCCGGTCGCAAGTCCGGTCGGCCCCAAATCTATGTTTTCCTTTTTACATTCAACTCCAAACTTCACCCCATATCACCTAGTACTCCCTAACCTCACTTGGGCACTTTAAACACAACTTAAGACACCCTCAAACACTCATAAAACTCATTTTCTAATTCCTTAAGCCTTTACTTATTCCTTCACAAAATTCCTAACACTTACAATATTTTCTCCTAGTTTTCAAATGGTGTTTCACACCTAAGATGACTACTATACCAAAAGCTTCCTCCTTATTTTAACATCATCTCCCAAGCATCATCTCTCACAACTAATTCCTTATATCCTTCTTGAAAACTCTTTTCCTAGTGTACACTTCTCCTCATTTTACCAAAGTTTGCCTAGGTATTTACCTAAGTCCCAAAGTGACTTGGTACCTACTAAATCTCAAGATCATGCCTAAGTCCTTATTACACTCTAGAGTACTTCCTAGTTCATCAAAATTCCTTTAAAACATCATGAACTCCTTATTCATTTCCTACATTTTCTAACTCACCAAACCTTATGTAAACACTTAGAACTTCTTGCTTCTTACCTAAATTTTGACATGGATTCCCCTAGAACATTACTAAGCCAAACACTTTGTGTTTCTCCCTTAAACCACAAGAACATCTAGAATCACCAAAACACTCCCACATACACAACTTCACCCAAATTTACACTACATCACAATATAGTGGATAATTTAAATTGCATGGCACTTAGGCCCTTAAAATGCATGGCTCTTAGGCCCTTAAGGTGCTTAAATCATAAACACTGAATTTCCACAATATATATGCCTTTAACCTGCAAATACACTCAACAACCACCATATGCCTTTACTGTCTCTTGAGAACACTTTACTAAGTCATTCACCATTTGCTCTTTAGGTAGTTTTAATAAGCATTTATAAGCTCATTTCTCCTAAGGCATTAAACAACATCAAGTTAGTAGATTTACCTCTTTTTCCAAAATACTTCCTCCTTGATTCCTTACAAAACCGTATGATAATTTGATTCCTTGTAAAGTTCTAGACAATATACAAACACCATAATGAGTATTCAAGCTTTGAGCTTCATCTCATTGTAAACCCTAATTTGACATTGTTTCAAAAACATTAATGTAGTTGTTTTACCTTGATCTTTGAAGAGAGTTTGAATATATAACAAGAGAGGACTCCACCTAGTCCATGAAGAGTTGAAATGAAGCTAGAACAAAGTCACACAAAGAGCTATATCAATGTGTATTTTCGGTCAAGGTAAAAACATGGAGGAAACATGATTTTTCTTTGAGATTCCTTACCTAGAAGCAAAGGAGATCAACAATATGTCAAAATACAAGCTCAAGCTCCTTCAATGGTGGAACACCTTGGAACCGAAATGGAGCTCTTGGAGTTTTGAGAAGATAGGAATGAAGAGCTTGATGAGAGGAAGAGATTGGTGGTGTTTGTTTTTGATTTGGACAAGTGAGCTTGATTTAGCAAGAGGTCAAAGGTGGAGCTCTAATGGAGGTAGTAGTATTACCGTGGAAGAACAGCAAGAAGGAAGGGAGAAGAAGATTGTGACCGTGGGAAATGAAGGAAGGAAAGAGAGAATGAGATAGAATTTGCTTTTAAGAGATATTTATACTTATAAGTAAAAAAGTAAGTTTATTTACTTATCTTTACTTACTTAATACATTAATAAGAGAGTGGTGAGTCACCACACTTAAGGAAAACCGGCCCCCTATTAATATGAGGGTATTATAGTCTTCATTTGTCAATTTAATTACTTATACAACATATGTTACAAAATAGCTTATAAAAATCACTATTCACCTAAACAAGGCACTTAGAAGTGAAATTTTTGATTTCCCATTAATATAGCCACCCAAATGTGATACTATATAGTACACATATATATTTAAGAGTAATGATGGACATTTAGCCACTCAAAACTCATTTACAAGACAATTTTTCAAAAACGTGCTTAAGACTTCTTAAAGCACATTTTGTGTTTTAACTTGTTTTCAAGCTTGGTTTTCTTTGGTAATTGGTTTAATATGTTCATTAGTATATAAATGAGGTCTTGGTAAGCTCATTAGGTCTTACTCAAGTTTATCCCAAGCTTAGAGCACATTTTGGCTCTTATTGACTTTAAAGCACATTTGTGTTTCCTTTTGTTTAAATTTGTTTACTAAGGTTTCTAAGACTCTTTTTAGTCTTAATAAATCATGTTTTAATGTTTAACCAACATACCAAGGTTTGGGGTATTTCAATTTTCATAATAGATTATCTTATTAAATAACTAACAATTTCACTTATGAACCAGAATTTAATTCTCTGATAAATTCTACTCTATGTAGATATATTGTTCATCCTAAATACAATAAAGGAAATTAATTTATTAGATTATTCATTTGAAACCTTAGGTTTTGTAAAACAATTTAGAACATATTTAAGGCTTAAGTTTATTGAAGTTTAGTACAAAAGGGATTATACATAGTCTATAGAGTGTATGTGTGTAAAAATAAAACACTTAGGAGATTAAAGGTAAGTAAGGATACATAAAAGGTTATATTTAAACACCTTATTATATAGGTAATAATCAAGCAAGTATTGTACCTTGTGAATACTAAATGTAAGAGTTCGATAATTCTAAGTTAACTGTAATATAGTTGTTTCAGTATGGGAGGTAATTCAACATCTTATGACAAGTTTAGTAGACGGTTATAATAGGAAGTCATTCTGAACTAAGGATATGATAATTGAGTTTAGTGGCCCAATTAAGTTATAATAAATTGTATCTACAACATTATGATTCCAATATACAAGATGTAGATCTTAATTAGGTTAAGGGAAAGACTTAATCATAATGGGTTGCCTAGTAGATATTGTTTAAATACATAATCTTTACATTGTGAGATAATAGTATAGTATTCTGAGATGAGTACCATCATAGGTCATAATACAATGTTTATTCTAAATTAAGAATAAAGGTATTGAGCTTAAGATTATTATCGAAATTCTTAGATTTAATTATATAACATAAACACATTTATGATATAGAGGTCTCAAAAGTCTTGAATGTGAGGGTTGTGGTTAAGTATGAATAAGTGGATAGGAGTGGACAATTAGCAAATGTTGATCGAATACATTCCTTGATCTTACCACCTTGGGCTATACAACGTTCTCAGATAACACAAAGATTATACATAACATTTAAGTGAGGGCTTAAAAGATAATTGAGACTTTGAAATAAGAGTAAGGAGTTTATTTAAGCGTAACATAGGCTACAAGTGATTGATGATAGATTACCTTTAATATTCTTCAGAGTACTGTTGATTGTTTGCGCAAGTTATTAGAACTGCTACAACGTTACCCAGGTACGATTTCTCGTACTCAGCGTGTTGTGTTTTGGACTCTATGGAATGTTTTGTACGATTTCTCGTACTCATATTTTTGCTGATTGACTTGTGGAATGTTTTGGAAAACGCTAACTGACTCTAAGAGGAATTTCTAAAAAGGAAATGGTTGTGTGACTAACTCAGCTTGTGTGACTAACTGAGCCTTGGATGTGAAACTCACTTGGGTATTGGTTTTTTCTATTTGGTTGTTCCACTAGACATTGACTGCCTAGGGTTTACGCTTCTGCACTCTGTAGGACTGAGTGTTTTGGTATTGCTCTGGGTAGTTAGTGATCTAGTGGGAATTTGGAAAAGGTCAATCTTGGAATTCTTCTTTTGACTCTGGATATCGTTTCATCCATGAGCTGGTTCTGGAGGTTTCGATGTGCGCGCGTCTTCAATGGTAACAGCAGGGGGCTGTATATCCCTCGCCCATAGGGGCATTTATATTTGACAACAGGGGGCTGTATATCCCTCGCCCACATGGGCATTTATATTTGACAGCAGGGGGCTGTATATCCCTCGTCCACCAGGACATTTAAATCTGACAGCAGGGGGCTGTATATCCCTCGTCCATATGGACATTGATATCTGGTGGTGGGGGCCATCTCTCCCAATTGAATTATTCCACTCTTGAGTTATTGGTTCTTGGATCAATCTTATTATTCTTAGTCCTTTGTGACTATCTGAGTCTTTATACTCCGAACGGGAATTGGTTCTAACATCAACAATGAATGCTTACTAACTATGTGGTGTGACTACTTAAGTGGATGACTTGTTTTGGAAGTTCTCTATCTCTATCTTTGTCTTGTTTTCTTTTCTCTTTAACTTGATTGTTTTGAAGTGCTTTATTTCTGTTTTACTTTTAAGAGTTTGTTTTCATGTTACTGTTTATTTTGAAGAGTTATGTTTTATAAGTTTGTTTTTGGAGAATTGTACCAGTTCCATTCCAGGGAACTGACTCACCCCTCTCGGGGTGGGCTGCTTGGTTTCATCTTGCAGGTACGAATTGATTTACAGGTGGCCATGAAGAGAATGAGCGTTTGGGATGGGACTAGGTTTTGTGGAGAGTTAATATGTTTAATTTCTATTATGTTTGTGTTAAGTTTTTCTCGAGTTCAGACCGTAGCTTTTATAGATTGTAAGTTGTAATTGGTGAGGTTTGGTGTCGGGTGTTTGGAACCCGATGGTCTGTAATCGCCTTAGAGTTTTATTTCCGCTGTATTTATGGTTAATAGGGGCGTTACAGAAAGTGGTATCAGAGCGTAGTTACGCTCTGAACCCGAGAAAACAAGCCGAGTGAAATACTTAGATTATAGGTGCACTTAAAACTGGGGAACTGGGGTAGAATTGGGAAGTGAGGACTCCAGTAAGGCACGACTCCTAACCCTTCTTGGAATTGTGAATGATTCCTTTACACACTTTTCTTTTGTGAATGTCTGTTGAGTGTGATGTTTGTTATACCGTTCCAACAATAAACTATAGAAATATGTATATATATATATATATAAGTTTGGAACATCCTATATTAAGTACGATAAGATTTTGGTTGAGATAAACCAAATATTAAGCTATTTTTCAAAAGCATACTCATGGAGAATACATTGCTAAAAATGCAATCCTTTAAAAGCTAGTACACAAATTCCTAGAATTTTAAAGAATACTTTTGGTTGAAAACAGTATACAAATAGAACTTTACATAACTAAATTAGTATTGATATTATGTGAAGTACTTCAACTCCTTTAAGGTTTAAAAATAAATCTCAAGAATTACTTGAAACAAATGTTGCCTAAAGGTAATATTTGGATAAATCTTAAGTCTAGAAAATTATTAAGTTAACAAACACTAGTAGCATACACCCGAACCCATAAACCACACTAAAACTCTATGCTGACTTTAGAAAGAAAATACCTAAACCTAACACCCTACGGGAAGTGCCTGGTGCGACGAACTTCTAGGCTGAAAGTAGTGGGGGTGCACACCCACTTCTGGAAGTTTAGGGGCTAGACAAGCCTTGTCATCTAACCGTATATAATCTTCTACGCAGGTGATGGATTGTGTTGAACTTGAGGGGAAGTGGTGGTAAGACGTTACCATCATGGAATCTTGAGCTAGGCATATTTCATTACTAGCCACAATGAACAATTCAAAACTTATATATTAAGATCCAGTACTAAATTCATACATGTAAAGAGTTTACCGAGTTAAATCCTTGGTGAAAAATACTTACCTATGGAGTGAAAACACATAAGTAACACTAAACTAAATATCATTGATCCTTAAATACTCGGAATATTGAGCATCTAGTGAGAAATTGTGAGTTACTTAAAGATTGGAAATTCTCATGTTTACTTGGAAGTTTAACATTATGCATGTATAAAATTTTAGAAGCCACACTAAGAGTGATATTTACCAAAAGCCACCATTATCTAAGAGAGTACTAAGATCTAATGATCAGAATAATACTTACATAGAACAAACCCTAAGAAAAATAGTTATCAAGAGTGAGTGAACTTTCACTAGACTAATTCATTTGACTTAAAATTTATATATAGAGTCCCACCTTGAAAAATAAATTTTAAGATATAGAAATCAGATTTTGGAGCTACATTATAAGAACTTCCTAAAATTCTGCCTTGGGTGAAATTATGTATATATAATAAGTAAATTTTATGAAGTAAACACTGAATGAATCGTCTAAAATACGATAGTTAATTATAAAAACAATTGAAACTTGAAAAGTCACAGAAAATATTTATTTTATAGAGTTTTAGCATAGGGTTGACCAATAAACCCTCGAAGATGATTTTGGAAGATTATTGAGGATTATTAAATGATCTGAAATATTATTTTAAACTACTCAAATACGTTACACTTGGTTTATAGCTTGGTAATATAATTGATATGATAAATGATCATATATGGACATTTAATTTGTATCAGTCATTAAATGAATGGATAATAATCATAAGATAAAATTTTATAACCACCAAGGAAATACAAATACATAACAATCAAGAGATACAGATATATGTAACGATCCTAGATAAAATCAACGGTGCAGTAAATTCACAACAAAGCTGGTTAATAAGGTGTTGAATTCTTTGAATGTGCCGTTAGTAGCGGTACGAGGGCGTACCTTAGCTCTTTTAATGGGGATATGCTGGCATACTCCTCCTTCGTTATCTCATCCGGATTATGCCTCGTTGCATTGTTAGTAAAGGGCGAACAATATTAGCAGAATGAGAGGTGTTTGTATGTGCTTGGTTTTTACAATATGACACAGTATATGACTGTTGATTTTCATCATGCTATGTCTTGGTATATCTTGGTTCGTTTTGAGTTTGAGTAATCTCGAGTGGAATGTTGTTATGGAAATGGATGGAAGTAAAGGATTGAATTGGTATGGAATTTCATTGGAATTATCATTGTCTTAGCACACCCGAAGCGGTGTGAGTGCCTACTAGTTGATTTTCTTAAACTTCGAGGCGAAGTTTCTTTTAAGGGGGATATACTGAAATACCCCTAAATTAATTTAAATTAATTTAGGGGATTTTTTATTAAACCTTTAATAATACTATTAAGTATTAAATTATTATATGGAATTATGAATATTAAATTATTATATGGAATTGTGAAATTTATTTAGGGGTTTTCTCCTATTTAACCCTAATTATTATATATGATTATATAGTATTAAGAATTTAATAATAAGATTTATAAGTCCATAAATCTTGGGAAAATTTCTAAACACTCCAACTATATTATAAAGATTTTAGGAAGTGTTGGAACATTGTTTTGAAACATAAAAGTCAATATAAAATTCTAGAAACCTTAAAGCTTATTAAGCCTTGCTAGAGTTGACTTTTTGAGAATGGTCAAACCAGGCCATGAAACCTATACCAATAAATAGGTTATGGAAAACCATGAAGATCGATAAAAAGAACGTCAAAAACGGATCATCCTAGCCAAAGTTATGCTAGATTGAAGTTTTGAGCCAAAATTTTAAGAGATGCCACGTGTCACTCTGTAATGGGTCGCCAACACTTAGCCGATTCTATCCCTTGAATTTCGGTAACGGTTTTCCATACTTTGCCCTAACTTTAGACGGCTATATCTCATTCATCTCTCCATATTTTTCTATGCCGTCTTCTTTGTTGTCTTCTCCTACATTCCCTCTAAACAACTATAACTCATACAAACCCTAATTCATTCTGAATCAACTGGAAAAATCGAGTCAAAGTAGCCACCCTGCAAAAACTGAAACTGCAATTCCAGTTTTCTTTCGAATTAGGTAAATTCGATCAGCCATAACTTATTCGTTACTCATCCAAATTCCATGTTCTTTAGCTCGTTTTGAAGAGCTCTAATTCCTCTAAAACTTCCGTGTTTATGGTCTAAGCTAATTCTCAACGGATTGGAAGAGTAAGGCGTCTATAGTTTCGGTTTCACCAGCACATAAAATCATACCGAAACAGAGAGGTAAACTCGTGTTTTGCGACTTCAATATCTTTCTGTATGGTGCGAGTTAGGTTTAGTTCTTGCTATCAATACGTAGATCTAAGTTTGCTCTTTCCAATGAGCCCTTACTCATAGCCTAACTCGTTTTGTACTGCTAGTTATAGATCTTCGAAGTTGGCACCACGAACTGCTCAAAGTTCATATTTTTTCCAGTTTTTCGAACTTGAATTCACACAATTCGCACAATCCGGTGAGTCTCCGATCAAATTGCTCCAATATTGCTGTTCGTAGTCATGTTTTCGACCTAACCCATGTTCCAATTTAGTCAATTATGTGTTAGGTTAGGAGAATTTGTGAGAATTGCATTCGAATTGAATTCTGTACCGAAATAAACCCTAACCTTTGAATCGAATTCGAAACTTGATGTATACTGCATTATAATTGGGGAAACCGGTATCAATAGAACCGGAATTCGATTTCGAATCCATAGAAACAAGAATCACTCAATTTCGTTCTGTGGATTAGGAGAAATTGTCGATTTAGTACTCGGGGGTCGAAGTGTGGTTGCTGAAGAACTTGGGTCTCAGGGACCGTCCGATCGGAGTTTAAAGAATTGGACGGTCCAGATTAGATCGTGCTATTAAATAATTATTATAAGTTTATGAAATTCCAGTAAATAGTCCTAACTTGTTGGGTTAATTTAAATATCTTCCAGAATGTATTTTGACTTGAAATTTTAACCATAGATTCCTTATTTAATCTAGTTTATTTTGATGTAAATTATTATGGAATTGGAGTTTTTAAACATAAGTTATGATTTTTGCAAGTTACGGGTTTTCTGGAATTATTTGGCTAAATTAAAAAGGATATTTTTATGAAATAAAAATTTTATAATATGTCTAAAATGTTATAGTTACTGTATATTAAATTTGGGAATTTTTGGGCAATGGTAAAAGGTTTTAAAAATTGTGTTTATGAGTTTTTCATTAGAATAACCTATAATATAAGGTTTTTAATGTAACCAAAAATTAAAGTATGGTTTGTTGATTAACTTCTAAGCTGGGGAAAATAAAGGAAACTAAATTAACATTTTATAACAGTAAGTTTATAAATGTATTGGTATTAGCTTTTAAGAGAAGTAAAATTATTTACATATATGTATATATACTTACTTAAGTAGAAACTTATATAAATTAAGGAATTTAATTATCCTACATTTTATTTATTATATTATATGGGAGTTAATATTCTTAATTGAAGGTAAGGATAATATTTATTTTATAAACCATATTTTGGATGTAGATATGTGTAAAAGTTAATATAAATAATTAAATGCAATAAAACTACATAAAGAATGTCTTGAATAAATCCTAGTGTACATATACGATAAATAAATAAATAAAGACATAAAATACCTTATAGCAAATAGAATATGAAGGAATTAATAAATTAAACTAAACCTATACATAATACTATTAAAAGAATATTATATGAGGTAGTATTGAATTGTGGTTATGAAATTAAGCTTAAAGAGTTATCTTGGATTTCTAAGATTTATATAAACCATATTAAAATACATGTGTAATATTATTTGTCAAAGACCAGAATGTAAATCTATAATTTGGTTAGGTGATTAATAAGTTGGGATTTAGGAATATTTGTAATTAGATTTTACACAAATAGACTTACTATATAATTAATGAATAAATGTAATACTTTTACATCTAAATGTTCTTAATATAAACAATAATAAATAAATAAAATACTTTTACATCTAAATGTGAGGTGGATTAGTAAGTCTAGATTTAATCATTTCTTAACATTTATAGTATTGGAATATAACTTAATGTTTTAAGATAAAATCATTAAAAGGGTTATGATATAAAACTATATTAAACTATGATTTGGAAATTTATCTAAATAATAATCCTTAAGTTTCCTGGCATTAGATAAGCCATATGAAATACATTTATAACATTTATTACCAATACTTGGGATGTGAGTTTACAATTAAGTGAGGTATTTAGTAGTTAGAATTTATAGAAGGTTTATAAATAGGAATTTGATACTTAAAACCTTTGAACCTTTTGTTAGATAAAACTAAGTTACATAAGATATTATATTGATATACTTTACGGTAATGGGAAGTAATGATAGGTTATTTGAATATAAGATATGAGAATTTTCATAATAGATTATCTTATTAAATAACTAACAATTTCACTTATGAACCAGAATTTAATTCTCTGATAAATTCTACTCTATGTAGATATATTGTTCATCCTAAATACAATAAAGGAAATTAATTTATTAGATTATTCATTTGAAACCTTAGGTTTTGTAAAACAATTTAGAACGTATTTAAGGCTTAAGTTTATTGAAGTTTAGTACAAAAAGGATTATACATAGTCTATAGAGTGTATGTGTGTAAAAATAAAACACTTAGGAGATTAAAGGTAAGTAAGGATACATAAAAGGTTATATTTAAACACCTTATTATATAGGTAATAATCAAGCAAGTATTGTACCTTGTGAATACTAAATGTAAGAGTTCGATAAGTCTAAGTTAACTGTAATATAGTTGTTTCAGTATGGGAGGTAATTCAACATCTTATGACAAGTTTAGTAGACGGTTATAATAGGAAGTCATTCTGAACTAAGGATATGATAATTGAGTTTAGTGGCCCAATTAAGTTATAATAAATTGTATCTACAACATTATGATTCCAATATACAAGATGTAGATCTTAATTAGGTTAAGGGAAAGACTTAATCATAATGGGTTGCCTAGTAGATATTGTTTAAATACATAATCTTTACATTGTGAGATAATAGTATAGTATTCTGAGATGAGTACCATCATAGGTCATAATACAATGTTTATTCTAAATTAAGAATAAAGGTATTGAGCTTAAGATTATTATCGAAATTCTTAGATTTAATTATATAACATAAACACATTTATGATATAGAGGTCTCAAAAGTCTTGAATGTGAGGGTTGTGGTTAAGTATGAATAAGTGGATAGGAGTGGACAATTAGCAAATGTTGATCGAATACATTCCTTGATCTTACCACCTTGGGCTATACAACGTTCTCAGATAACACAAAGATTATACATAACATTTAAGTGAGGGCTTAAAAGATAATTGAGACTTTGAAATAAGAGTAAGGAGTTTATTTAAGCGTAACATAGGCTACAAGTGATTGATGATAGATTACCTTTAATATTCTTCAGAGTACTGTTGATTGTTTGCGCAAGTTAATTAGAACTACTACAACGTTACCCAGGTACGATTTCTCGTACTCAGCGTGTTGTTTTTGGACTCTATGGAATGTTTTGTACGATTTCTCGTACTCCGATATTTTTGCTGATTGACTTGTGGAATGTTTTGGAAAACGCTAACTGACTCTAAGAGGAATTTCTAAAAAGGAAATGGTTGTGTGACTAACTCAGCTTGTGTGACTAACTGAGCCTTGGATGTGAAACTCACTTGGGTATTGGTTTTTTCTATTTGGTTGTTCCACTAGACATTGACTGCTTAGGGTTTACGCTTCTGCACTCTGTAGGACTGAGTGTTTTGGTATTGCTCTGGGTAGTTAGTGATCTAGTGGGAATTTGGAAAAGGTTAATCTTGGAATTCTTCTTTTGACTCTGGATATCGTTTCATCCATGAGCTGGATCTGGAGGTTTCGACGTGCGCGCGTCTTCAATGGTAACATCAGGGGGCTGTATATCCCTCGCCCATAGGGGCATTTATATTTGACAGCAGGGGGCTGTCTATCCCTTGCCCATAGGGGCATTTATATTTGACAGCAGGGGGCTGTATATCCCTCGTCCATATGGACATTGATATCTGGCGGTGGGGGCCATCTCTCCCAATTGAATTATTCCACTCTTGATTTATTGGTTCTTGGATCTATCTTATTATTCTTAGTCCTTTGTGACTATCTGAGTCTTTATACTCCGAACGGGAATGGGTTTTAACATCAACAATGGATGCTTACTAACTATGTGGTGTGACTACTTAAGTGGATGACTTGTTTTGGAAGTTCTCAATCTCTATCTTTGTCTTGTTTTCTTTTCTCTTTAACTTGATTGTTTTGAAGTGCTTTATCTCTGTTTTACTTTTAAGAGTTTGTTTTCATGTTACTGTTTTTTTGAAGAGTTTGTTTTTAAAGTTTGTTTTTGGAGAATTGTACCAGTTCCATTCCAGGGAACTGACTCACCCCTCTCGGGGTGGGCTGCTTGGTTTCATCTTGCAGGTACGAATTGATTTACAGGTGGCCACGAAGAGAATGAGCGTTTGGGATGGGACTAGGTTTTGTGGAGAGTTAATGTGTTTTTTCTATTATGTTTGTGTTAAGTTTTTCTCGAGTTCAGACCGTAGCTTTTGTAGATTGTAAGTTGTAATTGGTGAGGTTTGGTGCCGGGTGTTTGGAACCCGATGGTCTGTAATCGCCTTAGAGTTTTATTTCCGCTGTATTTATGGTTAATAGGGGCGTTACAGAAAGTGGTATCAGAGCGTAGTTACGCTCTGAACCCGAGAAAACAAGCCGAGTGAAATACTTAGATTATAGGTGCACTTAAAACTGGGGAGCTAGGGTAGAATTGGGAAGTGAGGACTCCAGTAAGGCACGACTCCTAACCCTTCTTGGAATTGTGAATGATTCCTTTACACACTTTTCTTTTGTGAATGTCTGTTGAGTGTGATGTGTTGTTATACCGTTCCAACAATAAACTATAGAAATATATATATATATATATATATATTAGTTTGGAACATCCTATATTAAGTACGATAAGATTTTGGTTGAGATAAACCAAATATTAAGCTATTTTTCAAAAGCATACTCATGGAGAATACATTGCTAAAAATGCAATCCTTTAAAAGCTAGTACACAAATTCCTAGAATTTTAAAGAATACTTTTGGTTGAAAACAGTATACAAATAGAACTTTACATAACTAAATTAGTATTGATATTATGTGAAGTACTTCAACTCCTTTAAGGTTTAAAAATAAATCTCAAGAATTACTTGGTACAAATGTTGCCTAAAGGTGATATTTGGATAAATCTTAAGTCTAGAAAATTATTAAGTTAACAAACACTAGTAGCATACACCCGAACCCATAAACCACACTAAAACTCTATGCTAACTTTAGAAAGAAAATACCTAAACCTAACACCCTACGGGAAGTGCCTGGTGCGACGAACTTCTAGGCTGAAAGTAGTGGGGGTGCACACCCACTTCTGGAAGTTTAGGGGCTAGACAAGCCTTGTCATCTAACCGTATATAATCTTCTACGCAGGTGATGGATTGTGTTGAACTTGAGGGGAAGTGGTGGTAAGACGTTACCATCATGGAATCTTGAGCTAGGCATATTTCATTACTAGCCACAATGAACAATTCAAAACTTATATATTAAGATCCAGTACTAAATTCATACATGTAAAGAGTTTACCGAGTTAAATCCTTGGTGAAAAATACTTACCTATGGAGTGAAAACACATGAGTAACACTAAACTAAATATCATTGATCCTTAAATACTCGGAATATTGAGCATCTAGTGAGAAATTGTGCGTTACTTAAAGATTGGAAATTCTCATGTTTACTTGGAAGTTTAACATTATGCATGTATAAAATTTTAGGCTCTGTTCGGCATGGCTGTTTTGGCAGCATAAATGCAGCATATTTGACAGCAGGAATGCGCTGGCATAAATGCAGCATATTTGTTGGCAGGAATGTGCTGGCATAAATGCAACTGTTTTGAAAATTGCTGTTTGGCAGTGCAGCATATATGCAGCATGTTTGGTTAAGTTAGTTATATGTGGTGCGTTTACCGTTTTCGTATTACAATTATAATTTATTATATTACACTACGTAATTTTATTTTGTTAGTAAAAATAAATAAAAAAATTCACAAACAATAAAATTTTTATTTCTATTATTTAAGAAAAACTTGTAACTCCTAAATAATATATTTTATTATCTAAATTTTATAATTCTTATAAATATAAAAGCGTAAAAAAAGAAAAAGCGTTTCAAATTTTCTGATAATGTTATATGAATTTATTTAGTGAAATTATAACTTTTAATAATATATAATATTTTTGTAACTTTTGTATGTTAATAAATTTATATGCATTCATATTTCTATATACTATTTTAATATTTTAATTTATATATCAACAAGTGTGTATATTTATTCATTTTTTAATTTTATTAATCTATGTGGTATTACAAATAATATATTATAGATTTGTATTATAATTGTGATTTTTTTAAATTTGGTTAAAGATGTAGTACTATTTTTTATAAATTATTTAAAGCATTATGTAATTTGTAATAAATAAAGTAACTTGTAAAAAATTTCTTTTTTTAAAAAATCAATAGTCATAGTAATTACATTATGAAGTGAGTAAAGAAACGGAAGTGAAAGCACGAAAACGAAAAAGTAGCATTTGCTGCGGGCATTTATGCTGACATTTATGCTGTCATTTATACTGATTTATGCTGATATTTATGCTGTTTTAGGCGAACAGCAAAAACAAATAAAGGAGTGCAAAACAGCATATGCTGTATATTTATGCTGTCAAAAAATGCACATTTATGCTGGTGGCGAACGCGCCCTTAGAAGCCACACTAAGAGTGATATTTACCAAAATCCACCATTATCTAAGAGAGTACTAAGATCTAATGATCAGAATAATACTTACATAGAACAAACCCTAAGAAAAATAGTTATCAAGAGTGAGTGAACTTTCACTAGACTAATTCATTTGAATTAAAATTTATATATAGAGTCCCTACCTTGAAAAATAAATTTTAAGATATAGAAATCAGATTTTGGAGCTACATTATAAGAACTTCCTAAAATTCTGCCTTGGGTGAAATTATGTATATATATAATAAGTAAATTTTATGAAGTAAACACTGAATGAATCGTCTAAAATACGATAGTTAATTATAAAAACAATTGAAACTTGAAAAGTCACTGAAAATATTTATTTTATAGAGTTTTAGCATATGGTTGACCAATAAACCCTCGAAGATGATTTTGGAAGATTATTGTGGATTATTAAATGATCTGAAATATTATTTTAAACTACTCAAATACGTTACACTTGGTTTATATCTTGGTAATATAATTGATATGATAAATGATCATATATGGACATATAATTTGTATCAGTCATTAAATGAATGGATAATATTCATAAGATAAAATTTTATAACCACCAAGGAAATACAAATACATAACAATCAAGAGATACGGATATATGTAACGATCCTAGATAAAATAAACGGTGCAGTAAATTCACAACAAAACTGGTTAATAAGGTGTTGAATTCTTTGAATGTGCCGTTAGTAGCGGTACGAGGGCGTACCTTAGCTCTTTTAATGGGGATATGCTGGCATACTCCTCCTTCGTTATCTCATCCGGATTATGCCTCGTTGCATTGTTAGTAAAGGGAGAACAATATTAGCAGAATGAGAGGTGTTTGTATGTGCTTGGTTTTTACAATATGACACAATATGTGACTGTTGATTTTCATCATGCTATGTCTTGGTATATCTTGGTTCGTTTTGAGTTTGAGTAATCTCGAGTGGAATGTTGTTATGGAAATGGATGGAAGTAAAGGATTGGATTGGTATGGAATTTCATTGGAATTATCATTGTCTTAGCACACCCGAAGCGGTGTGAGTGCCTACTAGTTGATTTTCTTATACTTCGAGGCGAAGTTTCTTTTAAGGGGGATATACTGAAATACCCCTAAATTAATTTAAATTAATTTAGGGGATTTCTTTTATTAAACCTTTAATAATAATTAAGTATTAAATTATATGGAATTATGAATATTAAATTATATATGGAATTGTGAAATTTATTTAGGGGTTTTCTCCTATTTACCCTAATTATTATATATTATTATATTATTATGAATTTAATAATAAGATTTATAAGTCCATAAATCTTGGGAAAATTTCTAAACACTCCAACTATATTATAAAGATTTTAGGAAGTGTTGGAACATTGTTTTGAAACATAAAAGTCAATATAAAATTCTAGAAACCTTAAAGCTTATTAAGCCTTGCTAGAGTTGACTTTTTGAGAATGGTCAAACCAGGCCATGAAACCTATACCAATAAATAGGTTATGGAAAACCATGAAGATCGATAAAAAGAACGTCAAAAACGGATCATCCTAGCCAAAGTTATGCTAGATTGAAGTTTTGAGCCAAAATTTTAAGAGATGCCACGTGTCACTCTGTAGTGGGTCGCCAACACTTAGCCGATTCTATCCCTTGAATTTCGGTAATGGTTTTCCATACTTTGCCCTAACTTTAGACGGCTATATCTCATTCATCTCTCCATATTTTTCTATGCCGTCTTCTTTGTTGTCTTCTCCTACATTCCCTCTAAACAACTATAACTCATACAAACCCTAATTCATTCTGAATCAACCGGAAAAATCGAGTCAAAGTTGCCACCCTGCAAAAACTGAAACTGCAATTCCAGTTTTCTCTTCGAATTAGGTAAATTCGATCAGCCATAACTTATTCGTTACACATCCAAATTCCATGTTCTTTAGCTCGTTTTGAAGAGCTCTAATTCCTCTAAAACTTTCGTGTTTATGGTCTAAGCAAATTCTCAATGGATTGGAAGAGTAAGGCGTCTAAAGTTTCGGTTTCACCAGCACATAAAATCATACCGAAACAGAGAGGTAAACTCGTGTTTTGCGACTTCAATATCTTTCTGTATGGTGCGAGTTAGGTTTAGTTCTTGCTATCAATCCGTAGATCTAAGTTTGCTCTTTCCAATGAGCCCTTACTCATAGCCTAACTCGTTTTGTACTGCTAGTTATAGATCTTCGAAGTTGGCACCGCGAACTGCTCAAAGTTCATATTTTTTCCAGTTTTTCGAACTTGAATTCACACAATTCGCACAATCTGGTGAGTCTCCGATCAAATTGCTCCAATATTGCTGTTCGTAGTCATGTTTTCGACCAAACCCATGTTCCAATTTCGTCAATTATGTGTTAGGTTAGGAGAATTTGTGAGAATTGCATTCGAATTGAATTCTGTACCAAAATAAACCCTAACCTTCGAATCGAATTCGAAACTTGATGTATACTGCATTATAATTGGGGAAACCGGTATCAATAGAACCGGAATTCGATTTCGAATCCATAGAAACAAGAATCACTCAATTTCGTTCTGTGGATTAGGAGAAATTGTCGATTTAGTACTCGGGGGTCGAAGTGTGGTTGCTGAAGAACTTGGGTCTCAGGGACCGTCCGATCGGAGTTTAAAGAATTGGACGGTCCAGATTAGATCGTGCTATTAAATAATTATATAAGTTATGAAATTAGTAATAGTCCTAACTTGTTGGGTTAATTTAAATATCTTCCAGAATGTATTTTGACTTGAAATTTTAACCATAGATTCCTTATTTAATCTAGTTTATTTTGATGTAAATTATTATGGTTTGGAGTTTTTAAACATAAGTTATGATTTTTGCAAGTTATGGGTTTTCTGGAATTATTTGGTACTAAATTAAGGATATTTTTATGAAATAAAAAATTTATAATATGTCTAAATGTTATAGTTACTGTATATTAAATTTGGGACTTTTTGGCAATGGTAAAAGGTTTTAAAAATTGTGTTTATGAGTTTTTCATAAGAATAACCTATAATATAAGGTTTTTAATGTAACCAAAAATTAAAGTATGGTTTGTTGATTAACTTCTAAGCTGGGGAAAATAAGGAAACTAAATTAACATTTTATAACAGTAAGTTTATAAATGTATTGGTATTAGCTTTTTAGAGAAGTAAATTATTTACACATATATGTATATACTTACTTAAGTAGAAACTTATATAAATTAAGGAATTTAATTATCCTACATTTTATTTATTATTATGTGGGAGTTAATATTCTTAATTGAAGCGGATAATACTTTATTTATAAACCATATTTTGGATAGATATGTGTAAAAGTTAATATAAATAATTAATGCAATAAAACTACATAAGAATGTCTTGAATAAATCCTAGTGTACATACGATAAATAAATAATAAGACATAAAATACCTTATAGCAAATAGAATATGAAGGAATTAATAAATTAACTAAACCTATACATAATACTATTAAGAAATTATATGGGTAGTATTGAATTGTGGTTATGAAATTAAGCTTAAAAGTTATCTTGGATTTCTAAGATTTTATAAACCATATTAAATACATGTGTAATATTATTTGTCAAAGACCAGAATGTAAATCTATAATTTGGTTAGGTGATTAATAAGTTGGGACTTAGGAATATTTGTAATTAGATTTTACACAAATAGAACTTACTATATAATTAATGAATAAATGTAATACTTTTACATCTAAATGTTCTTAATTATAAACAATAATAAATAATAAAATAATTTTACATCTAAATGTGAGGTGGATTAGTAAGTCTAGATTTAATCATTTCTTAACATTTATAGTATTGGAATATAACTTAATGTTTTAAGATAAAATCATTAAAAGGGTTATGATATAAAACTATATTAAACTATGATTTGGAAATTTATCTAAATAATAATCCTTAAGTTTCCTGGCATTAGATAAGCCATATGAAATACATTTATAACATTTATTACCAATACTTGGGATGTGAGTTTACAATTAAGTGAGGTATTTAGTAGTTATAATTTATAGAAGGTTTATTGAAATACCCTGTAATTAAAAACAGTGATTAATTAGGCTAATTATATTTTTATAGGCTTAATTACACTTAAATAAATACGAGGGAACAAATCCCGAAGAAAACGGACCTTTAAAATGGGCTAAAAGCATAAACGAACCTTAAAGCGCGTTTTTCGAGGAAACCGGGAAAACGTGACTTTAAGCGGGTCAAATAGACTCGTAACAGTTTTGGTCAACTAAATAGTCACTAATAAATATTAGTGAAACTTTAGAACCAATAAAATTAATTAAACGAGGAAATTCCGGAAAAACGGGTACCGGCTAGTGAAGACTGTAACAACCGGTAAGTTGTGGGGTGAGAATACAATTAAACAAACTTAGTGTGTCCACTTTGCAAATAGAAAATTAAAAATTGTGTGTGTGTGTATATGGGGCCGGTCACCCCCTCCTCTCACTCACTCTCTTTATTGCTTGTAACTCACAACAAGACAAAGAAAATAAAGAAAGAGAAGAAAAAGGACCCTCTCTCTCCTACTCCTTCTCTTCCCTCACGTTTTCCCCCCTCTATCCTCTCTATTCTCTCTTCTTCCTCTTGCACTGCAACAGCCATGGAGAAAGGAAGGAACCCACAAAACTCCTCACTTCTCTCCTCTCTTGAGTACTCAAACCTTCTCCCAAATCCAACAAAAATTATACCATTGCAACCCCCTTGCAAAGGAGAACGTTTTCATCCTTTCAAAAATCTAAAAGCTCAACTTTCATTTCGGTGGGTATTCACCATTTGGAGATTTGAAGCCACCATTAGAAGCACCTTCACCTCCTTATCATCTTGAGGTTAAAAGAATTCCGAAAATCCATTGTTTCTAGCTCTCATTGGCATTTTAAGAATTTCAGTTTTGAACTCTTGGCTCTCCCTTGCTCCAGCCGGTTTTGGCTACTTTTGTGGGCTAGGAATCTTGTCCCTTCATTAGTCAAGAACTTCATCTACTCATTGGAAGGTAACACTCTTTCCAAACCCTGAAACCTAAATTCTAGGGTTAAGTATAAAATGGATGTTAAATGGTATTGTGTATGTGTTATGTGCTGTAGCATTTGGGTGTGTGTGAATCTCATTGGAACCGAGAACAAAGGAGAAGAAAGGAAGAGGAAGGAAAAGAAAGAAAAGAAAACTAGCAAGACAAGGTAATTGTGCTTACCTTGAACTAGTTTGTGTGTGGTATCGTGTATCAGTGTGGAGTAGTAGAAATGAATAATGTATTGAGTATGAGTAGTAGTGATGTAGTAATACATTGGAGAAAAGAATGTAACAGTTTTTGAAGTTTTAAATGATGTTTAAAACTTGGGAAAACATTGGGTAGTAAATGTGTATGTGTGCAGGATTTTATTGTTGTTGTAGTAGTATTGAAATGAGTATAATGTGTTGAGTAAACAGGTTGTGAGAATGAGAATTATGTGAACTGAAATGATGTGTGGAGAATGTTGAAAATATAGGGGAGACTATGTCAAACTTCATCTAGGAATTTGAGGACTTAAGTGTGTAGGATGAGAGAACAACCTAGGTGATAACTAGGTGTATTTGAGGAGTGTTTTGTAGTTTGTAACAGATTTGGAAAAGAGTATGTTAAGGGAATGGAACTAGGAGGTGAGTAATGAATTTGAGATGCTAAGGGTAGCATTAGTTGAGAGAGTAATGAAGGATAGAAGATTGAGTAAAAATCTGTAGCATTAGAAGAGTAAGAGCTAGTGCAAGTGTTGAATTGAGTTAATGAAAATTGGTGTAAGTGTGTAGGAATTGAGTAGCAAGTTTGGTGTATGAACTAATGTGGTTTAGAGGGCTTAAATAGTGCTAAATCATGTGGGAAAGTATTGGTAGAGATTGGGGAAGCAATGGGTAAAGAATGCAATTGAAAACAGAATTTAAAACTGAATTCCTGGGCCGGACCGAACTTGCGACCGGACTTGCAAGTTCGGTCGAGCCCAGATTCACAAAGACGGGTGAGCTACTGGAATCGACCGGACTTGCGACCGGACTTGCAAGTTCGGTCGGACCAGAGAAATTCTCCCGTCTGTAACTTACTGGAATCGACCGAACTTGCGACCGGACTTGCAAGTTCGGTCGGCCAGAAAAAATTCCGCGGAAGTGAGCTACTGGAATGGACCGAACTTGCGACCGGACTTGCAAGTTCGGTCGGGCTAAAATTTTCAAATACGAAACTTACTGGAATGGACCGAGCTTGCGACCGGACTTGCAAGTTCGGTCGGCCCTGGAATTTCACCCGATGTAGCCTACTGGAATGGACCGGACTTGCAAGGTCGGTCGCAAGTCCGGTCCTGACAAAAAAAATGTTTTAATTATATGATTATAGTTATCATGTATACATATATATATATATGCCTATACACATATATGCATATATATATAGTAGTGCACCATTAAGGAGATAGTAATGGTAAGAAAGTAAGTAAGTGTGTAAGAAAACAAGTTTAAGAAGTAGTAAGGAAGAAAATGGTTTATAACCAAGTAAGAAAGTAATGAGGTAGTAAGTACACATTCAAAGTAACAAAGAAGGAGTAAGTTAGATCAATAATAGATCATTGATCATACTACTTCATGTATGTATAGGAATCAAATAGTCGACCTTCGAAGGAACCCGGTAGTACGTATTCGACGGTGAACGGTATGATTTCCTCATGCCCTGTATCCTAACTTGGTTACCCCGATTTGTGTGCTTATGTGATCACCAATAAGATAAATGCACGAACCGGACTTATATTGCACTTAATTGTGTTTGAACTATATTGTTCTTGTTTATTGCTCTTGAACACATAGTTTGTATAATTCATGAAATGAATGAATGGAAATGAAGTGTATGTGTAAGTATGAGTACTTGTGTATGTATGTATGTATGTATGGAAGTAAGTATGGACTTCTACTCATTCCTAACAACCTAACTCCTAACATGAGTAATGAGTAAAATGGAATGAGTAGAAGCCCGATAGAGTTTCGGCCACGCGTGAGGATAAGGAACCACAAGAGGTTGGAACCGAATCCTGGCTATAATCTTTTCCTTGAACCAATTCCCTTTGTATGGGTAGCATCCTGGATTAGTGGGCCACCCTAAAGCCCGGTGGTGGGATGTAGTAATCCCTGCCCAGAGGTCATACCGACTTAACTGGAAGTAAGTATGTAAGAAGTATGTATTGTATTTGTATTGGTCTTAACTATTGTAAGTCATTGACCCGGAGTAAAAGTATTGAACACCCGATTAACCCGGGTGTGGAATAAGGCTAACAAGACCTTCGTATGTATTGGAGAATTGTATCTCCGTGATGCGGTGAGTATGGTAAGTATGAATGAATGACTTGTGTTGTATCCCTTGTATGTATTGTATGTATGTATGCTTGGTAAAGTAAATGTATTGTATTGAATTGTAAAAAACATGTATGTATGTATGAATGAAACGAACCGCATGTACTCAACCAAATAGTTGGCGTACCCTCACTAGTACGCGGGGTATGCGGTTATCATATGCAGCGTAAGCTGACCCCCTAGGGGGAATGTTTTTACTCCACAAGTACCCGCGAGGCGTGAAGGTAAATTAAGGTCAAGATGTGATTCTTTTTGGAGTAGTATTAGGAATTGGAATGGTGTACTGAGTTGTACACGGCTAAGGCCTTTTGTGTAGCCGGTGTTCTATGTGGTACACCTTTTTGGATATTAAATTCTTGATTGGATAGAAAGGAGTAGTTGTATAAACTCTTCATTTTTGGGAAGTAGTCTTGGAATGTAATTCATATACTTTAGACACTCGGTAATCAAATGTAATTAAGTAATTGGTAATGTAAAGTAAGTAGTATGTATGTATTCATTCTAATCGTCAGACCGATACGGTAAGTAGTAGTAGCCTTGTTAACCTTGGATGGTTAACGGCATTGTATCACCCGCCGGGAGTAGGTAAGTATTCCGCTGTGAGTAAGGTAATGATGGGAAGGATTAGAGGATAATGGAAGGATTGACGGTTGGGGTGTTACATTTATAAATAGGAATTTGATACTTAAAACCTTTGAACCTTTTGTTAGATAAAACTAAGTTACATAAGATATTATATTGATATACTTTACGGTAATGGGAAGTAATGATAGGTTATTTGAATATAAGATATGAGAATTTTCATAATAGATTATCTTATTAAATAACTAACAATTTCACTTATGAACCAGAATTTAATTCTCTTATAAATTATACTCTATGTAGATATATTGTCCATCCTAAATACAATAAAAGAAATTAATTTATTAGATTATTCATTTGAAACCTTAGGTTTTGTAAAACAATTTAGAACGTATTTAAGGCTTAAGTTTATTGAAGTTTAGTACAAAAGGGATTATACATAGTCTATAGAGTGTATGTGTGTAAAAATAAAACATTTAGGAGATTAAAGGTAAGTAAGGATACATAAAAGGTTATATTTAAACACCTTATTATATAGGTAATAATTAAGCAAGTATTGTACCTTATGAATACTAAATGTAAGAGTTCGATAAGTCTAAGTTAACTGTAATATAGTTGTTTCAGTATGGGAGGTAATTCAACATCTTATGACAAGTTTAGTAGACGGTTATAATAGGAAGTCATTCTGAACTAAGGATATGATAATTGAGTTTAGTTGCTCAATTAAGTTATAATAAATTGTATCTACAACATTATGATTCCAATATACAAGATGTAGATCTTAATTAAGTTAAGGGAAAGACTTAATCATAATGGGTTGTCTAGTAGATATTGTTTAAATACATAATCTTTACATTGTGAGATAATAGTATAGTATTCTGAGATGAGTACCATCATAGGTCATAATACAATGTTTATTCTAAATTAAGAATAAAGGTATTGAGCTTAAGATTATTATCGAAATTCTTAGATTTAATTATATAACATAAACACATTTATGATATAGAGGTCTCAAAAGTCTTGAATGTGAGGGTTGTGGTTAAATATGAATAAGTGGATAGGAGTGGACAATTAGCAAATGTTGATCGAATACATTCCTTGATCTTACCACCTTGGGCTATACAACGTTCTCACATAACACAAAGATTATACATAACATTTAAGTGAGGGCTTAAAAGATAATTGAGACTTTGAAATAAGAGTAAGGAGTTTTTTAAGCGTAACATAGGCTACAAGTGATTGATGATAGATTACCTTTAATATTCTTCAGAGTACTGTTGATTGTTTGCGCAAGTTGATTAGAACTGCTACAACGTTACCCAGGTACGATTTCTCGTACTCAGCGTGTTGTGTTTTGGACTCTATGGAATGTTTTGTACGATTTCTCGTACTCCGATATTTTTGCTGATTGACTTGTGGAATGTTTTGGAAAACGCTAACTGACTCTAAGAGGAATTTCTAAAAGGAAATGGTTGTGTGACTAACTCAGCTTGTGTGACTAACTGAGCCTTGGATGTGAAACTCACTTGGGTATTGGTTTTTTCTATTTGGTTGTTCCACTAGACATTGACTGCCTAGGGTTTACGCTTCTGCACTCTGTAGGACTGAGTGTTTTGGTATTGCTCTGGGTAGTTAGTGATCTAGTGGGAATTTGGAAAAGGTCAATCTTGGAATTCTTCTTTTGACTCTGGATATCGTTTCATCCATGAGCTGGTTCTGGAGGTTTCGACGTGCGCGCGTCTTCAATGGTAACAGCAGGGGGCTGTATATCCCTCGCCCATAGGGGCATTTATATTTGACAGCAGGGGGCTGTATATCCCTCGCCCACAGGGGCATTTATATTTGACAGCAGGGGGCTGTATATCCCTCGTCCACCAGGACATTTAAATCTGACAGCAGGGGGCTGTATATCCCTCGTCCATATGGACATTGATATCTGGTGGTGGGGGCCATCTCTCCCAATTGAATTATTCCACTCTTGAGTTATTGGTTCTTGGATCTATCTTATTATTCTTAGTCCTTTGTGACTATCTGAGTCTTTATACTCCGAACGGGAATTGGTTCTAACATCAACAATGGATGCTTACTAACTATGTGGTGTGACTACTTAAGTGGATGACTTGTTTTGGAAGTTCTCTATCTCTATCTTTGTCTTGTTTTTTTTCTCTTTAACTTGATTGTTTTGAAGTGCTTTATCTCTGTTTTATTTAAGAGTTTGTTTTCATGTTACTGTTTATTTTGAAGAGTTATGTTTTATAAGTTTGTTTTTGGAGAATTGTACCAGTTCCATTCCAGGGAACTGACTCACCCTCTCGGGGTGGGCTGCTTGGTTTCATCTTGCAGGTACGAATTGATTTACAGGTGGCCACGAAGAGAATGAGCGTTTGGGATGGGACTAGGTTTTGTGGAGAGTTAATGTGTTAATTTCTATTATGTTTGTGTTAAGTTTTTCTCGAGTTCAGACCGTAGCTTTTGTAGATTGTAAGTTGTAATTGGTGAGGTTTGGTGCCGGGTGTTTGGAACCCGATGGTCTGTAATCGCCTTAGAGTTTTATTTCCGCTGTATTTATGGTTAATAGGGGCGTTACAGCAGTGATGACCAGATACTGAGCAATCTTAAAGTTACAATCCAAATCCAAAACCACATAAGTGAGCAGCTAACCCAATACAACAGAATTCCATAATACGGTACATAATAAAACTAAAAGAGTACTTTATTAAAATACATCAACTACCCAGCGTCCCGCACTCCGGCTTCGTGTCTTTTCTCGGTAACCTGAAATGTTTGGCCCATTGAAGGGCTCAACAAACTATATGCTGGTATGCTAAATGTAGTCTTAAATCATTTGGATCCCTTAAGTTGTTTAGCCATCTTGATATTAGATTCATTACATGCTGTACCGGTTACAATAATAATAACAACTGTAAATGTTTAAATAAACACACAATAGTTTACCCAACAATATCATCACACAATCAATAACTAATAATCAATAACCAGTAACCAAACAATATACGCGTATTAATTGACTGTACTTGTTAGTTGGCCTCATGACCCTCATCCTTTTTAACCAATCACTTAAACCTTCCAATTAATTTCCACCTCAGGCGTCATGTTAGGACAACCCTTAATAACTTATTAATGGACAGTAGTCCCCTGGATATTTTGTTTGCCTTGAAGGTGACCAATTCGGTCGAAGCCTGCACCAACAGTAGTGCCCTCTGCCATCATCGAATGTGGACGATGGATTCCCTTGAGTGACTCTTGATAGTAGTCCCTCGTAGTGATCACGCTGCGCAACCAGATAGTCGAAACTAACTGGATTCCTCTCTTTGTAAGTTATCCCTTTAGTCAGTGATACCAGATCCAATCCTTGTGTTAAGACTATGATAAATGACCGTCAGTTAGGTTCTTGTAATACCTAAAGGTCATCTAGTCTTGTTTGAGTTTAGATGTATAAACTTCCAGTCATAAGACGTTCGCATAAAATAAAACGCAATGGTGTCGAGCAATACAGTATACAAGATCATATACATAAATCACAGATGTCACTCTTAACAATTAAACACACAACGTCTGGACCTCAGGAAAATCCTTAGGACATTCAGACCACACAATTAACATACCGTTCACCGTGAAAATTGCTAGCTTGACAGTTCACGCTTAGTAGTTTCTCCCCGTAACACTGTTATACGTACATGCAAATACCGGGTAATGTTAATACAACTAGCACTAACTATTACAGTACTGTTGATACATAACTAATATCTGTAGTATACTAACCCCGTACGTTCTTTATTTCTCCCTGTTATTTAACAGTGGTTCGAGGTGGTTTAACAGTTCGTTATTTTATATAGTAACTACATGTGATAATGTATTTCTACCTTATAGTATATCTCTTTAATTATATACTCATAATTGTTTCCACTTATTCAATATATTAATACAATTTGGTTATTTTTATTATAACCACAATTATTTTATAAACTTTACGTTATACTCCAAAATACATTATATTATTTAGTTTTAATTCCTTACTTCATTAAATCACAAAACCAACCTTATAAATTCAGTAATTATAAATTGAACACACTAACTTTTTTAAATTACTAATAACCACATAATTCTCAGCTTTGGCATTAATTTTCCCATAATTGCATTTTAACCCCAAAAACTTTATATAAGTTACATATTAACTCATAAATGATAAGCGAGAAATACATCTACTTTTAGGGCTTTAATTCTTCCTATTTTCATAGCAATTTGTATCGTATTTCTCACTTATCATATGCTTTTCCTTAGATTTATGTTTTGATGTGAATTGATATATTTTATGTATTAAATGTAGGAAAAAGCCATATTAATGGATAGATGATCTCATGAGCTTTCCAACGCAGCAAACGGCTCGGAAAACAGACTTATAACGAAGAATCTGGAGCCGGTTGAAGATTGCAGTAATAATTATAATATACAGATAAATATATAGTCCGCCTGGGCGGACAAGCTGTGTGAGTACCGCCTGTTATCGCGCGGACTAGAGAGGCGCGTCCGCCTAATAAGGCGCGGACACAGGAGGCGGACGGGACAGAGGAGTCCGCCTGTTATCGAGCGGACAAGAGTGGACAGGGGAGTCCGCCTGTTATCGAGCGGACACGACACAGAGGCGCGAGCAGACGAGACCAATTCAGTGTTTTCTTCTCCGTTTTTCCTTCTTCCGCGGCGCCGCACTCGAACTGCTCCCTCATTAATTACAGACGCCGCCTAATTTACTCACGCGTGACGCCGCTGCTCTCTGACTGCAAATCTCCACGATCTGCTCACCAACTGCACCGCCTGCTCCGTTGTTGCTTCTTATCTCCTTTCCTATAAATAAACTACGCTCTCTTCATTATTAATCATCCCTTCTTAAAAATCCAAAGTTCACTCACTCGTTCACCATCTGCTCACAGCACCCACTCACCACGCTCGCTCACCACAAACGACCACGACCATATCTATTCTCCCCGTTTTCTCCATTTTAATTTGTTTTTCCACCACACCACATCACTGCCATTAATTAGTATTATTATTACGGACGACGTGGATACAGAGGCGGAGCTAGGATTCAGAGTCAACTTGCTAGCTGGAGTTTCTCTACCTTCTCTTATTTTGTTTAAACGTTGTTTATATATAGTTATGTTTAATTAATAAACTTAAGCCCTCCCAGGTTTGGGATGCGAGCCTATTTTATATAATTATGTTATGTTAAGCTTTCCACTATGATTTTATCTAAAGTAGTAGTTTAATTCCAGTTCTTGATCTGCTTTAATTCTCTGATCAATTATTAAAGCAATATTTGTAGTTTTCTAATCAACACGCGAGAGCTGAGATAGTAAACAAGACATAGGAATTAAACCGGATTAACAGCTAGAAGCCTGATCCGGCCTATAGGTTAATTAGTCTCAAATAGAAGCTGTTCTTTATGCGATTGGTTGTGTCCGGATTAGAGCATTAGTCTGCTGCTAGTTCTAGCAACTGGTTAGGGTTCGTTAGATTTAGTCGTCAACGAATTACTTATAGTTTCTGAGTTTATTACTTAAGTGGTAAAGTTTATATTAATATAATTGATAAAATAGGTGAGCAGAACTAACCCGGGATGCTTTCTTAAAAGACAAAAATATTGTTTATATTATTTTGTTTTTATTCAGGTTAGGATTTTCGATTATTTCTTCTCCTTAAAAAAATGATAAAATCTGTTTACTAGAAGTCTCAGTAAATTTAATCCACTGTCAGTTATCCACAGCGAGGTCCCCAAGAGTACGACAACCCCACGAATCCACTATCCCGCAAAACGATTAGGTACACTGCCTATGTGGAAGAAGTAGTCACATATTTCTCCATCAATAAACTATAGTTTTAATATTTAATTCCCTTAAATACCGAAATGACCCACATCTTTCTTTAATTTATGTTTCCGCCCTATATATAAATCGGTTTTACACATCAACTTTTATAAATTACATTTTCACCCCATAACTTTTATAAACTTAATATTTTATGTCATAAATCATTTTAACCCAAAGTTTTTGGTCAACACTTTGACCAAAGCCTAATTTCATAATTAATACTTTAATATACCCAAAAAATCATATGTAATTCGGTTTTACACTATATTTTCCAGAAATTACCAAATAGCCCTAAAACTTTATAAAATGTTATTTTAACACTTAAACACTAGTTTAATTTAACCAAAATTCATAATATTAATTCCTACCTTATATTATATCATCATTATGCCAAACACATCCTTTAACTCTCGGCAATTATATATAGTACCCTATACTTTTCAAAATTTACATTTTAGCCACATAACTTAATAAGCTAGCCTTTTAAATACTTGTAGCTATTTTTAATATTCCCAAAATTAATAATATAAGCTAATATACTTATATTCTTCAAAAATCACCAAGTAAAACATTTTATTCTCGGTTGTAACAATATTTTACCATATGGTTTCAAAACTTGATTTATATCTTATAATAAGTATATATAAATGTATATAAGCCATATAACACTTCTAAAAATTATGTTAATGACTTAGGATGATTATAAGCTCAAAATTAAGCATTTAGCTCCTATATAATTCAGCCTAAATGTTTATGTATCATAATTTAATTTTGTGACACAAAATTTATATCTTAAGGTAATAATCTTACCTTGTATATTGTAAGTTATTTTCTTGGTAATACAACCTATAGTTTTCGGCCTTAATTTATCTAAGGTTTGTACATAAGTTTTGTACCAAGCTCCTCCAATGGTATCTTGGTGTAGAATTTTCGGCCTCCATACATAGGTTTAGGAGATCCAAGTGTAAGACTTCTAACAAGGATTTCTAAGTAAGATTTGGAGTAGTTTACAAGAGTTTACCTTAGGTATTTTTGTCAAGGAATTTTTGGTACACCTTAGGATGATTGGAGATCCAAGTTTCCTTCATGAAATGATGAAGAGAACATTGATTTAGAAGCTAGATTTTTTCGGACATGAGCTTAGGTATTTACTAGGATTTTCAAACAAGAACTATACCTTAACTTGATCTTGTTTTATCCTTGAGTTGTTGTTGAATCAAGGTGACTCCCTTGGTGTTTCTATGTAGCCGAATTCTTGCCTTAGAACTAAGATGAATTTTGCTTCAACACTTGATGGAAGTTGCTAGGAATTTGACACAAAAATGGAGTTTAAGGTTAAATCTCCATCAATGGAGCTTGAATCTCTCAAGAAGAAGTTAACTAAGGAAGAAAGAAAAGAGAGAGGGAAGAGAGCCTTACCAAATCAGCTAAGGAATGAGCAAAAGGGAATGCTAGCTCACGTACGAGATTAAAAGAATGAAAATGAAGGAATCTTGACAACAATGTCAAAGTTGGCTAAACTTTTCCTTAGTTTATTTGCTTGGCTCTTGGCTCCATAAGGTGTCTCAATTGACTACTACTTTCGGCTATGACAAGGAAAAGAGGATGACTTTGTTGTGCCACTTGAAACAAGGTGACAAGGCAAGAATACTAGGAAATTAGGTAAGGTATTTCTTTTGCATTTTCTATGTTGAATTACCCATGCTAATGTTGTCTTGTTCTCTTGTAGGCTTACAACAATGTGATGTAGCTAGCCATTTGATTTTTGTTTATTTAAGACAATGAACTAAGCTTAATTAGGTAGATGTCTTTCTTTGATTTTTATAAGACAATCAAACTCCCTTTTCCCTTGCTTATTTTCGGCACATTAGGATAGAGAATGAGCTGCTTCATTGTCATGTATTAGACTAATATATACATGTGACTAAAGAAGATCTAGGATTTAACTTTATGTATTTTAATTTCCATTTTTTTTCCTAAACTAATCTTCCTTGTTGTTTCCTACAGGTTTTCGGCAATGAGAGGCCACTTTGGACTGAGATTATTTTGTTATAATGTCACATGGTATTGGAAGGGTGATTCATCATCTCATAAGACATTTTATTAAGCTAAAAGCATGTCAAATACACCCTAAAAAACGGCCCCTTGTGTGACCATGTGGGACTGATTTTTATCTTGGTCTTTGTCACATTATATTAAATTAAGATCATATTGTAACATGTTATAAGTCACAATATTTATTTGGTACATTTATACCAAGGTAAAAGATGAAAGTTTCTAAGGTAAAATGCTGAATTTTTAGTACTTTTTGATCTCAATTTCGGCCCTACTTGTGCTAAGATTTTAGCACTGGATTTTATTGATTTAGATGTTCAATTCATCCCCATTTAATATTCCCAACTCGTGGCTCCTCAAAAACTTCAAGGTAATAGCGTAGAACGCGTTTTTGTGGCACCCGAAAGTGCGTTTTTGTGCTTTAAGGATATTTTGGAAAATAAGTTGTCGCTACGAGTTCCAAGTGTTTATAAACATTTTTTATGGTCAATAATGATATATTAAGGTGTTACATTGAGTTATATGGGGTTATAGTAACTCATGACACAATTCCCGGGCTACCGGGACACTCCCGGGGCAAAACAGGAGCGTTAAGAATTTCCCCCAAGCACTTTGTGTATTTTTGAAAAGGTAGCTCGAGAATTCTCTTTAGAATGATGAATAATGATGATAGGAACTCTAAGGATGATTTATATAGGAGTTCGTGCCACTTCGGCACCTCTCCGGGGCATTCCCGGGGGTTTATGGGGCCCCCAACGGGTACCTCCGAGCACTTTGCGTTTAATTGAGAATTTAGCATGATGACTTCATCTTAAATGTTTAACAAAGTGTTATGGCGCATTTTTAATGAAGTGTTATGCTTTATTTCATCTTATAAAGTATTTTCGGGTGTTTCCGGGCTTTAAGGGAGGTGTGTTGACTCTCCCGGGTATTTTGTACTTTTATTCTGTTCTAGCTAGGGTCCTATATTTTAAAGGTCATATAATGATCCTTAATTGACTTGGTATGAGTTTTATAGTTTATATATCATAGTTAGCTTAAGGTCCGGCTTAACGCACGTTGTTGACCTTAAGGAGTTTCGGTGCGTTTTTAACGTCTAAGTGTTTATATATTTTCTCAGGGTTTCATAATTCCCCAAATAATAATTATTTCCATTATTTAATTATTTAATGGTTAGGGGTATTTCAGTCTACTCCCCTTAAAATGACTTCATCCCGAAGTCACAACTTCTACTTACTCATCCTATGGAATCAAGTTCCTCATATCTATTCACTACATACTTATCATCCCTGGGTGTCAATGCCATATTGATACTTCTACATTCCACCAGTCATCCGAGCGTATGCAACTCATACATACACATAACCTTTGCTCATGACAATCAATGTAATATAACATCAATACTCTGATAGATACTGTAAATAAGTGTACTTTTATAATCATCCAAGTGTCATATAGAACACATCAATAACCATTCAAGTGTTACATAGAATTACTAACATTCAATCAAGTGCACACATGCGCAATAACCAAACACAAAACCAAAACCAGTATGCTCTGCATACACATACATTATCTAGACTGCAAATATGCAAGTCGCATGTGGTGTTCTACCCCCCTTAAAAAGGGTTACGCCCACGTACCCCCACAAGTATACACACTAAAGGAAAATTTTTGGATACTTGTCTCGCATGGAGTCCTCTAACTCCCATGTCGCCTCCTCAATATTGTGGTTTGACCATAGAACCTTGACCATCTTAATGGTCTTGTGCCTGGTCTCCCTAGTCTTGGAGTCTAAAATACAAACTGGGGTCTCCTCATATTTAAGCATAGGATCTAACTCGAGTGTCTCAGGCTCTAAAATATGCGATGGGTGAGGCACATACTGCTTTAGCTGAGAAATATGGAACACATTGTGCACTCTCCCAGGCCCCTCAGGTAAGTCTAATCTGTAGGCTAATGGGCCCACTCACTCCGTGATAAGGTACGGTCCTACATATTTCGGGCTAAGCTTGCCCTTCTGCCCAAATCTGGAAACTCCTTTCATTGGTGATACTCTAAGGAAGACTCGATCGCCTACTACGAACTCGAGGTCTCTCCTCCGGACGTCAGCATATGACTTCTGCCTGTCCTGGGCTGTCTTCATGTTCTTGCGTATCTGCACAATATCCTCCTTCATCTGGTCTAGGTACTCCGGCCCTAAGATGGTATTCTCACTGGCCTCGTCCCAATAAAGAGGTGTCCTACAAGTCCTGCCATACAATGCCTGAAATGGTGGCATATGAATGGATGCATGATAGTTGTTATTGTACGCAAACTCGATCAGGTGTAGACGGTCTATCCAGCTTTCCTGGAAATCTAAGGCACAAGCTCTAAGCATGTCCTTTAATGTCTGAATGGTTCGTTCACAATAACCGTTTGTTTGTGGGTGGAAGGTGGTACTTAGCTTCAGCTTCGTACCCAATGCCTCCTGTACTTGTTGCCAAAATCTGGAGAGAAATCTGGAATCTCTATCTGACACAATTGACTTAGGTACACCGTGGTGTCTAATGATCTCTTTCTGGAAGAGGTCCGCCAACTTGGGGACTTTCCAAGTGTCCTTGATAGGAATAAACCTTGCTACCTTCGTCAGTCTGTCGACGATGACCCATATCATGTTTGCACCTCCTCTGGTCGGTGGAAGACCGACTACGAAGTCCATGGATATGTCTTTGAACTTCCAATATGGGATGGGGATCGGCTGTACTAACCTGCCGGGTCTCCGGTGCTCAAACTTTACTTTCTGACAAGTCATACATCTTGCCACAAACTCCGCAACATCCTTTTTCATACCACTCCACCAGAAATGTAACTTCAAATCCTTGTACATCTTGGATGACCCTGGATGTACTGATAAGGAAGAGCAATGAGCTTCCTGTAATATTTTCTCCTTCAAGTCAGGGCTGGACTCTGGTATGCACAAACGACCATTTAGTCTGATTAACCCATCTTCACTGAGTACAAAATTGTACTTCTGTCTCTTAAAAATACCGTCAGCTATCTGCTGCTTAATAGTCTGCATGTACTGGTCATTATCCTGAGCACAACGTACTTCCTCGATAAGACTGCTATCACCTGTCATAGCAAATAAGGAATGAGCTTTACGGCTCAGGGCGTCAACAACGACATTTGCCTTGCCCTCCTTGTACCTGAGGTCGATGTCGTAGTCCTTTAGAAACTCGACCCATCGCCTTTGTCTCATGTTTAGCTCCTTCTGAGTGAATAGATGCTGAAGGCTCTTATGATCTGAGTAAACGGTAACTATAACTCCATACAAGTAGTGGCGCCAGATTTTTAGTGCAAACACTACTGCTCCCAATTCTAAATCATGTGTCGGGTAGTTCTCTTCATGTTTCTTCAGTTGACGTGATGCATAAGCAACAACCTTGTCATGCTGCATGAGTACACACCCTATCCCTGTGCCTGAGGCATCACAATATACTTCAAACCCGTCGATCCCCTCTGGAATGGTGAGTATGGGCGCCGACGTTAGTAGATCCTTTAGTGTCCGAAAGGAACGCTGGCAATCCTTGGTCCATACAAATGGAACATCCTTCTTCATCAGACTAGTCATTGGTTTCGCCAGTTTGGAGAAGTCTTGGACAAATCTTCGGTAGTAACCAGCTAATCCCAAGAAGCTACGGATATCTGTCACTGTCTTCGGTCTGGGCCAAGTCTTAGCTGCCTTGATCTTTGCAAGGTCAACAGATATATCGTTGGCAGATATCACATGCCCTAGAAAAGCTACACTGTCTAACCAGAATTCACACTTTGAAAGCTTGGCATATAGTTGGTTCTCTCTCATGATCTGTAAAACTTGCCTCACATGCACCTCGTGCTCATCCTTAGTCTTGGAATAGACTAGGATGTTGTCAATAAACACAACCACTGATGAGTCTAACTGTCCTCTGAATAATCGGTTCATGAGGTCCATAAATATTGCTGGGGCGTTCGATAAGCCAAATGGCATTACTGTGAACTCATAGTGCCCATAGCATGTTCAGAAAGCTGTCTTCTCTATATCCCCATCTGTTATTCGTATCTGATGGTATCCTGATCTAAGGTCAATCTTTGAGAAGACTGTAGCACCTCTCAATTGGTCGAACAGGTCGTCGATCCGTGGTAAAGGGTACTTATTCTTTACTGTTACTACATTAAGCTCCCGGTAGTCAATGCAGAGTCACATGCTACCATCTTTCTTCTTTACAAACAGTGGTGCTCCCCATGGCGATGCACTCGGTCTGATAAAACCCTTATCAAGAAGATCCTCTAGCTGGATCTTCAATTCCTTCATCTCTGCTGGTGCCATTCGATAAGGTGCCTTGGCAATAGGCCCCGTGTCTGGTATCAAATCGATGGAGAACTTAACATCTTACTTGGGTGGCATCCCTGGTAATTCTTCAGGAAATAAATCAGAGAAATCTGATACAACTGGTATGTCTGATCTTGTCTGTTCTTCCTGCCTCATGTCCTGGACATAGCATAAGTAGACTGGTTGCCCTTCTTGATCTTCTTCATCAATGTTATAGCAAATACTAGCTTGAAAGTCGGCTCTCTAGGAGTACTACGATAGGAGACTGTCTTGCCCTTTGGGCTCTTCAGTAGTAGTCTGTGCTCTGCGCAATGTAGTCGCCCCTCATACTTCTGTAGCCAATCCATGCCAATGATGATGTCGAAGCCCAAATTATCAAGCTCAATCAGGTCTGCGTGAAAAACTTTAGTCATGATATTAATCTGGAGTCCCGTGTGAAGTTTCGTGCACCTCACTCTCTCCTTCGTCGGTAGTGTGACTAGGAATCTGAGAGAGGATCAGGGGTTGTCTCTAACTTCCTTGCCAAGGCAGAGGATATGAAAGAGTGAAACACCACTGAATCGAATAGTATCGATGCACTCACGCCATTTACAGTGAAGGTTCCCATGATGACATTTCCCTTATCCTTGGCCTCGGTCTTGTCTAACACATTCAGAACAACTCCCTCATTGGACTTGTGGCCTGGGGTTAACAATTCGTAAGATAGTGAGGTTGGGGCGTACGTCTCAAAGGAATTAAAATACCATTCATTAATCCAATGATTCTTACATACAATCTCCATAATTACATCAATATTGTCTAAACGTCAAATTTAACCGTCCGGGTTTCAGATGGGTAGTGTTTACTAAGGTCGATGGGGCAGTGTTCAACTTAATGCCCTTAATCCCATGGTACACTAGTCTGGATTCTCCACCAAATATCAACACGTCCCCTGACTTCAAAACAATCTTACTCGCCTTGTCCATCCTCTTCTGGTCACCGTATAGAAATTCTGCATCATCTCCAATGGAGAATGATACCACTGGTATCCCTTTGGTAATTGACTCGGACGTCTCGTCTCGGTCCTGGTGTAACCCAAGTTTTCCCCCTTTCTTATAGAAGTTCGTAATGCAAACGTTGGCTTTCATGTCTGGTATGGGGTTTGTTTCTAATTGTTGTGCAATCTTGACCGCTTTCGTCACCAAGGTTTGAAAAATGTTGGGTATCCTAGGAACTCGTGCTCCATCTACCTTTCTTACCTCTCCATACAACCTAGTTTGTGGACCCCAATCCTTACCCATGCACATCATATATAATTTAAGTTTTGACCCGCTCTCGTATCCTGGAGTGTAAAATCCTCCAAGGCCTATTCCCAAAGTTCTACATTCATTTACAATGGCTATTTGTTCATCTAGGGTTAGGTATTGCTTGAGTAGAATCATGTCGGGTCGAAGTACTTGGTATTCTTCATCTGGATATTCCCGACCTTCGCTCAAAGGTTCAGGTGATCTCGGTCTCATAGGTAAGGGGTAACAAATGTCGAAGTGTCCTATTAGGTGAGAGGTTTCCTAAGTTAGGGTTCTCTAGATTTTGATTCGCACCAAACATATACAAGTTTCATCGCTTGATAACTGTAAACACACATTCATGCATCAAGCTTTTGGTTTAGGTTTCAGGCTTACCGGTATCGCGCTGAGTGCTAGTCTTAGCGCCCGAAGCTCTCGCTGAGTAAAGGGTGTTTCGGCTTGGAACAACCTCCTTGCCTTTCTGCTGTGCAGTTGCAGATGGTTGTCCTGCCGGTCCTCTAGTGTAGGTGTTGTTCTGTGGCGCTTGGCCTCCTCGTGATCCGCTTGCCTCGATAGCTGGGGTCCTTGAAGTATCTCTGGATCCCTTGTACACCCGACTTCCGGGGTTGGAAAAGCACTCGTACTCTCTGTGGCCCTCCTTCTTGCAGTAGTGGCACTCAACCTTCTTGCCTGAGCAGTCTACACCAGGGTGATCGTTTCCACAGCTGTAACACCCCATCTGCTAATCACGCCATTACCTCTTAAACTGTCACAATTACCAATAAACTCGCAGCAGAACTCTAATTACAACGGAGGGTGATACAACGCTGTTAGCCACCCATATGGCTAACCAGGCTTATTTCCACATACAGTAACGGTCTGATGAACTAGAACAACCTAATACACAATACAAGTATAATACTCAACTCACTTCTTTACTATACCGAGTCTACAATATATGGATGCCGACAACATATTCGGTCTTACACCTCTTTCAATACATAAGTAATTAAATCTAACTACCCATGCAACCCACCGACCCCGTCCTACTCTCGAACGGTAACATCTTCGATGTACCTGAAAAATAAAAACGTTGCCCCTAGGGGCTCAGCTTAATGCTGCATATGAAATTCGCATACCCTGAGCGCTAACCGGGGTGCGCCGACTACTTTGTCGGATATACATGGAGTTCATTTTAGTCAAACAACATGCATCATAGCAATACAATATATATGTATATTACTCAAGGAATCTACATCCAATCACGGAACACAATTCCTAACTAACATAACAAGGTTGTTAGTTGTATCGGTTTACTCTTAGGCCTTGAGGGTTATACCTCACTATGCCTTGTTTACTTATTCAATATCTCACCCGCTCTCTCGGGTTACATATTCATATACATACCCATTCTCTTGGGCTACTCGTACTATACTCACCCATTCTCTCGGGTTACTTATACTCATTATCTCACCCACACTCTTGGGTTATTTATACTCATTATCTCACCCACACTCTTGGGTTATTTATACTCATTATCTCACCCACACTCTTGGGTTATTTATACTCATTATCTCACCCACACTCTTGGGTTATTATACTCAAGCTCTTGTAGATTCTCGAGACACTACAGGTCTCCTACGTCACGCTTGTTACTCTTAATACATACTTAGGCCAAAACTCATGGCTCTCGAGCATAGTCTTACTTCCCCGGTTTCGACCCAACTCTGGTCTAGCATGGTGGGAAGGTTCAACTAGCTCACGAAACTCTCTCTCTTAGTTCCTAACTCTTTTACATAGGTCCGACTACTCACGGACTACTCTCATTCCCATACACTCCTCTCTCGGAGTTAATATATTATGTGTTCTAGTCTAGAAGCATCACTCTCGATGTTTCTAATGACTTTGGGAATAATATACAAGTTCGGTTAATCTTAGGTTTTAAGAGTTACCCATACGTTTCATTTACTCATACTTTCGGTTATTTTCTTATACCGGGTAAAATCCTCATATAGGAGGTCGACCAAGGCACAAGGGAGCTACTAATTCCTTAGGTCTCTTTTACCTTCTTACTAGTTCACATCTCCGAACTATCTTTAGTCCTCTTGAAGTAAGTTCACTTATCTTTCCACTCTCATTTGTTTTGTGGATTGTTTCAATATGGTTTTCTAACCGTTATCGGGTATTTACTCAACCCGTACTTCTCCTCACATTCTAGGGAGTTCATATGTTTGCGTTATCGTTATACTTTAACGGATAGTTTGTGTGTTTGCACGTTTTCGTTATCATAAGCATCGACCCGGTCTATGGGTCTCTAGCCAAACGTTACTCACTATGTGTCGGTCTTTACACTATGTTAGACCACACCGGCATACAAGTATGTTAGCTCAATCAACATACAACAAGACATACATAATCAATCAACGTATTATTTTCATGCTTTAATCTTGATTAAGCCGGCACACAAACACACAAATCAACGTAACTCGGTTAGCACGCGGAGTATGAGAAAATCATACCTTTCACCGGGGTTTTTACTTTTACCGTGTCATCTCACCATGCTCGGGTCACGCATGACTCTCTGATAATGTTTCAAACATTACTGTTAATACTAAGATCATACGGTACATAATTAAATGCTATTCCTGTACTTACCCCGTTATCCCGTTATCTCGGTTTTACTTTTGTTAATTTGAGTTCTTACTTCACACTCACTTATAACACTTTCTTACACTTCCTAGGGCCTTTACATGTCACCAAACAAGGCCTTAACATCTTATAACATCATTAACATTCAAACCCCCATCATTATAAACCTTAAAAACACTCACGACATGATTCTGGGGGTGGTCCGGGACTTGGTCCATACCCTAAGTCCCGGACCAATTCACTAGCTAACTCTCGGCCAATATTTGATGGTGGTTCGGGACCTTGTCCCCATCTTAAGTCCCGGACCAAGGTGGGCATTGGACTCTCGGTATGAAAACAGGGGGTGGTCCGGGACTTTGTCCATGGACTAGGTCCCGGACCCTGCTACAGATTTTGCAAACTTAGCATTTTCCAATTCTGTTCAAGGTATTCTCTTAGTCCCTTAATTACCCAATCTTCCCCACTTGTAATCCACATGTTTTAGCACCTAATTACCCACCTAAACCACTTTAAACCAAGCACCAAGTGCACTCACAAACTCTAGTTAATTTTCACTTAAACTTCACTTCCATAAGTAGTTTTCTTGTTTTCTAAAACTTGTAACAGATTTTGGTTTCTTCATTATACCATTCAAACTTCCCTTACCAATGTCATTCCAAGCACTCACATGGCATTATTTTTACTCCTAACACACTCTCCTTCAAAGTTTGGTTTTTCAAACCATTAACCACTCACTTAAACCTCTTAAACCACCTAGTTTCTTCCTTATAATTAAACACCCATATCTATCCATTCCTAGGCAAATTTTGACAGCACCTACTTGCTTTCCCTAGCATTTCACCACACCAAATATGCTCACAAACACTTCTTCTCCCCTGTTTGGTTTAGACATCAAAAACCACATCAAATTCCCATTTATTCACACATAAAAACTAGCTTAGTTCCCAAGCTTATTTCTCCCACTTAAACAACATTAAACATCCTCATTACTCATTCAAATTGTAGTATCTTAACCACACTAAAACAAGATCCTTAATTCTACATTAAAAATCTGTTTTGCAAGCCAAACAAAACTAACTCAAGGTGAGCTTATTACCTTGTTAGTTTTCGGTTTTTCTTTCTCTTCTTCCTCTTTCTCTTGTTCCCTCTTTCTCTTCTTGTTTCCACACCAAACAAGGGAGCATAGATTGCTAACTACAATCATATTCCCACACCACACAACACAAGTCAATTTAATTCAAACTTTCCTCACTAACTAGTATTTTAAGAGCTAGTTTTTAAGGGTTTAACTTAGATATTACCTTAAGATGTCCAAAGGAAGAGCTTGGCAATCAAATGATTGAATTTCCAACACTCCACAAAGGCAAGGTGCAATCGGCTGAAATGGAGGGAATTTTCAACGTGGGGAAATTTTCCCAAATTACAAGAACAAGCTAGAAATGAGTAAAACTCTTGCTTATAATTACCTTAAGGCATCAAGGAGGAGAATGAGAGTCAAAAGCACCCTTTTAAGCTTCAAAAGGCCCAACACCCATGGAAGTGAAGGTGGAGGAATCAAGATTTTGTTGGGTGGAAAACGTAGCCCTTGCCGATACGAATCTAACGGTGGTGTTTTTGTGTGTTTTGGTGGAGAAATGAGCAAGTTAGAGGAGATTGAAGGTGGGCTGCTTGCTTACTCTTGAAATCGCCATTTACAGAGGCAAAGGAAGAAGGAGCTCAATTTGGAAGGAGGGACATCGTGAGTGAGGAGAAAAGAAGAGGTGAGAGAGTAAATAAGTTACTTTTTACTATTCCCTTTTTTTTTACTTTACTTATTTCTTTGTCATCTTATTACTAAGTAGCTAACAAGCTATTAATGAGTGTATTCATATTAATTAAAACCGGCCCACATGAATTAATAGCCCAGGTTGTTTTTCGTCTTTTCAAATTAAACGCGTCTCGTCTCCCGGTTTCGTCACTATTCACTTACCGGGTCCGTTTTCACGAATTTTCTCGTTTAATTAATTTTAATGGTCATTAAGCTTCCATTAATACTTAATTATAGTTATTTAATCAACTATAATTTTTACGGGTCCGTTTGACCACTTAAAGTCAAGTTTTCGGGTTTTCTCAAAAAACGTGCTTTAAAACTCCGTTAGTGTTTTAATCCGTTTTCTTCGGGAATCACTCCCGTATACTAATTAGGCCTAACTAAGCCTTAGGAATCCATCTCGGACCCTAACCGAGGTCTTATATCTCCTATACTCATTTAACGCGCGTTTCAGCGTTTTTCGCTTTTCAAGCGTTTTCTCTTTTCTTTTGGTTTTATTTTCTTTACCAATACTCTTTAGGCACCATTAGGCCTTTAATAATTATATTAGAGTAATTTAATCGCCATTTTTAGATCCGGGGTATTAAAATCTACCCCCTTAGGAACTTTGTCCTCAAAGTTGGTGAATCTAGATGGTTACTCTCATGGGCGTACTATGCCAAGGTTATAATACATGTATAACCTTACAGACTCCACAAGTCAGTCTCATTTCACACTACACATACCTCACATATATTACAGCATGTATAGCAATCAAAAATACTCTTTGTATTCTCTCTATGGTATCGATCCGAAGACAAGAAGGCTCTATAGTCCTCGATCCATATTGAGTAATACACTGCCGATCCCTCAGGTACCGGTCACGTTGAACACTTACTCTTTCCGGTTCACGGCCGTTTCATGACAAATGGGCACTTACTCTCTCTGGCCCACGGTCCCTTCGGTTCTGATCAAAACGTTACATATATACATATCCTCAGGCACTCTGGTTGACTCACTCAACACAGGAACATCTTAGGGTACTCTCCCCGTCCCGCTGCCTTTGAAAAAATCACACACTGTCACCGCCCCAACCGGTCACTTAGGACCGCCGCACGTACGGTGCAATGGTTTCAAAACTAATACACGCCCACCGTTCTCTATCTCAACACCGGTCATCAACTTAAGCTCAGCCATCGGCGGGTGATGCGGTTTTCAAAACCAGTTTTCCGTTTCCATCTTCATACTTGAAGAAAATCCATTTCGAATTCTGTTTGAAAATTCTTTTTAAAACATCACACAACTCCAAATCAAATTTATGGTAGCTGTATCTTTTCTTAGCGTGATTACTTGTGACCACTTATAGGGATTTCAAGAATCATCCAACCCTGACGTGATCAGCATCAGTGTTGAACTATCCTTCCGCCCCCAATTTGTTTGTTCGGCTTCCCTTGATTGCTAGCAGACCAAGTTCCACCTCCCACGTCAGTTTCAAACAATCATAGTCAAACATTTTCGTTTTCTATCTTTTACTCTTTCTAGTCATATTCATAAACAATCCATTTTAATTTATCTCTTAGTTATGGAACTAAAGTCATCCATAATTCTCAATTTATTTCACTTCCTTACCTAGGTACTCAGTACTCTTGGCGTCATTAGTCAATTATTACTCAATAAAACACACACTTACAACTTACAACTCCAAAGGATGACTCACTCCATCAATCATTCTCAAATAAAAATCACCTAGGGAAACTCACTTCCTACTAGGTTTATACATCGGTTTCATACCGACTCATACTCATTATGTCTCATGTCTAATCTCACTAGACATATCCTATAGGGATTCTCATTCCCCAGGAGTTTCTCTACTCCTCTTTTCATATTTATCATATACTCGTTACTAGCATCTCTCATGCACGATAATTTACACAATGAATGGGTACACATGTTTTGTACATGAGTTCCAAACATCAAAACAATTTTCTTTGTGCTATGCACATAGTAGTTTACGCATCTGTACGTAAACATACTCTAAGCGGTTTCTCGCCCTACCCCCCTTAAAAGGGGTTACGCCCGCGTAAACGACCATATGTTATCACTGAACATTGGTTAATTAATTCATAAGCGAGTTTGGTTCTAGCCTCTAAGGCTTCAAGGCGTTTATGGTTAGCCATTACTCACATTGGCAGCTTTGAATTACGGTCCACTAGCTTTTGCTGTGTGATCTGATAACTTGAGCTTAACTCGCCCTTTCGATATTCTCAATGTATTACTCACTTCCTTTTTATCCCCCTTCTGTGTTGGGATATAAGGTTTCTCAATCGTCGCTTGGTATCTCTTACCGTATGCGAATTCGATGAGTTATAGATTTTCTCTCAAGCTCTCTGGAAGTCTATTTTTGTATAACTTTGTGTACTCTCGTGGTTATTCTCCACTTTTCCTGACTCTTTATCGGTTGAGGCCAAGCTACTACTCAGTATGTAGTGCTTCCTCGTTTAATTATGGCTTTTGAATCGTGTTTGTTTATTTGTTTCTGTACAAGAGTTCTTCATACATACTACCCTGCCTTTACCACGCATCGGTCCTGGGACCTGTGGGTTATGGCCCACCTTCTTCGTGCATCTTTGGCCAGTGGCCGCACAGTCATTTCTCTAAATTTTTGCTCGACAGGCTTCGTTGACATTTCTCAAGTTTCTAGCTATCCCACAAGATCATTACTGGCCAAGAGCAATAACAAAACACTCAGTCCTACAGAGTGCAGAGGTGTAAACTCCTGGCAGTAAATCACTTATGTGATAGGAAGGAACATGTCTCTTTATCGACTTTACTCATGAGCTTCATATCATTATGTGGCTATACTCTTACAACGGTCGCTTACTACGTACCATGTTCCTACTCAATTTCATGGCATCCGCTACTGCTTTAGCTTCCGCCAGGTGTTCTCGCCATTTACACTATGGCTTGCCATTCCCTTGGCTCAACAAATATGCTATTCTTTGACTCTCTCTGCGCACTGCTTACTCTGCAGTTCATATTGCACACATGCCGTGTTCACTACTCATCCGACTACTCTATCGGTTTCCTTCCATTGCTATCAAGCCTTTCTACATACTATTGATTTCATATACCTTGGCAATATACACATGCTCAGGTTTTATTACACCGCTTTAGCGGTTTCACATTACATACTTAGGTGGTAGCCTTTCTCTGAAGGATTCACGCAATTGCCACTCCATAGGCCCCATAATAACAAGTGGTATCCCCACTCTAAGGTAGTGGTTTATTCTCCACTGTTTCTTTTATGCCTTTATGCATAGGTTTTGTACGTTTAAATCTACGAACGGTAGTTGGTTTTTCCAGCTTACAAGCCACTTAGCCTTGAGCCATATTCTGTGCGGCTGTTTATGCAGTTTCTGCTTCTCCGTACACCATTAAATGGTTTGGAGGCATTGCTGGGTTCTTGATATGGTTGTCTCATCACACTTCCGTACATGGAAGGCCCGTTAAGTATTTTGATACTAATTCACGCCGTCTGGCAATCTAGGGTATCCCGTGTTACGTGGGATCCCTTCGGGTTCTACCCGAGTGTTTGCTTTAACACTTGTGTTCTCAACACGATATTTCGTTCAACTACTGTTGACTCCGACACCCCTCACGGATTTCTCCTGGGTGTTACTGAGTTATGCCATCACATCTGGCCTGAATTCATGGGTGTTTTCAGTTCCTTACTCCGCCTTGCAGTCACATATGTTTTGAATTATCCCATTTAGGGTTGTAATGCCTCCCATTCTTGGGTAGACCATTGATTCTTTTCCTTTAACTTCTTGGTCAGGTCGCTATTCTCCTCAATGGGGTACGTTGTGGGACTCCTATTCCGTTTATCAAAGATTGATATGATCTTTTAAGGCATTCATCTTATTGCTTACACTGGTATTCATTCCAGTTATTAGGTATTTCCTCCTTGATTCCTGAGACATATCCAATGTCTATATGTAATATTCTGTGCTTCTCGCACTTATTCACACAATATTCTTAGGTCCGTCACCTTACTGGTTCCTAGACTCCTTTAGCTTCGTAAACTTCTTTGTGTTCTTCGATCATTCGAGGTGTCCAAATATCTTGGTTTGGATTGGCTCTTTCGTCCGTAGTATGGAGTGGGCTACTTCCCGTGTTCCATACTCTACTTGTATACATACATGGAGTATCTTATTGATACGTTACCACTTACCTGACTAACTCATAACTGGTCTGTCAGGCCCGCAAACTCCTTCGGAGTGCAGTCGTCCCATGTCTCGTTTGTGTACACTTGTAGTGTCAGTCACACGCCTAGGTGAAGTATTCTGTTGCCAACTCCTCTTATATCGTCCTATGATATCTTACCGTAGTTCCCTGGTTTGGTTTTAAAATTTGGGGGTTTTGGAAAATTTTGTGTTTGAAAATAAAAGTCTGAGTCTTGAAAGTAAAATCTTCATGGCACTTCAATGCGGGTTACTTCTTACCAGGTCTAGCTTCTCGCTGACCGGTATGTTCTTAATACAATGATCAGGCCGTTAGGCCCTTGCAAGGTTTTGTTCTACAATTCTTAAGGTCTAAATTGCTATATTGGCTTCGTTCGCCACCCCGGGTACTTGCTAAGTACTTGTCACTTGTTAAGATTCCTCTTAACGGTCCCGTTATTTCTGCACTTGCGGTGGCAAGTGCGCGGTGCAGGCGGTTTTTGGGTTAACTCATATCGGTCACGGTATTGCTCACACTGTATCTGGTAGCCTTGTCGGCTCTTCCTTAATCCTTTAGTTGGATAATTACTCCTTAGAGCTGCTTCTCATACATCTTGACATGACTGTCAGTCATTTAGGTGCTTCTCCACTGTCGGAGTTCCTTAATTATTTAGTTCTATGCTCTACCTCTCTTACGTCGCTCTTCCCACGTCTTCATTGTGGTTACCGAGGTTTAAGTTATTTAGGCACTACTTCTGTAGTCTTGTTCGGGTATATCCCGTAGTTGTGCTCGTAGCTATCTAAGCTATATCGGTTAAGTATTGCAACCTCTTCGGGTGTGGCAGGGTGGGTGCACCTACTTCTGACCAGATTCTTAGTTGGTTAATATACCGTTTGTGGTATCATTTAACCATGGCGGTCCGTAGACTCGTGTCCCGGTTTTTGTTATTTATCATGAATCCGCCTTGTTGCACGGTTGGTGCTTTGCTCCTTGATGTTGCTCGGCCAGCTAGGTTCTCGCGACTGCTAAGCATGTCGCCCCAAGCTACCACAAATTCCGGTCTCCTTGGATTAGGATGTCTCGATCTTTCGCCATTGAGTGCGGTTACTGCTCCATAGCCATTCACGGAAGTCCGTCTCCGGGATCTCCGGTTCTTGGGATCTACCGCATGACAGATGCTGGTTCATATCGTAATAATAATTAAGTGCCAGATCGGGTTCCCCGTCTCTCTGGCGTTCTTTCCCGAGCTTTTAATACGGGGGTTGTGGAGGGCGGGAATGGTATTGTAGGTATCCAGATCTTACTGGAAGTTCCTAACTAGCGCATCTCTCACGCTAACACTCAACCCTTAGCCCTAAGTCTCTAATCCCTAACTCGGTATTTCCTAAGCTCAGTATTTCAGTCATCAGAGCGATACTTCGCTCTGATACCATTTTTGTAACACCCCATCTGCTAATCACGCCATTACCTCTTAAACTGTCACAATTACCAATAAACTCGCAGCGGAACTATAATTACAACGGAGGGTGATACAACGCTGTTAGCCACCCATATGGCTAACCAGGCTTATTTCCACACATAGTAACGGTCTGATGAACTGGAACAACCGAATACACAATACAAGGATAATAGTCAACTCACTTCTTTACTATACCGAGTCTACAATATATGGATGCCGACAACATATTTGGTCTTACACCTCTTTCAATACATAAGTAATTAAATCTAACTACCCATGCAACCCACCGTCCCCGTCCTACTCTCGAACGGTAACATCTTCGGTGTACCTGAAAAATAAAAACGTTGCCCCTAGGGGCTCAGCTTAATGCTGCATATGAAATTTGCATACCCCGAGCGCTAACCGGGGTGCACCGACTACTTTGTCGGATATACATGGAGTTCATTTTAGTCAAACAACAAGCATCATAGCAATACAATATATATGTATATTACTCAAGGAATCTACATCCAATCACGGAACACAATTCCTAACTAACATAACAAGGTTGTTAGTTGTATCGGTTTACTCTTAGGCCTTGAGGGTTATACCTCACTATGCCTTGTTTACTTATTCAATATCTCACCCGCTCTCTCGGGTTACATATTCATATACATACCCATTCTCTTGGGCTACTCGTACTATACTCACCCATTCTCTTGGGTTACTTATACTCATTATCTCACCCCACTCTTGGGTTATTTACTCATTATCTCACCCACACTCTTGGGTTATTTATACTCATTATCTCACCCACACTCTTGGGTTATTTATACTCATTATCTCACCCACACTCTTGGGTTATTTATACTCAAGCTCTTGTAGATTCTCAAGACACTACAGGTCTCCTACGTCACGCTTGTTACTCTTAACACATACTTAGGCCAAAACTCATGGCTCTCGAGCACAGTCTTACTTCCCCGGTTTCGACCCAACTCTGGTCTAGCATGGTGGGAAGGTTCAACTAGCTCACAGAACTCTCTCTCTTAGTTCCTAACTCTTTTACATAGGTCCGACTACTCACGGACTACTCTCATTCCCATACACTCCTCTCTCGGAGTTATAATAATATTATGTGTTCTAGTCTAGAAGCATCACTCTCGATGTTTCTAATGACTTTGGGAATAATATACAAGTTCGGTTAATCTTAGGTTTTAAGAGTTACCCATACGTTTCATTTACTCATACTTTCGGTTATTTTCTTATACCGGGTAAAATCCTCATATAGGAGGTCGACCAAGGCACAAGGGAGCTACTAATTCCTTAGGTCTCTTTTACCTTCTTACTAGTTCACATCTCCGAACTATCTTTAGTCCTCTTGAAGTAAGTTCACTTATCTTTCCACTCTCATTGTTTCGTGGATTGTTTCAATATGGTTTTCTAACCGTTATTATCGGGTATTTACTCAACCCGTACTTCTCCTCACATTCAAGGGAGTTCATATGTTTGCGTTATCGTTATACTTTAACGGATAGTTTATGTGTTTGCACGTTTTCGTTATCATAATCATCGACCCGATCTATGGGTCTCTAGCCAAACGTTACTCACTATGTGTCGGTCTTTACACTATGTTAGACCACACCGGCATACAAGTATGTTAGCTCATTCAACATACAACAAGACATACGTAATCAATCAACGGATTATTTTCATGCTTTAATCTTGATTAAGCCGGCACACACACACAACATCAACGTAACTCGGTTAGCACGTGGAGTATGAGAAAATCATACCTTTCACCGGGGTTTTTACTTTTACCGTGTCATCTCACCATGCTCGGGTCACGCACGACTCTCTGATAATGTTTCAAACATTACTGTTAATACTAAGATCATACGGTACATAATTAAATGCTATTCCCGTACTTACCCCGTTATCCCGTTATCTCGGTTTTACTTTTATTAATTTGAGTTCTTACTTCACACTCACTTATAACACTTTATTACACTTCCTAGGGCCTTTACATGTCACCAAACAAGGCCTTAACATCTTATAACATCATTAACATTCAAACCCCCATCATTATAAACCTTAAAAACACTCACGGCATGATTCTGGGGGTGGTCCGGGACTTGGTCCATACCCTAAGTCCTGGACCAATTCACTAGCTAACTCTCGGCCAATATTTGATGGTGGTCCGGGACCTTGTCCCCATCTTAAGTCCCGGACCAAGGTGGGCATTGGACTCTCGGTATGAAAACAGGGGGTGGTCCGGGACTTTGTCCATGGACTAGGTCCCGGACCCTGCTACAGATTTTGCAAACTTAGCATTTTCCAATTCTGTTCAAGGTATTCTCTTAGTCCCTTAATTACCCAATCTTCCCCACTTGTAATCCACATGTTTTAGCACCTAATTACCCACCTAAACCACTTTAAACCAAGCACCAAGTGCACTCACAAACTCTAGTTAATTTTCACTTAAACTTCACTTCCATAAGTAGTTTTCTTGTTTTCTAAAACTTGTAACAGATTTTGGTTTCTTCATTATACCATTCAAACTTCCCTTACCAATGTCATTCCAAGCACTCACATGGCATTATTTTTACTCCTAACACACTCTCCTTCAAAGTTTGGTTTTCCAAACCATTAACCACTCACTTAAACCTCTTAAACCACCTAGTTTCTTCCTTATAATTAAACACCCAAATCTATCCATTCCTAGGCAAATTTTGACAGCACCTACTTGCTTTCCCTAGCATTTTCACCACACCAAATATGCTCACAAACACTTCTTCTCCCCTGTTTGGTTTAGACATCAAAAACCACATCAAATTCCCATTTATTCACACATAAAATCTAGCTTAGTTCCCAAGCTTATTTCTCACACTTAAACAACATTAAACATCCTCATTACTCATTCAAATTGTAGTATCTTAACCACACTAAAACAAGATCCTTAATTCTACATTAAAAATCTGTTTTGCAAGCCAAACAAAACTAACTCAAGGTGAGCTTATTACCTTGTTAGTTTTCGGTTTTTCTTTCTCTTCTTCCTCTTTCTCTTGTTCCCTCTTTCTCTTCTTGTTTCCACACCAAACAAGGGAGCATAGATTGCTAACTACAATCATATTCCCACACCACACAACACAAGTCAATTTAATTCAAACTTTCTTCACTAACTAGTATTTAAGAGCTAGTTTTTAAGGGTTTAACTTAGATATTACCTTAAGATGTCCAAAGGACGAGCTTGGCAATCAAATGATTGAATTTCCAACACTCCACAAAGGCAAGGTGCAATCAGCTGAAATGGAGGGAATTTTCAACGTGGGGAAATTTTCCCAAATTACAAGAACAAGCTAGAAATGTGTAAAACTCTTGCTTATAATTACCTTAAGGCATCAAGGAGGAGAATGAGAGTCAAAAGCACCCTTTTAAGCTTCAAAAGGCCCAACACCCATGGAAGTGAAGGTGGAGGAATCAAGATTTTGTTGGGTGGAAAACGTAGCCCTTGCCGAGAAAAGTTACTTTTTACTATTCCCCTTTTTTTTACTTTACTTATTTCTTTGTCATCTTATTACTAAGTAGCTAACAAGCTATTAATGAGTGTATTCATATTAATTAAAACCGGCCCACATGAATTAATAGCCCGGGTCATTTTTCGTCTTTTCAAATTAAACGCGTCTCGTCTCCCGGTTTCGTCACTATTCACTTACCGGGTCTGTTTTCCGGAATTTTCTCGTTTAATTGATTTTAATGGTCATTAAGCTTCCATTAATACTTAATTATAGTTATTTAATCAACTATAATTTTTACGGGTCCGTTTGACCACATAAAGTCACGTTTTCGGGTTTTCTAAAAAAACGTGCTTTAAAACTCCGTTATCGTTTTAATCCGTTATTTGGATCTGTTTTCTTCGGGAATCACTCCCGTATACTAATTAGGCCTAACTAAGCCTTAGGAATCCATCTCGGACCCTAACCGAGGTCTTATATCTCCTATACTCATTTAACGCGCGTTTTAGCGTTTTTCGCTTTTCAAGCGTTTTCTCTTTTCTTTTGGTTTTATTTTCTTTACCAATACTCTTTAGGCACCATTAGGCCTTTAATAATTATATTAGAGTAATTTAATCGCCATTTTTTGATCCGGGGTATTAAAACAACGCTTGTAATAGTAATGGCGCTGGGGTGGCTTAGTGCCTATTGTTACACAACATGGCTTAGTAATGGTACAGCTAATAAACATTCTGATTAAGTGTAAGGTGGGTATCCTTACCCCTGGGTGGTGCAGATCTAAGTGGCTGGGCATTAATAGCTGGGCCGGTCAGACGAGGGACCTGCTCCTTCGCTTTTTGACCTTGGAAATCCTTCCGCCCTTTTTTCCTGTCGAAGAATTTCCTGTGAAGGTTTTTGGTTAGTGACTATTTTTAAGTATAGGTAGATAATGGCAACTCATTCTCAAATACAGGTTTCTTACTTTCCCCTCTTGTTGTAACCGTCAGAAGTCGCTCCCTCATCCCCTCCCTCAGAATTCTTTCTCTTTTTCCCTTGGGCCTCCTCCCTGGTCTACAGCATCAGCTCAGTTGCCGATGCGGCGTCATAGCATTCCTGTATAGTGGTGAAACGTATGGCTCCCATGAAGCCCTGGATGCGATACTGGAATCCTCCTCTAAACTTCTAGATTTTTAATGTGTCGGAGTAGTCGACCCCTGGTATGTAGTCCAGTACACTGATGAACTTAGCATAGTACTCATCAACTGTCTGACTCCCCTGAATCAAAGTCTCGAACTCTTGTCTCTTCCTCTGCTTCAGGTGCTCGGGGTAGTACTTGTCCCGCAGCACCTCCATGAATGCTGTCCAGTTAAAGTTTGGTGTCGCTCTATGGTGGCCCTCAACCGACCGCCACCATATGTCTGTAGCGTCCTTCAAGTTGTCGGCTGCAATGTCAACCTTCTGGTCTTCCGGAACTCTAACAGCCTTGAATGCCTTCTAATGCTCTACAATAAATTTCTCTAGCAGGGCGGGGTCTGGTTCCCCCGAATATGTCGGTACTCTAGCGTCTGCTACGCTCTTAAGCTAGTTAGTCTCCCTGGGCTGTGGCGGGTGGGGTATGGCTCCCGCAAACTGAGTCCCTAGCTGTGCGGCGAAGGCTGCCATGGCCTCTGCTAGGCCTGGTATCTCTGGGATGTCTGCTGGTGTCTCACCACCACGCCCACTGCTGCCTCCACGTGCTCTACCGCTTCTCGACATCTATAGGATGGTATATTATTATTACTACTCGGTACTATACCGTTTTACATTCACAATCATATATATACAAGAAAGACTAATTACTAGTAATAAGATATCTCTAAAATTTTCCTTCTAAGTCACGAATCCTCACAGACGTTTCCCGTATCCCAAAATTCCTATGCTCACTGTTCTTGATTCAGTATCCTGTCATCAGAGCGGAACTCCGCTCTGATACCACTTTTTGTAACACCCCTAATCCTAATCCTGTAATATCGCAAGTCGTAGCATAAACAAAATATAATTCGCAACGGAAAATAAAACTAAATACCGTTGGTGTTACACGCCGTTACCCACCCATGTGAGTAACAAGACAACCTTACTCCATCAATCAACTTCAACTCCCAACCGCAGTGATGCCCAGATACTTAGAAATCTTAAAGTTACAATCCAAATCCAAAACCACATAAGTGAGCAGCTAACCCAATACAACAGAACTCCATAATACGGTACATAATAAAACTAAAAGAGTACTTTATTAAAATACATCAACTACCCAGCGTCCCGCACTCCGGCTTCGTGTCTCTTCTTAGTAACCTGAAATGTTTGGCCCATTGAAGGGCTCAGCAAACTATACGCCGGTATGCTAAATGTAGTCTTAAATCATTTGGATTCCTTAAGTCGTTTAGTCATCTTGATATTAGATTCATTACATGCTGTACTGGTTACAATAATAATAACAAATGTAAATGTTTAAATAAACACACAATAGTTTACCCAACAATATCATCACACAATCAATAACTAATAATCAATAACCAATAACCAAACAAGATACGCGTATTAATTAACTGTACTTGTTAGTTGGCCTCATGGCCCTCATCCTTTTTAACCAATCACTTAAACCTTCCAATTAATTTCCACCTCGGGTGTCATGTTAGGACAACCCTTAATAACTTATTAATGGACACTAGTCCCCTGGGTTCCAAAGGAACCGTTGTCAGCTGACCCTGTGGCCCTGGATATTTTGTTTGCCTTGAAGGTGACCAATTCGGCCGAAGCCTGCACCAACAGTAGTGCCCTCTGCCATCATCGAATGTGGACGATGGATTTCCTTGAGTGACTCTTGATAGTAGTCCCTCGTAGTGATCACACTGCGCAACCAGATAGTCGAAACTAACTGGATTCCTCTCTTTGTAAGTTAGCCCTTTAGTCAGTGATACCAGATCCAATCCTTGTGTTAAGACTATGATAAATGACCGTCAGTTAGGTTCTTGTAATACCTAAAGGTCATCTAGTCTTGTTTGAGTTTAGATGTATAAACTTCCAGTCATAAGACGTTCGCGTAAAATAAAACGCAATGGTGTCGAGCAATACAGTATACAAGATCATAATTGTTTCCACTTATTCTATATATTAATACAATTTGGTTATTTTTATTATAACCACAATTATTTTATAAACTTTACATTATCTCCAAAATACATTATATTATTTAGTTTTAATTCCTTACTTCATTAAATCACAAAACCAACCTTATAAATCCAGTAATTATAAATTGAACACACTAACTTTTATAAATTACTAAAGGGAAAATTACATTCCCCACCCATGACGTTTGGCGAAATTACACACCTCACCCACGAGGTTTCAAAAATTACTTTGCCCACCCATGTGGTTTCCACAATTTTACATCCAACAACTTTTCTAATATTTGATCAACTTAAAAGACGATTAAATGTTGTCCAAAATTGATGAAACTTTACATGGACGATACTAAAGTGTTATATTTTGGTAAAACATGATATCCAAAGTTTTTTAAGCTCATATATGATCTGTGGGACCCGTTGAACGTATCTCATGTTTCATTGGGTCCCACGGGTCCTATATGACCTTAAAAAACTTTAGATTTGGCATTGGACAAAAATATAACACCTTAGCATCGTCCATGTAAAGTTTCATCAAATTTGGACTACATTTAACCATCTTTTAAGTTGATTAAATATTAGAAAAGTTTTGATCGAAAAAAATATATTAGAAAAGTTGCTAGATGTAAAATTGTGGAAACCACATGGGTGGGCAAAGTAATTTTTGAAACCTCGTGGGTGGGGTGTGTAATTTCACCAAACGTCATGGGTGGGGGATGTAATTTTCCCATTACTAAATAACCACATAATTCTCGGCTTTGGCATTAATTTTCCCATAATTACATTTTAACCTCAAAAATTTTGTATAAGTTACATATTAACTCATAAACTATAGTTTTAATACTTAATTCCCTTAAATACCGAAATGACCCACATCTTTCTACAATTTATGTTTCTGCCCTATATATAAATCGGTTTTACACATCAACTTTTATAAATTACATTTTCACCCCATAACTTTTATAAACTTAATATTTTATGTCATAAATCATTTTAACCCAAAATTTTTGGTCAACACTTTGACCAAAGCCTAATTTCATAATTAATACTTTAATATACCTAGAAAATCATATGTAATTCGGTTTTACACTATATTTTCCAGAAATTACCAAATAGCCCCAAAACTTTATAAAATGTTATTATTACACTTAAACACTTGTTTAATTTAACCAAAATTCATAATATTAATTCCTACCTTATATTATATCATCATTATGCCAAACACATCCTTTAACTCTCGGCAATTATATATAGTACCCTATACTTTTCAAAATTTACATTTTAGTCACATAACTTAATAAGCTAGCCTTTTAAATACTTGTAGCAATTTTTAATATTCCCAAAATTTATAATATAAGCTAATATACTTATATTATTCAAAAATCACCAAGTAAAACATTTTATTCTCGGTTGTAACAATATTTTACCATATGGTTTCAAAACTTGATTTATATCTTATAATAAGTATATATAAATGTATATAAGCCATATAACACTTCTAAAAATTATGTTAATGACTTAGGATGATTATAAGCTCAAAATTAAGCATTTAGCTCCTAGATAATTCAGCTTAAATGTTTATATATCATAATTTAATTTTGTGACACAAAATTTATGTCTTAAGGAGATCCAAGTGTTAGACTTCTAACAAGGATTTCTAAGTAAGATTTGGAGTGGTTTACAAGAGTTTACCTTAGGTATTTGTCAAGGAATTTTCGGTACACCTTAGGATGATTGGAGATCCAAGTTTCCTTCATGAAATGATGAGGAGAACATTGATTTAGAAGCTAGAATTTTTTGGACATGAGCTTAGGTATTTACTAGGATTTTCAAACAAGAACTATACCTTAACTTGATCTTGTTAGCTCCTTGAGTTGTTGTTGAATCAAGGTGACTCCCTTGGTGTTTCTATGTAGCTGAATTATTGACTAAGAACTAGGATGAATTTTGCTTCAACACTTGATGGAAGTTGCTTGGAATTTGACACAAAATGGAGTTTAAGTTTAAATCTCCATCAATGGAGCTTGAAGCTCTCAAGAAGAAGTTAACTAAGGAAGAAAGAAAAGAGAGAAGGAAGAGAGCCTTACCAAATCGGCGAAGGAATGAACAAAAGGGCATGCTAGCTCACGCAAGGGATTAAGAGAATGAAAATGAAGGAATCTTGACAACAATGTCAAAATTGGCTAAACATTTCCTTAGTTTATTTGCTTGGCTCTTGGCTCCACAAGGTGTCTCAATTGTTTACTACTTTTGGCTATGACAAGGAAACGAGGATGACTTTGTTGTGCCACTTGAAACAAGGAAACAAGGCAAGAATACTAGGAAATTAGGTAAGGTATTTCTTTTGCATTTTCTATGTTGAATTACCCATGCTAATGTTGTCTTGTTCTCTTGTAGGCTTACGGCAATGTGCTGTAGCTAGCCATTTGATTTTTGTTTATTGAAGACAATGAACTAAGCTTAACTAGGTAGATGTCTTTCTTTGATTTTTATAAGACAATCAAACTCCCTTTTCCCTAGCTTATTTTCGGTACATTAGGCTAGAGAATGAGCTGCTTCATTGTCATGTATTAGACTAATATATACATGTGACTAAAGTAGATCTAGGATTTAACTTTATGTATTTTAATTTTCATGACTTTTCCTAAACTAATCTTCCTTGTTGTTTCCTGCAGGTTTTCGGCAATGAGAGGCCACTTTGGACTGAGATTCTTTTGTTATAATGTCACATGGTATTGGAAGGGTGAGTCATCATCTCATAAGACATTTTATTAAGCTAAAAGCATGTCAAATACACCCTAAAAAATGGCCCCTTGTGTGACCATGTGGGACTGATATTTATCTTGGTCTTTGTCACATTATATTACATTTAGATCATATTGTAACATGTTATAAGTCACAACATTTATTTGGTACATTTATATCAAGGTAAAAGATGAAAGTTTCTAAGGTAAAATGCTGAATTTATAGTACTTTTTTTATCACAATTTCGGCCCTACTTGTTCTAAGATTTTAGCACTGGATTTGATTTATTTAGATGGTCAATTAATCCCCATTTAATATTCCCAAATCATGGCTCCTCAAAAACTTCAAGGTAATAGCGTAGAACGCGTTTTTATGGCACCCGAAAGTGCGTTTTTGTGCTTTAAGGATATTTTGGAAAATAAGTTTTCGCTACGAGTTCCAAGTGTTTATAAACATTTTTTATGGTCAATAATGATATATTAAGGTGTTACATTGAGTTATATGGGGTTATATCAACTCATGACACAATTCCCGGGTTACCGGGGCACTCCCGGGGCAAAACAGGAGCGTTAAGAATTTCCCCCGAGCACTTTGTGTATTTTTGAAAATTTAGCTAGAGAATTCTCTTTATAATGATGAATAATGATGATAGGAACTCTAAGAATGATTTATATAGGAGTTCGTGCCACTTCGGCACCTCTCTAGGGCATTCCCGGGGGTTTATGGGCCCCTAACGGGTACCTCCGAGCACTTTGCATTTAATTGAGAATTTAGCGTGAGGACTTCATCTTAAATGTTTAACAAAGTGTTATGGTGCATTTTTAATGAAGTTTAATGCTTTATTTCATCTTATAAAGTATTTCCGGGTGTTTCCGGGCTTTAAGGGAGGTGTGTTGACTCTCCCGGGCATTTTGTACTTTTACTCTGTTCTAGCTGGGGTCCTATGTTTTAAAGGTCATATAATGATCCTTAATTGACTTGGTATGAGTTTTATAGTTTATATATCATAGTTAGCTTAAGGTCCGGCTTAACGCACGTTGTTGACCTTAAGGAGTTTCGGTGCGTTTTTAACGCCTAAGTGTTTATATATTTTCTCAGGGTTTCATAATTCCCCAAATAATACTTATTTCCATTATTTAATTATTTAATGGTTAAGGGTATTTCAATCACGCTTCCGACACCCTTCAAGTTGTTAAGTGATGCCATTTCATTTGGCTCACACTTTGGGTACGTTAAGTTTATTATTCCGCTTGCAGTTTTTGGATTTCAAATTGTCCTGTTTGGGGTTATACGTCTCCCGTTCTTAGGGTAGACTACAATACTTTTCCTTATGTCTTGACCGGTTTGGTATCCTCTACGGTGATGAGTGGTATCCTCCGGTACCTTATATGATCACTTGGGTATTTACCCAGTTCATTGAATGTTGATGTGTTCTCTTTAGGCATCTGCCTTAGTGTGTTTAGGCTGGGTACTCATTCCAGCTAATTAACATGCCTTGTTTCATTATCCTTGAGACATATCCAATGTCTTTACTCAATTGCTTGTGCTCCTCGCACTTCCTAACTCTTGATCATTCTCCTAGAGTGTGTTCTTGACTCTCTTAGCTTTGTAAGCTTATCTGAGTTCTTTCGATCGTTCGAGGTGTTCAACTGTTCCGGTTTGAACTTACCTTATGGTCCGTAGAACGGAGTCAACTACTTCCCGTGTTTTGTACACCACTTGTATACTGATGGGATCGGGGTGCTGACCGAGTAGGTCTGAGGTGTTAGTCTCAGACCAACTCTGCTTGAAGAGTAAGTGTATGCAGAAACTAATAACGCGGAAGCTTTTGTTTTAAATTGACAAGATATGATTTTGCTTTTATTGAAATTCAATGTGAATTACAACCTAGCTTCCTATCTTGGGATTCGACAGAGGTACTCTGTCTCATCCAACACTCGCTCTACTCTCGACTTTGATCAATGCGTAACAAGGAGTAAAGGGGAATGTTCTATGTGTGCTCTCTAGGTAATAAATACCTAAGCTAATTGACACTATCTCACTAAGATCTCTCAAGAATATTTTCTCTCTCAAAGGCGGTGTTTCTCTCTAGATAATCTCGAATGCACACCTAAACTAATCTAATACAACCATATGCTTATATACTTGTCAACTATATCCTAAATCTTCGGTAAAGTCTTCAAGTAAAACGGCTCCTTGGGTTGGTTCCGCAAGTATCGGAGTTATGGAGCTCCTTGTGCGTCACGTTCTCACGTTTGCTAGCGCTCCCAACTATCCGAGATTTCCGCAGCCACTTCAGTAGCGTCGCGCTTCTTGGCATATAGGAATTCGCGGACAGATGTTTCTGCAGAGGTACTCTAGCTGTGACAGTGTAATGTCTTTCTGTATCGCGCCAAGTTTCTCTGCAACGCTACTTTGGCTGAGGAGGCAATCATCTGCAAAACTTAAGTCTTCAACAAATTCCCCCTTTTTGCTGATGATGGCAAACTCAGTGTATCCAGCGTAGACTTGAGGTTTTGTATAGGATGTACCTGCAAACAAAAAAAAAAGACAACAAGGCAGAGCAACTATCTCGGGAGAACAACTTGCTGTTTGTTCCCCCTTAAACACATATTCCCCCTTAAGGTAATGCAGTTGATAAGAACAGATAAAAACCATAGTACGTAAACTACTTCAAATACCACGTTGCAGAAAAAAACGACCAAATCAAAACAGATGAGGCCTTCAGAGGCACTCATTATCCACGCATAGTTACCCGCAGACACCAGCCGCAGGATACACCACTTCCCCCGTTTGCCAACATCACGGGAAACACACAAAATATCCAAAAAACCATAATCCGAAACAGTCAGTAAAACAAACCACCAACGTAAGTTAAGAGTATTCAAGAGTCAGTACTTCTTAGGGGTTAAAAGGGGTGGGGTAAAGAGTAAGTCATCTTCTCCATCCATTCCTGTGTCCTCATCCCTTGCTCCATCTTCCCCCGAAGTCCCAGCGCCATCCAATCACTTAGCCGCTTCCAGAGTTTCAGCAAATGTTTCCCGGAACTCCTCTGCCAGCTTCTCGACTCCCCCTGCAAAGATGTTCATCGTCTGATTGTGGTTTTTGTTGAGGACGTCGATGAGCATGTCTATCTTCTTGGATAGAGTTGCGAGGTTGTCCTCAATCGCTGCTACCCTTTCAGATAAAGAGGCTGTGTCAGGGGGTGATGCGGGTTTTGGTGGGGCAGCTTTTTGGAGGTAGGGTTTGTCTTGGAGACCGATTTGATCTGGAAAGATGGGGTTTTGTTGTACAGGATCTGACCAAGGATGTTAGTGTCCATTATGCGACTGGCTTTGGAGGGATCAAGGACAACATCACAGTGGGTAAGAATTTTTGGGAGCCAGAATATGTACCCCAGGATGTGTCGGGGTGAGGAGATGGTTGAGGCTATGTGGTTGAGGATTAATTTTGGGAGGTTTATCTTTTGCTGGTGGATCAGACAGTACATGATAGCAAGATCTAGTGGGACAAACTGGTTTCCTTCCTTTCTAGGGACTAAGTTTTTGATCACCAAGGTATGAAGCATTTGGTGGGTATTTGACAGAGCTGGTCGATCTAAAGAGTGACCGACTCTGCTGTTCAGTAGGAAGAAGTCATAGACCTCTTTTGCACTTATAAACCCTAGATCAGGAAAACCAGCCCTATCATAAAATTCTAGTCAGCTAGTTGGAATTGCTAGATGGGTTGCTATTGAGTTTGAATCGAGAAGGATAGCTTTGCCATGTATCTCTATCATTATTTTCCCCTTGCGGATGACGCAATTCTGGTAGAACTGATACGCCTCTGCTTCATGGTAGGTTTGAATGTCGTGGAAGAGATGGATCCAGTTTTGAAAGCGAAGCATCTCCTCGAACATGTCGAACTCCATCGAGTGGAGCCAGTCCAGGTCGAGTAGCTTTCCCTTTACCAGGTTTCGGGATTCAGCAGAATCGTCACCTGGTAGGGAGTAGACGGCAGAGTGGGTGTCGATCAGACCTAGTCGTTGAGCAGGTGATGGTGGGACAGACTCAGAGCGAGGACGGAGTCACTTTCTAGTGGAAGTCGTTGCCGTGTCGGAGTCCGCCTGGGTTGACGAGTTGGTGGTGCTGCGCGGCTTTTCTTCAGTTGTTGGTGCCGTGACTACAGGGGATGGTGCAGGAACAGGAGATTTAGAACTGGGTTTTGAAGATGACTGAGGATTTTTGGCCCGAGATCGAAGGGTTCGAGTAGCTGGAGGGCGGGGGACGTTGGATTTTGCACGGCGGGTTTTCTTGGGTGGGGGTGAACATTCAGGAGCAGCTGGCTGGGCTTCGAGGTCAAGTACCTCAGTGGGTTCTTTAGTAGGAGAGTTGGGTTGTGGGTTCTGTGTTTCTTCTTCAGTGGGTGGAAGGGATCCGAACTGGAGTTTGGTCAGAGATTTGGTTATGGTATCAGGGGTGGGTATGATCGGGGTGGTGGGAGGTGTTGATTGTTTGGTTGGGGATGGGGTGTCGTCTGATCGATTGGATGCCGTAGTGTGGACAATGGCGGTGGGTTCAGTTGAGACGGTGGGTAAAGGGGTGTTGATGGGGTGAGTGTCGATGGACATTGCGGGGGCTACGACGGTTGAGTCGGAGGTGGAAGTAGGGGTCTGTTTGGCTTGGAGGTTGGTGAGTTTGTTGATTAGAGCTTGGAGGAGCAGAGGGTCATTAGGTAATTCGGCGTCAGAAAACATGGTGTTTTGCTTAGGGTTAGGGTTGGAAGCCATGGTGATCAGTACCAGACGTGCTTTTCCTATCTAATAAGGAGCTTGCAAAATCAGAATCACTATAACCCATTAGAGTGAAATCAGGAGTACTTGGGTGCCAGAGGTACAGGTCTTGGGTGCTTTTTAGATAGCGAAAAATTCGCTTTACGCTTTGTAGGTGTGATTCTTTTGGGTTTGCCTGAAATCTTGCACAGAGACATACAACATAGAGAATGTCAGGCCTACTTGCTGTTAAATAAAGGAGGGAACCTATCATACCTCTGTATAGTGTAGCATCAACGGCAATTCCTTTTTCATCCAGATGTAGCTTCTCTGTTGCTGTCATTGGAGTGGGTGTGGCTTTTGAATCCTACATCTTGTATTTGATTAATAGCTCGTGAATGTATTTCTGTTGATGAATTTGAGTCCCGTTTTCCTGTTGAATGACTTGTAGACCTAAAAAGAATTTCAATTCTCCAAGAGCACTCATTTCAAATTCTTTACTCATGAGATCAGAAAAGAATGAACATAGTTCAGGAATAGTGGATCCATAAATTATGTCATCCACGTATATTTGCACAATGAGTATGTCTTCACCTTTGGTGAGAGTGAAAAGAGTTTTGTCAATTTACCTCGAATGAATCCATGGGACAATAAGTAAGATGAAAGACGCTCATACCATGCCGAGGTGCCTGCTTCAGGCCATATAATGCTTTATCTAACTTGTAGACATACTCCGGGTGATGTGGATCTTCGAAACCCGGTGGTTGAGCAACATATACATCTGTCGATGTATCCATGTAGAAATGCAGTTTTTACATCCATTTGGTAGAGTTTATACCTCGATGGGCTGCGTAGGCCACGAGTATTCGAATTGCCTCAATTCGAGCTACTGGAGCATAAGTTTCATCGTAATCAATTCCTTCAGCTTGAGCGTATCCCTGAACTACCAGTCTGGCTTTGTTGCGAGAGATATTTCCTTGATCATCTAACTTGTTGCGAAACACCCATTTGGTACTAATTGGTTTATGGTTGGTTGGACACGGAACAAGTCACCAGACAGAGTGTCTTTGCAGAGAATGTAGTTCTTCTTGCATGGCGAGTATCCAGTCATGATCCTGTAGAGCTTGGTTGACATTCTTAGGTTCGATTTTGGATAGAAAGGCATTGAAGGCACAGAGATTCTGATGGAGCTCACTACGTGTTTGAACGCCTTTGGATGGATCACTCAGGATTTGAGTAATTGGGTGAGCGGAGGCTTGTTGAAATTTTCTTGCGGAGGTTGATGGAAGACTAGTGGAGGGATCTGGTTTTTGGTGATTGTTAGGTGTGGGTGTCGTTGTGTTTTGTGGAGGAGGTAGTGGTTCCTGTGTGGGAGTGGGTGAGGCATCCTTGAATGAGTCATCAGGGTCGTCATCGCTGTCAGAGGATGAGTCTGTTGCAAGAGGTGTTTGTGGTGCAGGGATAGTAGCTACTGGTATTTCAATGAAGGTAGTATCTGCGGCATCTTCGTGTGGTTCATTTTGGTTGTGTTCACAGTCGCTAGAGTTAGAGAGCTCTTCAAAACGAATATGAGGACTTTCTTCAAGACAGGATGTTCGTTTATTGAGTACTCTGTAAGCTCGACTTTGTGATGAGTAGCCAAGGAAGATTCCTTCATCGCTTAGAAGCAAACTTGCCGAGATTGTCTTTTCCATTGTTGTGTATGAAACACTTGCATCCAAAGCGCCGTAGATGTGTGACTGAAGGTGGACGGCCTTTGATAATTTCATATGGGGTTTTTCCGATGAATGGATGAATTGATGCTCGATTTAGGATGTATGCTGCAGTGTTGATAGCTTCTGCCCAGTATGTGGCTGGAAGGTTACTATCAATGAGCATTGTTCTTGCCATTTCTACTAGGGTGCGATTCTTTCGTTCTACAACTCCATTTTGTTGTGGAGTACGAGCAGCTGATGTTTGATGCATGATTCCTTTTTCCCTGCAGAATTCTGAAAACTGAATATTGCAAAATTCTGTACCGTTGTCAGATCGAATTGTTTTGACAGAGGTGGACATTTTGTTAGTAATCAGTTTGAATAGGGTTTCGAATTCAGAAAATGTTTCCGACTTGTTCTTAAGAAAGAGTGCCCATGTCCAGCACGAATAGTCATCGACGATGACTAGAGCGTACTTCTTACCACTCTTGCTTTGAACACGCATTGGTCCACATAGATCCATGTGTAGCATGTCCAGTGGAGATGATGTAGACATATCTGTTTTACCTGGAAAGCTTGCTCTAGAATGTTTCCCTTGTACGCATGCAGGACAGAGGATGTCGGTCTGGAAGAAGTTTGTCCGAGGAAGTCCCACTACAAGATTTCTGTTTTTGATTTTGTTTAGTAGTTTTCCGTGTGCATGACCTAGACGAAAGTGCCATAAGGAGATATTCTTGTCCTGTACACTAAGACAAAGAGTACCATCTAGGTTAGGGTTTTCAAGAGATAACTTGTAAAGATTGTTCACCCTTATACCAGTGGCTTTCAGAAGACCTGTTTGCTCGTCAAAGATTTTGCAGTCAGAGGCCGAGAAAAGAACAACATTAGAGAGATCACATATTTGAGAGATACTTAGAAGGCTGTGTCCAAGTCCATTTACTAATTAACATTTTCTATCTTAAAGAGAGAGGGATTACCGACGGTTCCAATACCAATGATTTCACCATGAGCATTGTCGCCGAAAGTGACTTTTCCCCCGTGGTGTTGAGAGAGAGTCGTGAACTTGTCAGGGTCTCCTGTCATATGTCGTGAGCATCCACTATCTAGAAACCAAGAGTCATTGTCCACGGTCTCTCCCTACAAGATAATCAAAAGTTAGACTTGGGAACCCAGGCGAACTTGGGTTCCCTCTTTGAAAGAGAGCTATAACCATGTCGTGCTTTAGACAGAGTATAAACGTTGCATATTAAAAGATAAATCTTTGCCAAGCTTATGACACGATGAGTGAATATGTCCGTCGTAGCCACAGTAACCACAAATTAGTAAGGAAGGTAGATGAACGTACTTCTTTTGCCAACGGAATTTGTTTTCAAATTTTTCTTTTTGGAGTTTCCTTCTTTGAAGATTATTGGGTTTTGTGGCTATTTTTGGCAGATTAACTTTGCCTTTATTTCTCAGCCAATGAGGAGGATTAGATGATGAGACCGATTCCATCTGTGCCTTTTTAAGAGCGATATTCAGGGAATCGACCTCTTTCTCAAGTCGAACTTGTCTTTCTTTTGACTCACGGAGTTCGTTTTCAAAGAATTTTGGCTTTTGCATTGCAGCAACCTCACGAACAAAGGTGATTGGTTTGAAGAATTTTTATGGAATTTTTGAACAATTTTTCTGTAGGGAAGAAACTTGGGTTTGTAAGGAGTTGATGAGGTTGTGAGCGTCTCTTAACTCTTTTTCAAGTTTTTCGGCCTTTTCTTCAGATTTTTGCAATTTAAGACGATCGTTGCTGACATGACCTTTTAGCACAAGAATTTCTTCATAAAGAGAGGCTATTCTTTCTTGTTCTTCAGTTAATTCAAATTCAGGATGATTTGGGTCGATGTAGTAAGTAGATAAATCTAAAGAGGGAATAGCACATGAGTCTGAGAAATATTCAGTTACCTTTGAAGAGGGACTCTGGCATGAGGCAGATTAGGCTTGACGTTCCCATCTCAGGTTCTTCTGAGTAAGAGTCTCCCCATGCTGAATTTGCTATTAGTGATGATTGCTCACGATCATCTTTCTTCTTGAGAGGACAGTTGTTAGCGTAGTGCCCTGGCTTCAGGCATTTGAAGCATACTCGGTCTCTAGTTCCCGTAGTACCTTGCTGATTACGGTTGTAGGATTGATATTGTCGGTTTTGATTTTGGCTGAACCTGTTTGGACTGTTCCTTTCTGATCGATCTCGCATGAATCTCTTAAAGTTCTTGACCAGCATGGCCATACCTTCGAAGGTGTTCGCTGATCCTTCCTCTATTATGCCGTCAATCAGAGTGTCCCAAAGCTGCTGGATTAAATCCTGATTTGGAGAGGTAGTGTCATAGTGGAATGATTCATTCTGGTGAGCTGCTGTCTGGCTGGATGTAGTCTTTACCTGCAAAGCTTGATTCATGTTGGAAAACGAAACAGCATGGTTTGAGTGAGAAGTATTACCTCTATTTTTGATATTCATCTTGTATTTGTTGATGGACTGATGATAGGATCCCAAGTCAGTCAAAGTCCATTTCTCTAGACTTTTGGACGCCTTCGTAGAGATAACGCTCTCGGTCCATTCCTCACCCAGACTATCCAGAAATTTGTTGTTGATATTTTCATTTGACTCTCCAATCTGCAGCTCTTCCATAGTAGCAGTGAGTTCAGTGAATCGAGCAAGCATGTCGCTGAGGGATTCTCCAGGCTTTCCTACGAAGTTTTCGTAGTCCATCTTCAGTTCTTGTATTTTTGACTTTCGAAGCTCAGTATTTCCTTCGTGAACAGCTCGAAGGTGATCCCAGATGTCTTTGGCTACTTTGATGTGATACACTCTTCTTCTTTCGGGTGGAGAGAGACTGGTGTAGATGACTCGTACGGCTTGGGCATTTAGCTCAACGCATCTGCGCTCCTCAGCAGTATAGGAGCTGGGATCTTTCCCTTCAGGTACTGGGAAATTGCCTTTCGTCACTACCGTCCAGAGTTGTTGATTCAAGGACTGGAGGTGTGACTCCATCTCGTTTTTCCACATGTTGTAGTTTGGGAAGTTAGCTTTGGATTCTCCACTTGCATTCTGTTGTTGTTGTTGGTGTTTGAGATTTCCGCCATTTTGAGAGATTTGTCAGCCAACGCAGGCTCTGATACCACTTGATGGGATCGGGTGCTGACCGAGTAGGTCTGAGGTGTTAGTCTCAGACCAACTCTGCTTGAAGAATAAGTGTATGCAGAAACTAATAACGCGAAGCTTTTGTTTTAAATTGACAAGATAGGATTTTGCTTTTATTGAAATTCAATGTGAATTACAACCTAGCTTCCTATCTTGGGATTCGACAGAGGTACTCTGTCTCATCCAACACTCGCTCTACTCTCGGCTTTGATCAATGCGTAACAAGGAGTAAAGGGGAATGTTCTATGTGTGCTCTCTAGGTAATAAATACCTAAGCTAATTGACACTATCTCACTAAGATCTCTCAAGAATATTTTCTCTCTCAAAGGCTGTGTTTCTCTCTAGATAATCTCGAATGTACACCTAAACTAATTACACCCGTATGCTTATATACTTGTCAACTATATCCTAAATCTTCGGTAAAGTCTTCAAGTAAAACGGCTCCTTGGGTTGGTTCTGCAAGTATCGGAGTTATGGAGCTCCTTGTGCGTCACGTTCTCACGTTTGCTAGCGCTCCCAACTATCCGAGATTTCTGCAGCCACTTTAGTAGCGTCGAGCTTCTTGGCATATAGGAATTCACGGACAGATGTTTCTGCAGAGGTACTCAAGCTGTGACAGTGTAACGTCTTTCTGTATCGCGCCAAGTTTCTCTGCAACGCTACTTTGACTGAGGGGGCAATCATCTGCAAAACTTAAGTCTTCAACATATACATACGTGGGGTACCTTATTGGCACGTTACCACTTACCTGACTAACTCACAAATGGTCTGTCAGGCCCATAAGCTCCTTCGGAGTGCGGTTGTCCCACATCCCGTATTTGGGTACACTCGCAGTGCTCGTCACACGCCTAAGTGAAGTATTCTATTGTCAACTCCTCTTGTATCATTCTATGATAACTTACCGTGATTCTCTGGTTTGGTTTTAAAAATCTGAGGTTTAAAAAAGAAAAGTTTGTGTTGGAAAGAAAATTTTCATGGTGTTTGTCATGTCTGAGGTCTTAACCAAGTCTAGTTTTCTCGCTGTCTGGTATGTTCTTCATACATGGTCAGGCTGTTAGGCCTTTCCAAGGCTTCCTTCTTCAAATTCTTAGGATTGGTGATCCTAATATTTGCTTCCTCGTCCTAGTGGTACTTGTTGGTCATTAATAGTTTTCCAATAGCCATGTTGTTGCTGCACTTGCCTTGGCATGTGCACGAGTATGTCAGTTTTCAGGTTAACATATACCGTTTACGGTATTGTTTCCATCCGTATTTGGTGGTTTTATTGGATCTTCCTTCGATCTTTTGATCTTAGTGATCTATTTCCTGAGTAGCCTCTCAGCGTCCTTGACACGGTTGTCATTAATTTAGGTGCTTTCCCGATCCTTGAGGTACTCCGTGTACCTTGCTTCGTTGCTCGTTCCCACGCCTTTACGATGGTTACCGAGGTTTGACTAATCCTTAGGAGCTACGTCGTAGTCCTGTTGGTGTAAGTTCATAAATACTCTCATAGTTGTCTGGACTATGATATCCGGATATTATGGCCTCTTGGCGTTGTAGGTTTGAAGTTATCCAACCTTGACTAATCCCTTAGTCGGTTTGTATACCGTTGACGGTATTATCAAGTGTTTGCAATCCGCAGACTCTCTTGTCTCGGGCTTGGTTACTCCGCCTTTTTGCTTCATTGCGCGGTTTGTGCTTTCCTTCTTGTCGGCTACGCATGGTTCTCTTGCAACTGCGAAGCATGTCGCCCCATACTGCCGCAAATTCCATTATCCTGCGGATAGGATTCTCCATCTTCTGCTATTAAGTGTGATTACTGTCGTTCAAACGGGAACTGTCTTCGGGATTTCTGGTTCTCGGAATCTACCGTATAACAGGTTCTTTCTCTTACAAAATTTGTTTACAACAGCCAGATCGAGTTTACCCGAGTATGAGAGGTTTTTCTATCTCTCTGGCGTTCTTCTCCCAACGTTATACCGGGGGATGTGGAGGGCGGGTATGGTTATTATAGGTTTCTGGTTCACCCGGAGGTTCCTATCTAGCGTACCTCTCACGCTAACACTCAACGCTTAGCCCTAAGTCTCTAATTCCTAACTCGGTATTTCAACCATTAGAGCGATACTTCTCTCTGATATCACTTTTTTGTAACACCCCTACCGATAATCAAGCCATTATCTCCTAATCCGTCTCAATTACTAATAACAAGGCAGCGGAATTCAACTTCAACAATCGGTGTCGATACAATGCCGTTAGTCACCCACGTGACTAACAAGGCCAAATCCAAATATAACTCTACTATCGGTCTGATGACTTGTATACCGAGTACTAAACAAATACAATACTTTTCATTCCTTATCCAATTCAAATACAATACCAGTACAACCTCAATTCGATTCTATACCGAGTCTACTACAATGCCCAAACTTGGTGATAACATATCGGTCTTACAACCCAACAATTACATTATAAATACAACAGTACACAAGTTAACTACCCATGCTTAAGTAGCAACCCCGTCCTACTCTCGAACGGTATTCGGCTTCACGTACCTGTAAAATAAAAACGGTGCCCCTAGGGGCTCAGCAAATTGTTGGCATGAAATTTGCATACCCCGCATGCTAACGGGGGTACGCCGACTACTTTATCGAGAGCATGGGATTCATTTTAATTCAATCATCATGCAAGATAGCAATACATTATATATGTACACTAACACAAGTAATCAACATCCAAACAAGGAATACAATCCCTAGCAAACACATCAAGGTTGTTAGTTCAAATTAATTTACTCTTAGGCCTTGAGGGTTTCTACCACACTGTGCCTTAGTCTTTAGTCCTTGTCTTACCCATTCTCTTGGGTTACTCTTACTCAAGCCCTCTTATACTCAATCTCGATTCAAGTTCTACAATACCCAATTTCAATCCTCGACTCTCAAGTTCTCGATTCTCAACTCAATGCTCAATTCCCAAGTTTCTAACTCAAATCTCAATTCTCAATATCAAATTCTCAATCCCATTATCAAATTCTCAAAGGTTTCTTTTAAGTCATTACCCATGACCTCCGGGCATAGTCAAACACAAGACTTACCACCGGGCTTTCAAATACAAGTCTTACTTCCCCGGTTTCGACCCTACTCTAGGTCTAGCATGGTGGGAAGGTTCGACTATCAAACGGAATTATACTCTTAGCTCCTCAAATTCTCAAACGTCCGTATCTCTACCGGACTACTCAATTTCCCAAATACTCCTCTCTCGAGTTATTTTATAATCATAAAGATTAGCATAGAAGTATCTCTCTCGATATCATCCAATAGCTTAGGAAATTTCTCAATGTCTAGTATGTTCAGATTTAAGGGTTTCCCCAACTTATTGAATACTTTTATGTTCGAGACATTTTCTTATACTGGTCGGTCCTCATATTGTAGGTCGAATATTCTTCTAAGGGAGTTTGATGGTCCCTTATCATTCTTTTACTTCATTCAAAAGTTCATGTCTTGAACTATACCAATCTCTTATTAGAGGTTTCAACATTTCTTTCCACTATTGATTATTTTGTGGATTGTTCATTTCGGTTCTCTAACCGTTATCGGGAGTTTACTAATCCCGTACAATTCTCTCACATTTTAGTGAGTTCATAGGTTTGCATTATCGTTATTTTTGGTTCATAGTTTTCGCGTGTGTTCCACGTTTTTGTTATTTTGCGAAACGACTCTTTCTACGAGTCACTAACCAATCATACTCATCTATGAGTCGGTCTCTAACACTCGTTTAGACCACGCACTCATTCAAGAATGGTTAGTTCATTCATCATGCATCAAGACACACATATCAAATGCAAAATCATTTTCATGCTTTCTTGATGATTAAACCGGCACACAAGCACACAAATCAGCGTAACCGCGTTAGCATACAGGGCATGAGAAAATCATACCTTTCACGATGGGTTAGCTTTACCGTGTCACCTCATGTTCCTCGAGTCATACTCTCGAATCACTGATTACATGTCAAATGGTTCTATTAACATCATTACCTCGCGGTAGATAAATGAATATCACTCTTGTACTTACCCCGTTGTCCCGTTAACTTTATCTTTATTCTTGTTAACTTAAGTTCTTACTTCTCACTCACTTCTAGCACTTTTTTATACTTCTTAGGACCTTTACAAGTCACCAAAAACTCCTAAACATTATCTAAAACCATTACCAATCAATCCCCCACCTTCTAATGCCTTAAAACCACTTTCGTCACATTCCGAGGGTGGTTCGGGACTTGGTCCGGACCCAAAGCCCCGGACCAATACTTATCCTTACTCTCGGCCACTTTTCTTGCTTGGTCCGGGTCCTGTCCTGGACTAGGGTCCCGGACCACCTGATTTCTCAACACTCAGGGCATTTTTATGCTTGGTCCCGGGACTTGGTCCGGCCCCTAAGTCGCGGACTCTACTAAAAAGCTGCTACAATGTCAATTGTCAACCCCAATTCCAACCTTAATCCACACCTAATCATTCCTTAATCTTTCCATAAGTTTTCTACATGTTTAACACCTTAAAACACTCTTAATCATGTTCTAAATCTCCTCAAATCATTAGTCCAATCCTTACCTCCATATTTGCTTAATTTCTACATTTTCATTCTTATATTTTTGTACTTTGCACACTTTGCATTTCTAACTTCCTCTTGGTGGTTTACACTTTGTTCTCACTCATTTTGACCATTCCAAATCCTTCCTAGACACTTGCATTAACTGTACCCAAGTCCATCCTCCATTTCCTCCAAGGCTTTACAACCTAGTTTCTCTCCAAAATTCCAAGGCACTTATACACTATTTTGCTACAGATTTTGCACCTCCAAATATCCTTCATCACTACCATTTCATGGTGATTAACCAACTCAACTCAACCCAATGAACACCTAGGTTCTCCAATTTACAAAGCCACCTTAAACACTTAGTTTCTACTAAAATTTTGCCATAACTCACTTATATGTGCAAGTCAATATCACAAATATGGGCAAGTGGACCCAATCGAAGTAGTAGTAATGAGTGTCGTTCCACCAGGAAATTGACTATCTATCTCCCTAGCTTCGGTATTCGGTAACGAAACAATAAATAAGTAAAAAGGGGGTTTAGCCGGTGGCAAGCTTAATGGTTTTGTTCAAGAAAAACTGCAACTTAAATATGGAAACAAAATAGGTTGTTAAGGTTTTGGATGGAAAGCACCCTAGGATGGTTATTACCACCTAAATTCACCCCAACTTCACTTATAAACCCCTTTCACTCAAATTGTCTATTTGGATTATTGTAATGACCTTCCAAGTCATGGAAGAGCCAACTCTTACCTAGATATTCTCAAATCTCGAATCAAGAGGAGTTCAAATCACTAGATAACATTAATTTCAAGTCCACAAAATAGCCCCAAATTTCACCAACTAATCAAGCTAGCAAATCTAGGGTTTCTCTCTCCTCTGGGTCACAACCCCCAACTCAAAGTCTTGTGTTGTTGGGAATCACCATAAATGCCATATTGATCAAGTTAAAGCATTAAATGCACAGAGAGAGAAAAAAATCATAATTAATGAAGTAGGGTTTACAAGCTAGTAGAGGGTTCAAGTTCAAATCCCCATCCCAAAGTGCTAAATAGATCTACTCAGCCATAGAGATACATAAAAGAGAGAGAGAGAAAAAAAAAGCCATTGTTGAAGGTGGTTGAGCTTGGAGAAGGAAAGCTTTCTTCCTCTTCTTTCTTCCTTCTCTTCTTCTTCTTCTCTTCTTCTTCTTCTTCTTCTTCTTCTTTTCTCCCTCAAAATCGTCTCTCTCTCCTTGTTTCAGTCTCTAAGTGTGTGGAATGTAGAATGAGAGTAGAATCCCCAAAAATCAGCTTTTAAAAACACAGATCTGGGCAAATTTTCTGTCCAACCGACCCAGACTGGGTCGGTCCTGTGGGTCGGTCAGCCTCCGAAGAAGAAGGCACGTGAGCAACTTTAAGTACGACCCACCCACGTCCGATCCAGACTCATGGGTCGGTCGATTCCAGTAGCTTGGGCTCCAGGATGAACAATCCGACCGACCCAGAGTGGGTCGGTCATGCTCCAGAGATTTGCCTAATTTGCACGGGGTCTAAAATCTTCACTGTGGCTCGGAATTGCTCCCCGTTTGCGGCGTTGAAAAGCTGGAGAGAAGGGGATGCTGTTGATGCATGCCACTAGCTCAAACAGAATCCAAAAGTATGCTCAAAATGAGCTTTTACCTATCAGAGATCAAACTCTATAAGTTCACTATTAATCACAAAAACAGTCTATTAAGTGGTGAAATAAGTTATGAACCCAATAAAATGAAGGTGAATGAAGCTCTTAAAATAACATTATTTCACCACTTATCAACTCCCCCACACTTATCTATTTGCTTGTCCTCAAGCAAAATTATCTAGGAATCACAGCAAGAAGGAACATTTATAGCAAGCAAGTGTTTAGATGAATTCTTGAATTTAAGTGAGCAAAATTGTAAAAAATCTTAAGAGGAGTGCAACCAACCTTCTCATGGTAACATGGGTATGCTTAGGGCAAATAAAAATATAGAGCTTCGGGGTATGATCTAGAGTGTTTCCAAGTGCTTAAAGATCTTTGGAACTTTGAGAACTTTTACCATGGCCAACTTCTCTCAAGAATGGGCATTGAGGAAAAACAAAAGGAAAATAGAGATTTGCATTTGATTCACTTTTGCAACAAGAGATGAGTAGAGATAATTTGGCATTTTGCATTGCTTTAAAGAACACTCAACTCTCATTTGTTGGTTACCTATGGTGTCTCTCAAGTTGTTTTAAAAATTTTCACGAGGAAACACCCCTTAGCAATCCTAGATGAGAAGATTAGAAAGAACCCCTAAGCAATAAAAATTCACCAAGAAAGGGATTTATGGAGCACCACAATTAATTGCTCCTCAAGAGAGAACTTTTTGGAAAATTTGGTGGAAAGTTCAAAGAATTCATGGAAAGACTTGCTTAATATAAATGTAACTTCTTCATGGCAGCAATAGATATGTATAAGGAGATTGAGAAGTGCACCAAAAAGAAAAGGTCGTTCCCCCCACTTGAATAGGACAATGTCCTCATTGTTCAAAGCAAAACTCAAGGGGAAAACAAACAGAAGACCTTTTCGAAGCACCAACATAGAGTACAAAAAAATGTAAAGCATCGTTTAAGTATTGAGAGAACTAGTACTCCCCTGATAAGACGTGAATTGGGCGAAGGGTTCCCCCACACTTGAGATGTCCGGGGTCGTTGAAGCGCTAGCTCCGACGATGACAAGTCGGGACCAAGGAATTTTTTTGCAAGAGTTCCTCTTGCATGTGTCTTACTCAGCCTCGGGAGTGCTTGTTTTCATTGTGTATGTATCTACAATGCATAGACAAATAAACTAGGCGTAACAGGATTCCGAGGAATACTCAAAAAGCCCATGGTTAGTTTTCAAAAGGAGACTCAGAGATGAGTCTAATACATAGTATCCAAAAGGTACATAAAACATAAAGGTTAGGTCGAAAATAAAGTACGAGATAGCTAAATGAAAAGAAGTTTAGATGACATAAACAGAACCAATCTCTAAACTCAACATAACAGTTTTGGACTATAAGACTCGGGCATCCGACATCATGAACTGGCTACTAAGGTGGGGGAGCATCAGGTCGGAACTCTCCTCACATGCACTGCATCCTAGCCTCCATCTCGGCCTGCATCTCGCGCTGATAAGCTGCCATGCGCTCCTCAAACTCCTGCCGAGAGATAATATCTGGCGGTGGTGGGGTAGAGCAAGGAGTGGGTCGCTGGGAGCTGCTAGTCCGGAGGAGGAGGAACCGGCACTCGGCTGATCTTCCTCTACCATCCCCTTCTGCCAAGTCACCCCGTCCCAAGAGAAGCCCATCCTCTGCATGGCGTAGCCATGAATGAAGTCCATGGGGTTTGACACAGCCTCGCCAGCAGCCAACATGCCCTGGTGGACAATCTGGTTGTGCAGGAAGTGGGGAAGCCCAAATGATGAGACTCTTCTGCTTCACAATGTGATGTAGGTGGCGGAACATCAGCCCGGAGAGAGAGAGGGTGGTATGGGTCTGGGGCTACCATATAGTCCATCATATAGCAGTCCATGGAGTTTAGATCTTTGTTGTCCCTTGGCAGAATGTTGTGGCGAAGCAGGCCGCGAGCATGACCCTCCTCACTGGGTCACTGACCATGTTCAGGGTCATGGTGACCTGAACATCTGTCCCGGCCTGATTCTTCTTTCTGCACTGGACAGGGAGGGTGTTCAAGTAGTGCCTCCGGTGAGCGCCAAGATCGCCGACAAAGATGAGGGTGGTGTATTGAAGGTCCTCGACCGGGAGTCGGAAGTAGCATAGAAAGGACTCCATGGTGATGCAGATGCGCTGGCCATTGACATTGGGAAGAGTCTCCCCTGTTTTTCTACCCTTTTCCCAGTTCTAAGAACGTCCGCAAATGGACCAAGAGGTCACCAAGAAGTTCACCAAAACTCTCATTAATCATCTCACCATTACCAAGTTCACTACCAGCAATGCTTACTAATCACCAAATAGGGTCACTAGAGCCACACCAAAATTCAATCCAAAAAATGCACTACCCTTGGCAATTAGAGATCAAATACACTCACAAATCATCCAGCAATTTTCGCCAAGCCATTGGTGTGATTAAACGGAAGCAAACAAAGTAAATTATGGCATTATCGAACTTAGCATATTTAGCATGAGTTTCATGTAAAAACCACCCATTTTCTCCATGTTCAACTTCACTTGGCATACAAACCCCATAATTAACAATAATAGACTATCCCTAATTCCTAATCATCAAAAAACACAAAGTTTGGGCTTAGGCCCGTTTGGTTCGCACTAAATCTAACCCAAAGTGTAATAACTTGCTGAAACACTTCAAAAATTGAAGAATTAGGGTTAGATTAACATACCTTAGTGTTTTGTAGAAGATTGGAGCAAGAATTTGTCGGATTTGGACACAAAATCGGACAAAACGAAATTGAGGGAAATTTAGGAACTTAGGGATTTTGGGTTGAGGTGGCTGGCTCGTTGGCGTTGATGTCGCTGCGGGTGGCCGAACAGTGGTGCGGCCTGGTAGTGGCGTCGCGGCGGCAGGGAGGGGCGGCGATGGGTGTGGGCGGTCGGAAGAACTGGCGGTGGTGTTTGTGGAGTAGTGGCTTGTGGTGCTGTGCGAGAGAACGAGGAAGGAGTATGGGGTATCGGGGGTTGAAGACGGGTTGGGTAGGGGAAAGAGGAAAAGAAAAAGGGGGAAAATCGATTTTTTATAAAAACGCTGTGTTTTCGTTTTTTTTTTCAAAATTTTTGACCCGACCGACCTAGGTCTGACCCAGGATTCTGGGTCGGTCGATTCCAGTAAGTTAGGTTCTGTAAAATTTTAGCCAGACCGACCCAGGGCGGACCCAGGTCTGTGGGTCGGTCGGTTCCAGAATGTTGGTTTTGAAAATTTTTGGCCAGACTGACCCAGGATGTTATGGGTTGGTCCATTCCAGTAAGTCGCCTCTGTGAAAAATCACGCAAGACCGACCCAGAGTGGGTCGGTCGGCTAGGTCGGTCGGCACAAACATTGCCCTAATCTTTTGTTTTGCTACTCACAACATTAATAGTTATCACAAGACCATCGAAACCACAAAATCATTCAGAAACAGCTAAGATAAGCAACCACATATGCAAAAAAGAATTTACACACACTACTACACTAAAATTACTTAAAGAGATGGAAAGGAGTCCGGGTTTCCTCCCGGAAAGCTGCCCGTCTTTTTAAGGTCTTTGGCTAGACCATAGTGAGGGTTAGATCAAACCTGGGGCTCTTGTAAGTAGAGAGGACGTGCCTCCACCTCTCGATGTCGCCTCCTAGGTAATGCTTCAACCTAGACCCGTTGACCATGAATGTCTCACCTTTCACGTTTTTCACCTTGATCGCACCATATGGGGTTACCTTGGTGATGGTGAATGGTCCAGACCAATGTGACTTGAGCTTACCCGGAAAAAGCTTCAATCTCGAATTTAGAGCAATACCAGGTCTCCCTCATGGAACTCCCGCCTTAGGATCATTTTGTCATGCCACCTCTTGGCCTTCTCCTTGTAGATGCGGTTGTTCTCATAGGCTTCCTCCCTGAATTCCTCTAGTTTGGTGAGTTGAAATTTCCTTTTGTTGGCGACACTCTTGAGGTCAAAGTTTAAAGGCTTTCACAGCCCAATAGGACTTGTGCTCCAACTCAACTGGTAGTGGCAAGCCTTGCCGAAGACTAGACGATATGGGACATCCCGATGGGAGTCTTGTATGCTATCCGGTAAGCCCATAGAGCATCATCGAGTCTTAAGGACCAATCCTTCCTAGAGGAGTTTATCGTCTTCTGTAATATCCATTTCAGCTCCCTATTTGTCACCTCGGCCTGCCCATTGGTTTGAGGGTGGTAAGGCAAGGATACCTTGTGTCTCACTCCGTATTTTTCCATCAAAGCCTCGAACTGTCTGTTACAGAAGTGAGACCCCCATCGCTGAGAATCGCTCTAGGCACCCTAAACCTTGTGAAGATGTTTTTCTTCAGGAACTTGGTCACCACCTTGGCATCATTGGTGGGGGATGCAATGGCTTCCACCCATTTCGTGACATAGTCTACTACCACCAAGATGAGAGATTTGAGTGGGAGGAGGGGAAAGGGCCCGTGAAATCAATGCCCCATAGATCAAAGGGTTCGACCTCGATCATCACATTAAGTGGCATCTCTTGCTTTCCGGGATATGTTCCCTAGCATTTGGCAATGGTCGCAAGCGGCTATAAAGAAGTGGCAGTCCTTGTGAAGCGTTTCCAAAAGAACCCGGACTGTAGTACCTTAGCTGTTGTCCTTGCTGGCCCGTGGTGCCCTCCTGCCTCAGAGAGTGGTAGTGGGTGAGGATGCTCTGAACTTCATCCATCGGTATGCATTTCTAACATCCCAGTCGGCACAGACTCGGAAGAGGTAAGGGTCATCCCAAAAATAGCGCTTGATGTCGGCGAAGAATTTCTTCCTCTGCTGGTATGTCATCTCGTATGGCACTACTCCCCTTACCAAGTAGTTTGCGATGCCGGCAAACCAAGGGTCCCGGTTTCTCCTATTGTGAACACGGTTTCATCCGGGAAAAGCTCATTGATTTGGGTACCATCATCCGGTGTCTTCATACGAGACAGTGATCAGCTACACGTTTTGGGTGGTGCCCGGTTTATCCCTAATCTCAATCTCAAATTCCTGCAGCAATAGAATCCATTTCAAAAGCCTCGGTTTGGCGTCCTCTTTAGTGAAGAGATATTTGAGGGCTGAGTGGTCGGTATGCACAATCACCCTACTACCCAAGAGATATGAGCGGAACTTATCTAATGCAAAGACTACCGCCAGAAGCTCCTTCTCGGTTGTGGCATAGTTTTTTTTAGCATCGTTGAGTGTCTTGCTTGCATAGTAGATAGTCCTCATAATCTTCTCCCTTTTCTGACATAGGGCTTCTCCCACGGCATAGTCACTTGCATCACACATTATTTCAAAAGGGAGGCTCCAATCCGGTGATACAACTATCGGGGCCGAGACAAGGCACTCCTTGAGAGTGTTGAAGGCCTTTAGAAATTCTTCAGTGAATTCGAATTTTGCATCTTTGGCTAAGAGATCACACAGAGGTTTAGAGATTTGTAAAAGTCCTTAATGAACCTTCTGTAGAACCCGGCATGGCCAAGAAAGCTTCAGATGTCTTTAACCAAGGTGGGTGGTGGGAGCTTCTCTATGACTTCGACCTTGGCCGGTCAACTTCAATCCCATTAGAGGAGATCTTATGCCCGGGATGATCCCTTTTCTCACCATGAAATGACATTTCTCCCCCAATTGAGTACTAGATTGGTTTCCTCCTCACATCGGGAGAGAATGGCATCCAAGTTCTCTAGGCATGAGTCGAAGTTGAGCCCAAATACCAAGAAGTCGTCCATGAAGACCTCCATGCTTTTTTCAATGAAGTCGGAGAAGTTGACCATCATACACCTTTGGAAAGTTGTGGGAGCATTGCATAATCCGAATGGCATTCTTCTATATGCGAATGTTCCATAAGGGCATGTGAATGTGGTCTTCTCTAATCTTCCGGGGTTATGGGGATTTGGAAGTGACCCCGAGTAGCCATCAAGAAAGCAATAAAAGTCTTGCCCGCTAACCTCTCAAACATTTGGTCGATGAAGGGCAAGGGGAAGTGATCTTTTCGTGTAGCCGTGTTCAACTTCCGATAGTCAATGCACACTCTCCAACCGGTTGTTGTTCTTTGGGGGACCAGCTCACCTTTTCATTCGACACCACCATGATCCCTCCTTTCTTCGGTACCACTTGAGTCGGGCTCACCCATTGACTGTCGGATATGGGGTAGATGATCCCGAGTTGAGTAGCTTTAGGACCTCCTTTTTAACTACCTCCTTCATATTCAGGTTGAGCCGTCTTTGAGGTTGAACAAGTGGCTTATAGTTGTCCTCCATGAAGATTCGATGGGTGCACAAATGTAGAGCAATACCCCTTATATCGGAAATGGACCACCCAATAGCTCTCTTGTGGTCTCGAAGCACCCTCAACAAACTTTCCTCTTGTGCTCCTGTGAGAGAGGAAGAAATAATAACAGGAAGACACACGGTTCAGTTAGATAAGCATATTTTAAATGAGAGGGTAAGGGTTTCAACTCCACAGTGGGAGGCTTCTCAACCGAGGTGGGGAGCTTTTTTGCAGTCCGCTCCAAGGGCTCCGGTGGTGGGTAGTGTGTCTGGTATGGCATTGACCTCCTGTCTAATGCAGCTACCTTCTCTCTCACCTCCGGTTCATCTTCCCGGTTTCCACAAGTGTTAGTCAAAGCAACGGTGAGAGCATCATAATCAAAACAAGAAGAGTAATTATCCTGTAAAATAGAGTCAACAACATCTATGGAAAAAACAGCTTCCGCATGTGCGGGTTTCTTCACTACCTTAGACATGTCAAACTCAAGCTTTTCATCATGAAATCTCAAGATGATTTTTCCATTTTCCACATCTATTAAGGTCCTAGAAGTCCTCAAGAAAGGGCGACCTAATATTAGCGGTACTCTAGCAGCATCCTCCTCCATATCAATAATGATGAAATCAACCGGGAAAACAAAAGTCCCTACAGTCACCACTAGATCCTCCACTTTCCCTTTCGGGAAGACCAATGACCTATCAGCAAGTTACAATTGCATAGCAGTGGGTGCACACTCGCCAATTCCAAGTTTATTAAAAATTGAAAGCGGCATGAGATTTATACTTGCACCTAAATCACATAATCCACTACCACATTTATATCACTGATAGAGCAAGGGATTATAGGCAAACCGGGGTCTCCAAGTTTTGGAGGAGGGTTTCATAGTAGGACCGCCGAGATCTCCTCGGTGAGTTTCACCGTCTCCGCACCAAGTGTTGCTCTTTTGTTAGCAAGAATGTCCTTCATGAACTTGGCGTAGATGGGCATTTTTTCAAAGCATCTGCAAAAGGAACATTAATTGTTAACTTGTTAAAAATGCTTAAAAACTTCCCAAACTGTTCATCTAAATTTTTCTTTTTGAGTCTATTTGGGAATGGAGAGGAAGTAAAGGTTTAGCAAGAGTAAAAGGGGAAGAGGATTCAGGAGAATCCTTCTCCTTGGAAACATTTTTCGGTTGAGAAGGAACTTCCTTAACAATCTCTTGTTCTTCCTCTTGGAAATCTTGAATTTCTTCATTTTGATTCTCTTGGTTCTCATGATCAGCTTGTGGAGATGAGGTTTGAAGGGGTCGACCACTTCTCAATGTTACCGCTTTGGCCTCTTCCCTCGGGCTGGGCTTTGTTTGACTTGGAAAGGTGCCCAGTGGCCTTTGGGGAGTTGTTGAGATATTTGACCAAGTTTGGTTTCAATGTTTTTGTTGAAGGTCGTTTGATTAGCATTGAAAGCCTCTTATTCTGAGAACTTGGTCTTTGCGGTGACAATGAAATCTGCCATGAGATTTTCCAACCTTGATGTCCCACTTGAAGAAGAGGAGGGGGACTCTTGTTGTTGTTGCTGTTGGAAACCTGGAGGAGTTCCTTGAGGTCTATACCCGGATTGAAAGTTTGATGGTTGGCTTTGAGCTTGAGGTCTATAACCTTGGGATTGTTGGAATTCTTGTTTGGTACTCCTTGGCCTTGGTCATTTCTCCATGAAAAATTTGAATGGTTCCTCAACGGCGCATTGTTGTTGTTGTAATCTTGGTTGCCTATGAAGTTCACTTCCTCTTGTTGGTTCATGTTCATCTCTCCTTCACAACATCGGGTGTCATGGGGCCCGCACATATAGTACATCCCTCCGAGGATTGACCGGAAGATGAAGAAGCTCTAGATTTAATAATTTCGGTTTGAGCAGTGGCTAGCTTCTCTACCATCTTCGTGAGAGATGAAATTTGAACTGAGAGATGATCGGTGGGTTGCACATTGAGGAGGCCAGCTGCTCTTGGTACTCTTCCCTTGGCTCTAGACCATTGTCTTGTGTCATTGGTCATTGTTTCTAGGAGTTTTATTCTTCCTCCTCGGGAGACTTTGTCATGAAGCTCCCTCCCGCGGAGGAATTAACAAGTAGCCGGTTGGAGTCGTCCAGCCCATTGAAGAATGAGAGACACAAGGATTGGTCATATAGACCATGATGGGAGCAATTCATGAACAACTCCTTGAGCAGGTCCCAAGCATCATACAAGGTCTCACCCGGCTCTTGGTAGAATGTATTGTTTCGTCAATTAATTGCCTTGCCTGTCCTACTTGTGGAGTAGAACTTGGCAAGAAATTTGCTCCCATGTGTGGATAGAATATGATGGGAGACTACGGTACCACCTCAAAGCTGAGTCGGACAATGAGTGGGGAAAGAGTTGTAGTCGGATCCTCTCAATTAGATTACCCGTTTTACCGAAAGAGTTGCAAAAATCCAAGAAGAGGCTCAAGTGGTTTGGGGCATCATCTGGATTCGCCCCACTAAATTTTCCTTGGTCCCGGATCGCGGTGATGAAGTGGGTTTTGAAAGCCCATTGGGCCGCTTCAGCCGTGTTAAGGTTGGAAGAACTATTGCCGAGGCTCTCCCTTTGGTGTTCGATCGGTGGTAGTCTTTGAGAGGTCAGTGTTGGCCTTGTGGTTGTTCATCCCCATGATTCTCGACATCTAGGTCATTGTCCGCCATGGCAAGTGCTTTCAAATTTCTTCTAACTCTTCTTAAAGATCGTTCAAGATCGGGCCTCGGACTAGCAAGAGGAGAGTCACTAGAACGGGTACCTGGCATACACAAGAAGAGCAGAGGGTACCTAAACAAGCTTGCCAACAAACAATACTAAATATTAGAGGTAGGAAAAGTAAACAGACTAAAGGAAACTAAAATAAATAAAACCGAAAATACCAAAACTGGGGAAAATGATAAAGACTATCAATTTCCCCGGCAACGGCGCCAAAAACTTGTTTGGAAAATTATATGTGCAAGTCAATATCACAAATATGGGCAAGTGGACCCAATCGAAGTAGTAGTAACGAGTGTCGTTCCACCAGGAAATTGACTATCTATCTCCCTAGCTTCGGTATTCGGTAACGGAACAATAATTAAGTAAAAGGGGGTTTAGCCGGTGGCAAGCTTAATGGTTTTGTTCAAGAAAAACTACAACTTAAATTATGGAAACTAAAATTGGTTGTTAAGGGTTTGGATGGAAAGCACCCTAGGATGGTTGTTATCACCTAAATTCACCCCAACTTCACTTATAAACCCGTTTCACTCAAATTGTCTATTTGGACTATTATAATGACCTTCCAAGTCATGGAAGAGCCAACTCTTACCTAGATATTCTCAACTCTCGAATCAAGAGGAGTTCAAATCACTAGATATCATTAATTTGAAGTCCACAAAATAGCCCCAAATTTCACCAACTAATTAAGCTAGCACAATCTAGGGTTTCTCTCTCCTCTGGGTCACAACCCCCAACTCAAAGTCTTGTGTTGTTGGGAATCACCATAAATGCCATAATTGATCAAGTTAAAGCATTAAATGCACAAGAGAGAGAAAAAAATCATAATTAATGAAGTAAGGGTTTACAAGCTAGTTGGGGGATTCAAGTTCAAATCCCCGTCCCAAAGTGCTAAATAGATCTACTCAGCCATAGAGATACATAAAAGGAGAGAGAGAAAAAAAAACCATTGTTGAAGGTGCTGAGCTTGGAGAAGGTGAGCTTTCTTCCTCTTCTTCTTTCTCTCTTCTTCTTCTTCTTCTTCTTCTTCTTCTTCTTTTCTCCCTCAAAATCGTCTCTCTCTCTCTCTGTTTCAGTCTCTAAGTGTGTGGAATGTAGAATGAGAGTAAAGTCCCCAAAAATCAGCTTTTAAAAACACAGATCTGGACAAATTTTCCGTCCGACCGACCCAGACTGGGTCGGTCCTGTGGGTTGGTCGGCCTTCGAAGAAGAAGGCACGTGAGCAACTTTAAGTACGACCGACCCACGTCCGACCCAGACTCATGGGTCGTCGATTCCAGTAGCTTGGGCTCCAGGATGAACAATCCGACCGACCCTGAGTAGGTCAGTCCTGTGGGTCGGTCCTACTCTAGAGATTTTCCTAATTTGCGCGGGGCCTAAAATCTTCGTTGTGGCTCGGAATTGCTCCCCGTTTGCGGTGTTGAAAAGCTTGAGAGATGGGGAATCTGTTGATGCATGCCACTAGCTAAAAAAGAACCCAAAAGTATGCTCAAAATGAGCTTTTACCTATCAAGAGATCAAACTCTATAAGTTCACTATTAATCACAAAAACACACTATTAAGTGGTGAAATAAGTTATGCACCCAATAAAATGAAGGTGAATGAAGCTCTTAAAATAGCATTATTTCACCACTTATCAAATCCTAACATTCCCAAATTCACAATTTGTTCACCTAAATCATTCACAACAAACACCCACAATCCAAAGGTCCAACCACACACCATATTCATTCAAAACTCCATAACACAACATATTGCAATAACTTAATTGCTTGGCTCAAGGCCCATAATTCACAATCAAGTTCACATTCTCTCTTCTCACTACAAACACATTTTCAACTCATTTGGGTTCATTCTTTTAATTTTCCCACCCCAATATTCTAAAACAATTAGATAAGGGTTAAGGTAAATTTCTTACCTTAAATTTCTGAAGTTCTCATTTCAAGTCTTCTCTTCTCCTCTTCTCCACTCCTATTGGTGCAAAATCAGTCAAGGGGCATTGCCTTTGCCCAAACTCTAGACCAACACCCAAATGGGGAATTAAGCACTAAAACAATGCACTTAGGCTTATTAATTAAGCTAGAATACAAAGAAGGGTGCTTAGAGCTAAGGATGGAGAATTACCTTTGGAACCCTAAATGGGGTTTGGTCAAGAATCAAAGGAGGACTCCCTATATGATTTTGGAGCTTGAACAAGGCTCATTCAAGGAAGGAAACAAGGACAGTGGGGAGTCAAAAACCGGCCACACAAGAGGTAAGGAAAGAGTGGAATTTTGTGACTTTTCTTACCTTAAAACAATGAGGAGACTCCAAGCTTCTAGAAGCTCCAACTTTCTCTTCAAATGGGCTAAACCCATGGAGATGGAATTCATCCTTTTGATATTTTGGAAAGAGGGAAGTGTAGAGCTTGAGGAGGGGAGTTCAAATATGTGTTTATTTTTGCATTTGGAGCTTTAATGAAGCTTGGGCATGAAGAGAAGAGAGGGCTGCCATGGATGGAGCTTGAAATCGTAATGGGGAAGAAGGAGAGGAGAAAAATGACAGAGAGAGAGGATGGAGCTCAGTTGGGAAGAAGAAAGTGAAGAGAGAGAAGAGGTAAAGTAGTTTATTTACTTTTTGCTTTTTACCTTTTTGCTTTTCTTTCCCTTTTCTTTTCTATCTAGTTTAAGTGTGTGAGAGAGCTGATTACTCTCTTAAAAACCGGCCCCTATAGTAATACAAGCTGGGGGCGTTTTTGTCTTTTACAAGAAACGTTCGTTAATTTACCCGGTTTTAGCACTATTCACTAACCGGGCCCGTTTTCCGTTTTTTTTCTCGTTTCTTTAATTTTAATGGTTCATAAGCTTCCATTAATGTTTAATTATAGTTATTTGATGGACTATAATTTTTACGGGTTCATTTGACCACTCAAAGTCACGTTTTCGGGTTTTCTCAAAAACGTGCTCTAAAGCTTTATTAGCGTTTTGAATCCGTTTTATGGATCCTTTTCTTCGGGAATTGTTCCCACATATTATTTAGGCATTATTAAGCCTTGGAATCCATCTAGGACCCTAACCGAGGTCGTATTCCTCCTATGGTTTGTGTAACGCTCAATTTTGCGTTTTTCGCTTTTTTAAGCGTTTACGCTTTTATTTTGATTTATTTTTCTTCACCAAAGTTTCTTTAGGAACTATCAGGCCCTCAATTACCATATTAGAATTATTTAATCACCATTTTTAAGTTTGGGGTATTTCATAAATATCTACATAAATCCAAAATACTCAGAACTTACAAAAATATAACTTACTTTAAAAACTCAAAACCTAAATTAATTTACAAGAAAAACACCTAGATTTTATAAGAAATCTATGGTCAAAATTGCAAGTCAAAATACATTAGGGAAGATCATTAAATAAAACCTTAACAGTTAGAGTATTATTCTTTGTTTTATATTAACTTAATACATTATTAAACTTCTAACGTTTTAATCTCGGTCGTCCGCCCTCTTAACACTACATATGACGCCCCCAGATTCCTCAAGTTCATCTGATAAACCTAAAGCACTACGATTGGGAATCGATTGTTGATTTCTCTAAATCTACAAAACGAAATTTAGTGATTCTTGTTTTATTCGACTCGAAATTGAATGGCGGTTTCAATGGTACCAATTTCATGAACTATAATGCAAGGCGCTGGGAAAACGATTCTGGGTTCGAATAGAGTTAGGGTTTACACGGTTTATTATCAGTTTTGATCGTATTCGACAAATTCTCTTGATATAGTGCATTATAGATCAAGCTAACGGTTGGGTATGAACGGAAATGCAATAACGAGTGACAACATCAGAGTAATTTGATCGGAAACATACCGAAATAGCGGGGGTGACGAAATCTGATAAGGTTTCTGGGGAAGGTTGAACCTTCAGGCGAATCAAGTGACGAACTTTGCAGATCTATAAGATTCATTATAGATCGAGTTAGGCTATGGTTTTGGGCTGAATCAAAAGGGGACATGTAGCTCTACAACTAGACAGAAGATCTTGATCCAATTCGTAATACACACGAAGAGATCTGAGTCGAAAGATTCGGGTTTATACCTTGAGTTTTCTAGAAAACTTAAGATTTTATGTGCAGACCAAGTAAGCCACTTCACGGATCAACTCATGCCAACTGAGAGCGATTCGATCCACGAAACCTATCATATATTAAACTAGGTTTGTAACTCTATACGCGAGTGAAAGAATCTTTAAAATTAATGAACTATGGAGAATGTAACACCCCTACCGCTAATGCCGTCATTACCGTCCAAACTCCTCATACTTTTTACTCACACAGCGGATACGTACTTACACAACGGGGGGTGACACAACGCCGTTAGCCACCCACGTGACTAACAAGGATTACTACTACATACATCATCGGTCTGATGGACCGGATATCCGAGTACTACACAATTACAATACATACTTCAATTACCTACAAGTACTACAATGCTCCATTTCATACAATGCTCCATAAGTTCAATACAATATAATACACCGAGTTTACTAAGATCCCAATACAATACATAATTCCTCAAGTTTACACATACTCATAAGAGTCTACCATCTACCCATTCCTCACAAGCTACTTACTTTCTAAGTACAAAGGGGTGTACCACTTGGTACACTTCTATATCGAAGGCTACAAGCCTTTTACCGTTCATTGCTAACTACACTACTTTTCTAGCTATCTAAGCGTAGCCGCCGATCTCTTACCATGATTATAGCCGCTTTCGGTACCTGTACAATAAAAAACATCGCCCCTAGGGGCTCAACTTACGCTGCATATGACTTCCGTATACCCCGCGTACTAGCGAGGGTACGCCGACTACTTAGGTCGAATACATGCGATTCATTTTATTCATACATACATACATACATGCTTTCATACATAATACTACAATACTCCATAAGCATACATACATACATTTCAATACACACATACATTTCAATACATACAAGGAAGACAATACAAGTCAACCAATACATACTTACCTTTACCGGAATACGATTACACAATACATACACAATACATGTTAGCTCCGTTTGTCCACCCGGGTTAATCGGGTGGAGATTACTCTTTTACTCAGGGTCAATGACTTACACCAGCCAAGACCATTACTCATACATACTTTACTTACTTACTTACTACTTACTCAAGTCAAGTCGTCAGGACCTCTGGGCAGGGACTACACCGTCCCACCACCGGGCTTTACTGTGGCTCACTAATCCAGGATGCTACCCATTTAAGGGGTTTGGGCCGTGGAAAAGATTAAAGCCAGGAATCGGATCCAACCTCTTGTGTCTCCTCATCCTCTCGTGTGGCCGAAACTATATCGGACTTCTACTCATTCCAATTACTCAATACTTACGTTAGGAGTTAGGTAGTTAGGAATTAGTAGAAGTCAACACATCCAACCACACAATAATACATTGCTCACATACACATCCATTCAAGGTACAATACACTACACAAGTACACTACAAGGTACATATATATAAATCATCCTCATCCATACATTTCATGAATTATACAAACTAAGTGTTCAAGGCAATATACCAAGAACAACATAAAACAAGCACAAGTAAGTGCAATAAAGTCCTTCATGCATTTATCTTATTTAGGTGATCAAATAAGCACACAAATCGGGGTAACCAGGTTATGATACAGAGCATGAAGAAATCATACCTTTCACCGTTGACTTTGGACTCACCGACTCCCTTCGGTGTTTAACTATTTGAATCCTATGACATACATACAGTTGGGTGGTTAATTATCCATAATTAACCTTACTTATTGTTTTTCTAAAGTTCCCAGTTTATACTTACTAACTCTTGTTACCCAAATACTTTTACTTATGTCACTTACTTAAAATTACTTCCTAAGCTTGTTCATGGCCTTAATGACCATTAAACATCATTAATCATGTCTTAATTATCTTATACCATCATTACCCATCATTACCCTACCTTAGATTAGCTTTAAAATGGTTTTGTGAAGATTTTAGGTGGTCTGGGTTACTGTCCGGGTTTACAAACCCGGACCACTACTTTGTAAAAACTCTCTCGGGTATGAAAATGACTGGTTCGGGGTTTGTGTACTACTTTGCAAACCCGGACCACAAGTGTAAACAAGTTACGGGTGTGATTTAGGGGTGGTCCGGGTTAGTGTTCTGGTTTGTAAACCCGGACCACTCCATTGGTATAACAATCTGTTGAGTTTTTTTACTGGTTCGGGTTTGTGTACTGGTTTACAAACCCGGACCAGCTACAGAATTGAAAAATATGTATGTTTTTGAACTTGTTTCAACTCCAAACTTCTACCAACTTCTTCCCCAGTATTCCTACATATAATCTAGGGTGTTTTGACCCTAATTAGGCAATCAAGACTAACCTAATCCACCTCTATACAAATCTGTTACATAGCACCTTCCACTGTCAATTTTTCTCCACTGTTACAGTTTTTCTTCTTCAAAAATTGTTACAGATTTTCCTTTCTTCTTCCCACTAATCCTATGGCTCTTTCATTGCCTCATTTCCATTATACTCAACCCAAGTCTTACCCAGTACAATACTCATTTTACTAAGTCCTACACACTAATTCTTCCTTGTTTCTCCAACACATTTCAACATCTCTTGCTACAGATTTTTCATCCTTTATTCTCATACTACAACTACCAATCCATGGTTACTAAATACCTCTACTTAAATCCCAATACACACCTTGGTTCTCCAATTCACCAAGTCATCCAAAATGCACATTTCTACTAAAATTTGCCATAGGTTACCTACAATTCTAACTTATCCACATACATACTTTCTCACCAAATTCATTCCTATTCTAGCCACACCCATACAAGGGTCCTACCAGCAATCAAAACAATCTCAATGCATCAATACTTCTCAAGCAACAATACTAATACTCATATACAATTATTTGGCTTCAAGGCCTACAATCCACATACTAATTCACAAATCTTCAAACTTCCATAATCACAATACTAGTACAACATTTAGGTTCTTTAAATTAGTTTACCCATTCCCATTACTCCAATGCATTAAAATTTATCATTAAGAAGGAGCTCTTACCTTGAGCTTATTATTCCTTCATTTTTTTCCAATTCTCCTCCTTCTCTTTCCTTGCACAAAAACGGTCAAGTGGGCAATGGAGTTGCCAAACTCCATTCCAACACCCAATGAACACAAAAATAAGTGTAATTAAATTATTAACCCTTAGATTAACACTAATTCATTGAAGTGCTTAAAACACAAATTCTAGGGTTTACCTTTTTGAAGCTTTTAGGAGGGGTTTTAGCCCTTGGTTCAAGAAGGTGTTCTCACCACCATTAGAATGTTGGAATGATGCTCAAAAGAGAGAGAAAAATAGAGCATTACAAAGGGGTGAAAATCGGTTACAAAGAAAGATGAAGGAGACATGAGGTTTTCATGGAGATTTTTACCTTAATGGAGAGAGGAGACTCCAAGCTACACATTGATGCTATTTTCTCTTTGAATGGGGAAAACCATGGAGATTAACTTCCTCATTTTGAAATTCTAAAAAGAGGAAGTGTAGAGAATGATGAGGGGAACAAGAATATGTATTTATTTTGCATTTGGAGCTTGTATGTGACTAGAGCATGAAGGAGAAGGTGGAGAGTAGCCATGGTGGTTTTCAAAATCGCCAGCAAACCAGAGAGGAGGAGGAAGGTGACGGTGAGTAAGAAAGAAAGAAGATAGAGAAGAGAGGAAGGGAGGAGAGAGGTGATTTTTGCCTTTTTGTACTTTTTCCCTCCTTTCTTTCTTTTTCTTTCTTTCTTTATTACTTTGTGTGGTGTGTGTGGGAGGGGATGCTCTCTTAATAAAAACTGGCCCCACATATATATGTAAGCTGGAGCTTTTTTCGTCTTTTACAGAAAACGCTCGTTATTTTACCCGGTTTTGGTACTATTCACTAACCGGGCCCGTTTTCTGGGATTTTCTCGTTTCTTTAATTTATTGGTGATTAAGCTTCCATTAATGCTAATTATTGTTGTTTAATGATTTATAATTTTACGGGTCGTTTGACCACTCAAGGTCACGTTTTTGGGTTTTCTCGAAAAACGTGCGTTAAAGCTCTATTAGCGTTTTAATACATTATTTGGATCCGTTTTCTTCGGGGGTTGTTCCCTTATATTATTTAGGCATTATTAAGCCTTAAGAATCCATATAATGCTCTAACCGAGGTCTCACACCTCCTATGGTATTTAACGCTTATTTAGCGTTTTCGCTTTTAAGCGTTTCTTCATTTCTTTTGGATTATTTTTCAATATTACTTAGGCGTATTAGGCCCTTAAACACATATTAGAATTATTTTATTTAATATATTAAGTTCGGTGGTATTCAGAAAAAGTTTATAGATCTCACAAGATCCGAGTTTACCAGGCCTAGAACCGTTATTCTGGAAAAAAGATCTAGGGCAGAAACCTGACTTGATCGAGGCGAGGACTTTAGACACTTACTCTTTCAAACGATTGAGAACTAGCTTGGGGTTCCTTCAGAAGAGTTGTAGAGCAGTTAAAGATCTTGAAAAAAGTATGGTATGTGAGTTTTCGTTCACGAATGAAGAAGATAGGATAGGGCGAAGTTTAGTTACCTTTCTAGATTTCTGGGTTTCCATAACTCGGGGAGGCAACTGTAATTGCGATCAATTTGTGATGAATGTGGGGAGAGTTAGGTCAAGCAGGAGTATTGGTTCGAAAGTAGAGTTGTATGAGGTTTAAATGCAAAAGACGGCATCCAAAAACGGGAGTATTGGCTGAGAAATAAGAGTCTAAAGATTGACTTGCGATCTGATAAATCTGGTGAAATTACTTAGCCAGTTTGTTTAAAATTCTGGCTGACTGGACGCGGTACGGTTTCCCAAGGCGCGCGGCTGAGTCAGACAATCCTAGACACGTCAGCAAACTCCCAAAATTTTTCAATATATCATAACTTTGGCTAGGATGATCCGTTTTTAACGTTTCTTTTTATCAATCTTCTTGGTTTCCATAATGTTTTTATTGATATAGGTTTCATGGGCTGGTTTGATCATTCTCAAAAAGTCAACCTATCAAGGCTTAAGGAGCTTTAAGGTTTTCTTTGATTTAAATTGACTTTTATGATTCAAATCAATATTCCAAATATTTCTAAAAAACCATAATATATTTGGAGTGTCTGAAATTTTTCCCAAGACTTATTGACTTATAAAATTATTAATTAAATTCATAATACCATATAATAAGTTAATGTTTAATAGTATTATTTAGGGTTTAATAAAAGAAATCCCCTAAATTAACTTAGATTAATTTATGGGGTAATTTCAACCGGTTCTAGTTCCTAGCCACCATTTATTTGATAATATATAATATACTCCCTCCTTTCATATTTACTCAAAAATTGTCCCAAAAAACGACTAAATATTCTGAACAAAGGGAGTATTAAAAAGTTTTTGTCTAGACTCTCCGTAGCTTTTGGATCTCATGTGAATCCTGAATTATCGTACAATATATTCTATTATAAAAACAACAAAAAATAGTCAAAAAAAAAGTAGCCATAAATATGCCCAACACCAAACTGTGTAATCAGGTTATACTATTTATTTTTTTGGTCGAAAGAATCGAGGCGTTAGCCTTCATTTATTGATTAGCATAGAACAGTGTGTTACTCATACAGATGAGGGAGAACAAGGAGGGGGGATCTCTTAACATCGAGAAACCTATGATCTGCCCCAGACTAGCTTTAGCTAGAGCATCTGTGTTGGAGACTTAAGTTTTGCAGATGATTGCCTCCTCAGTCAAAGTAGCGATGCAAAAAGACTTGGCGTTGTCGCTACTTACCAGCTCGAGTACCTCTGTAGAAGCATCTGTTCACTTGTTCCTATCTGCCAAGAAGCGCGACACTACTGAGTGGTTGCGGAAAACTCGGATGCGTGGGAGCACGCGCAAACGTGAGAACGTGAAGCACAAACAGCTCCACGACTCCGATACTTGCGGAAACAAATCAAGGAGCCGCTACATGGAGACTTCACCGAAGATTTAGGATATAGTTAAACGAGTATATAAGCATATGATTGTAATTAGTTCAAGGGTGTATTCTAGATTATTCAGAGAGAGAAACACCGATTTGAGAGAGAAAGTATTTTGAGAGATCTTAGTGAGATAGTGTCAATCAGCTTAGGTATTTATTACCTGGAGAGCACACATAGAACACTCCCCTTTATTCCTTGTGACGCATTGATCAAAGCCGAGAGTAGAGCGAGTGTTGGATGAGACAGAGTACCTCTGTCGAATCCCAAGATAGGAAGCTAGGTTGTAATTCACGTTGAATTTCAATACAAGCAAAGTCCTATCTTGTCAATTGAAAACCAAAAGCTTCCGCGTTATTATTTTCTGCACACATTTATTCTTCAAGCAGAGTTGGTCTGAGACTAACACCTCAGACCTACTCGGTCAGCACCCCGATCCCATCAAGTGGTATCAGAGCCTACATTGGCTGACAAATCTCTCAAAATGGCGGAAATATCAAATACCAACAACAACAACAACAGAATGCAAGTGGATAATCCAAAGCTAACTTCCATAAACTACAACATGTGGAAAACGAGATGGAGTCACACCTCCAGTCACTCAATCAACAACTCTGGACGGTAGTGACGAAAGGTAATTTCCCAGTACCTGAAGGGAAAGATCCAAGCTCCTATACTGCTGAGGAGCGCAGATGTGTTGAGCTAAATGCCCAAGCCGTACGAGTCATCTACACTAGTCTCTCTCCACCCGAAAGAAGAAGAGTATATCACATCAAGGTAGCAAAAGACATCTGGGATCACCTTAGAGCTGTTCACGAAGGAAATACTGAGCTTCAAAAGTAAAAAATACAAGCACTGAAGATGGACTACGAAAACTTCGTGGGAAAGCCTGGAGAATCCCTCAGTGACATGCTTGCACGATTCACTGAACTCACTGCTACTATGGAAGAGCTGCAGATTGGAAAGTCAAATGAAAATATCAACAACAAATTTCTGGATAGTCTGGGCGAAGAATGGACAGAAAGTGTTATCTCTACGAAGGCTTCCAAAAGTCTAGAAAAATGGACTTTGACTGACTTGGGATCCTATCTTCGGTCCATCAACAAATAACAAGATGAATATCAAAAATAGAGGTAACGCTTCTCACTCTAACCATACTGTCTCTTATTCCAATGTGAATCAAGCTTTGCAGGTAAAAACTACACCTAGTCAGACATCAGCCCACTAGAACGAGTCATTCCATTATGAGACTACCTCTCCAAATCAGGATTTAATCCAGCAGCTTCGGGACACTCTGATTGACGGCATAATAGAGGAAGGATCAGCAAACACCTTCAAAGATATGGTCATGCTGGTCAAGAACTTTAAGAAATTCATGCGAGATCAATCAGAGAGGAACAGTCCAAACAGGTTCAGCCAAAATCCAAACCGACAATATCAATCCTACAACCGTAATCAGCAAGGCAATACTGGAACTGGAGACCGAGTATGCTTCAAATGCCTGAAGCCGGGGCACTACGCCAACAACTGTCCACTCAAGAAAAAAGATGATCGTGAGCAATCATCACTGATAGCAAATTCAGCATGGGGAGACTCTGACTCAGAAGAACCTGAGATGGGAACATCAAGCTTAATCTGCCTTATGGCTCATAAAAGTCAGGTATACAAGAGTCCCTCTTCAGAGGTAACTGAATATTTCTCAGACTCATGTGCTAGACCTTATTTAGATTTATCTACTTACTACATAGACCCCAATCATCCTGAATTTGAATTAACTGAAGAACAAGAAAGAATAGCTTCTCTTACGAAGAAATTCATGTGCTAAAGGGTCATGTCAACAACGATCGAATTAAATTGCAAAAGTCTGAAGAAAAGGCCGAAAAACTTGAAAGTGAGTTAAGAGATGCTCACATTCTCATCAGCTCCTTAAAAAACCCAAGTTTCTTCCCTGCAGAAAAATCGTTCCAAAATTCCACAAAAATTCTTCAAACCAATTACCTTTGTTCGTGAGGTTGTTGCCATGCAAAAACAAAATTCTTTGAAAACAAACTCCATGAGTCAAAAGAAAGACAAGTTCAACTCGAGAAAGAGGTTGATTCCCTGAATATCGCTCTTAAAAAATCTCAGATGGAATCACTCTCATCATCGATTCCTCCTCACTGGCTGAAAAACAAAGGCAAAGTTAATCTGCCAAAAATGGCCTCAAAACCCAACGATCTTCAAAGAAGAAAATTCCAAAAAGAAAAATTTGAAAACAAATTTCGTTGGCAAAAGAAGTATGTTCATCTACCTTATTTATTAATTTGTGGCTACGACGGGCACAATCACTCATCATGACATAAGCTTGGTAGAGATTTATCCTTCAATATGCAACGTTTACATACTCTGTCTAAAGCACGACATCTTCACATCTCTTTTGTTTCAAAGAGGGAACCCAAGTTCGCCTGGGTTCCTAAATCTGACCTCTGATTGTCTTGTAGGGAGAGGTCGTGGACAATGACTCTTGTTTTCTAGATAGTGGATGCTCACGACATATGACAGGAGACCCTGACAAGTTCACGACTCTCTCTCAACACCATGGGAGAAAGGTCACTTTCGGCGACAATGCTCATGGTGAAATCATTGGTATTGGAACCGTCGGTAACCCCTCTCTTTTTAAGATAAAAATGTTAATTTAGTAGATGGACTTGGACACAGCCTTCTAAGTATCTCTCAAATATGTGATCTCTCTAATGTTGTTCTTTTTTCGGCCTCTGACTGCAAAATCTTTGATGAGAAAACAGGTCTTCTAAAGGCCACTGGGGTGAGGGTAAACAATCTTTACAAGCTATCTCTTGAAAACCCTAACCTAGATGGCACTCTTTGTCTCAGTGTACAGGACAAGAATATCTCCTTGTGGCACTTTCGTTTAGGTCATGCACACGGCAAACACCTCAAATAAAATCAAAAACAAAAATCTCGTAGTAGGACTTCCTCAGACAAATTTCTTCCAGACCGACACCCTCTGTCCTGTGTGCGTACAAGGGAAACATTCGAGAGCGAGTTTTCCAGGTAAAACAGAAATGTCTACTGATAAGTGAGAAATACATAGACATTTAAGGGTTTAATCTACCTTATATTTACTTAATTTCAGGATAATATTACTCACTTATCATATGTTTTTCCTAAGATTATGTTTTGATATGAACTGATACATTTTATGTATCAAATGCAGTAAAAAGTCTTGGAATCACATAGTTTATTTCACAAGCTTTCCAACGCAACAAACGGCGAGTGAAACGGACTTATAATGAAGAATCTGGAGCCAGTCGAAGATTGCAGGACAAAACCACGAAAATACACGTGTCCGCTTTGCGGACACATTCACAGACAGAATCAATACAAGCGTCCGCTCTGCGGACTCAAACTCGGACAGGAGAAAAGAACGCGTCCGCTTTGCGGACTGAAACTCGGACGCAGCAAGAACGTGTCCGCTTTACGGACTCAAATGCGGACGTCTCACGTCCTAATTTGTGTCCGTATGCGGACTCCCACGCGGACGCGTGTAAATGCAACCCAGATCCAGAAATTGACGCGACTGAATTCGTTCGGCGCTGTCTTCTCCATTTGCTTCTTCCTTTGCGGCGCCTACAAACACATCGATCTACTCCTTTAGCAGTATTAGGCACCTCCCTTATCTTCTTCACCCACTAGCATGCTCTCCTCTGTCTTCCTCTTCTCCTTTCTTCTATAAACCCACGAGCCTTCTGCTCAAAAACAGCATCCCTGAAATCCAAAACTCACTCACGTTCACTTCCAAATCACACTTCCTCCATCGAAATACCATTATCCATCCATACATCCATATATCCACTTCATTTCCATCATTTCCCATCACCAAATAAGCCTAAGGTGTTAATTTTCCAGTTTTCCAGAGGAAGAAGACGATCTGCGCAAACCAGGCTGCGTCCTAATTTGTGTCCGCATGTCCGCACAGCCCCTACGCGGACAAGAGACGTCCTAATTTGTGTCCGCGTTTGTGTCCGCGTGGCCCCACACGGACAGGACCAACTTTTGCCTGTTTGTTCGTTATTCTTCGTTCTACCTGTTTATCATCATTTTGAGGTCGGCATAATCACGGAAACAAGCCCGGAAGCGAAATAACTCTCCCCAAATAGAGTTCTTTCTTTCCTTTAACGTTACTCTGTTTTAATGTATATCTTATTATTGATGTTTATTTTTATAATTATGTGTGAATAATAACCTAGCCTTCCCGGGTTAGGAAGCGAGCCTATTTTATATAATTGTGTTATGTAAGCTTTCCAGTATAATTTATCTAAGCAGTATTTTGATTCTTGTTCTTAATGCGCTTTAATTCTCTTGTACAATTATTAAAGTGATTTTTGTAGCTCTTTGTCAAAATGCAGTGCTGAGACAAGGTTCTAGACATAGGAAGTCAAATGGGTTAACGACTAGAAGCGAGTTTCTCGCCGTATAGGTTAATCTATCTCCAATAGGGATTATTAATAATGCGATTAATTTATTAATAACTTGAACAAGGAATTGCGCTTGTTGTTTAAATTAATCAGGGTTTATTAGACAGGGAATGGTCAATAAACTAATTAAGATTCTTGAGTTTATTGCTAAAGTGGGAAAGTTATATTAATATGATTAAATAAAATAGGTAAGCAGAGTAACCCGGGATGCTTCTTTAAAACACAAAAGATTTACAATTTCTATTTCTTTTCTGTTTTGATTTATTTTTTTTATTATTGTCTTATGAGTTAGCTGTTAATCTTCTCCTAAAAAAGATAAAATCTGTTTAAAAGAATTCTCAGTCAATTTACTACACTATCAGTTATCCACAGCGAGGTCCCCAAGAGTACGACAACCCACATATCCACTATTCCGCAAAACGATTAGGTACACTGCCTAAGTGGTAGAAGTGGTAACACACTTTTACACAACAAGTTTTTGGCGCCGTTGCCGGGGATCTCCGGCACGGTTAACGGACAGTTTTAAATTTTATTGAGTTTTCTGTTTAGCTTTTGCTGCTCTTTAATTTTAATTTATATTATTTTGTTGTTTGTTTAATTTCGGACATCTAACTTCGGACATCTAACTTCGGACATCGGACTTTGGACATCTAATTTCTGACATTTAATTTCAGCTCTTTATTTTATTGTCATTTATTCTTCAGTCATTTAATTTCCATTGTCCTTTAAATTTCAGTAAATTAACTTCTAACTCTTAAATTTCTGTAATCTAACATTTAATTTCAGTACTCTAACGTTTAAATTCTGTCATTTAAATTCTGTATACTAATTACTAACTTATAATTTCTGTCATCTAACTACTAACTTATAATTTCTGTCATTTAAAGTTTTTGTCATTTAATTTCAGTAACTAACTTATAATTTTCAGTATGCTAACTACTAACTTAAAATTTCCAGTATACTAACTACTAACTTTAAATTTTCAGTCAGTTAATTTCTGTCATTTAAATTCCCTGTCTTTTTTCTTTATTTACACTTTAGTTACTCTCAAAAAAAATATATATAAAAATATATATATAGTTCTTTGTTCTATTGATTGCTTCTTTCTAATTTTGTATTTTTCTGTAGTTTATATTTACTTGTCAATTATTGCTTTTTCTCTAACAGTTATCCATTTTTCAAAACTGCATTTTATTTCTATATATGCGTCGAACTCGATCTGCAGGTAGTCCTCAAAACGATCTTGAACCTGAGATTGAGAGATTTCTCCACCAAAGAAGGCGACCAACAAACTGAGATGACAAATCGACAAACTCTCTACGAGTACCAGCAACCGTCGATCGAAGGGAGGCCTTCTGCTATTGTCCTTCCTCAAGTTTCACAGGCTGAACTGGATGCCTGGCAATTTAAAACGAGTTTTATCACCACACTCTACCACCAGGGCCAATACAGCGGGCTAGATTCAGATGATGCTCCACACCACATATCTGCATTTCTTGATTTTTGTAACACTTTTAACAAAACAGGAAATCTAAACGAGCGCATCCGTCTGCAATTGTTCCCTATTCCTTGAAAGATGGCACTTCCAGGTGGCTGAGAAGTTTACAGCCCAGCAGTATCCATAGCTGGGCCGAATTAGCAAACAAATTTCTGGCAAAATACTATCCCCCGTCCAAAGCAAGAGAAAAAATTGCTGAGATCACCAACTTCTATCAGGAACCAGGTGAGTCTCTTTATGATTCGTGGGATAGATTTAAAGAATTACAAATATTATGCCCACATCACGGTATGAGTAGCCAGGAGCTCGTTTTATCATTCTTTAGAGGCTTAAATGATTCTAACAAATTGTTGCTAAGTTCCTCGTCTGGAGGAAATTTTATGAAAATGACCGGAGAAGAAGCAGTTGAACTACTGGACCAGATGACCGCCAGTACCAGACAATGGTGTAAAAACAAGGGAAGAGGTGAAGCCAAGAAAGAAACCGGTATCTACAGTATTCCCCCGCAAGATCAATGTCTGCTCAACTAGCTGCACTCACAAAAGTTGTGGAGAAACTAACGCTGAGTCAACCACAAAAAGCTGCGAAGGCAGTAGCCACTTCCCCATATCTGACTCCCTGTTGCGAAAACTGTGGAGGAGCTCATGAAACCCCAGACTGCGATGGTTCAGGTTGCAACAGGACCCTTGAGGAGGTAAGTTTGATTAACAACAGACCACCAAATCCTTATCCAAACTCCTACAACCAAAACAATTGGAGGAGCAATCAACAACCATGGAGGAATTATGATCCACAGCGAGGTCCCCAAGAGTACGACAACCCACATATCACTATTCCGCAAAATGATTAGGTACACTGCCTAAGTGGTAGAAGTGGTAACACACTTTTACAACAACAAGTTTTGGCGCCGTTGCCGGGATTCACCAAGGATTCAACCAAACCGACAACCGCAGTACAACTGACAACAGCAGCAGCCACCCAACTCACAAGGTGATATGGGCGAACTAAAAGCATGATGAACCAGCTTCTTAACAAGGTCAGGTGACAAATTCAAAATTTCTGAGATAGAAGCCAAAGTTGCTGATCAGGCTACCATAACCTCAAATTTAGAGAGACAAATAGGTCAGATTTCCGAACAGCTGGCTCAAAGACCAACAGGGTCACTCCCTAGCCAAACTGATCCAAATCCAAGGGAGCATGCAAAAGCAATAACCCTGAGAAGTGGAAAGAGCTGGTATCCGATGTCCCTGAAGCTGAGAAGAAATCTGATGAACAAAAATCTGACAAAGAAGACGTAACATTCCCAAGGAGAAGGAGTCTCCTGCATCCCTTACTATTAAACCATCACATGTTTCATATGATATTCCAATCCCATTTCCTGATAGATTAAAGAAAAGAATTTGGATGACCAATTTGGAAAATTTCTTAGCATTTTTAAGAAATTAACTATTAATATTCCTTTTTCTGATGCCTTAATGCAAATGCCTATTTATGCAAAATTTATGAAAGATATCTTGTCTAACAGGCGTTCTTTACAGGAAAATGACACGGTAAAATTGACCGAAAGAGTCTCTGCAGTACTCTTAAAGAAGCTACCACCGAAGTTGGGAGATCCAGGTCTCCCTATCATTCCTTGCGCAATTGAAGACATAAATTGTGGTAACGGGTTATACGATTTAGGAGCAAGTATTAACTTAATGCCTTTATTATCTTTAAGAAATTAGGTATAGGTCAATGCTCTCCTACTCCTGTGCAGCTACAACTAGCTGATCGTTCCATCATCCACCCTAAAGGAAAAGTTGAAGATTTAGTGGTTTCTGTTGGCAAATTTATTTTCCCTGCTGATTTCATTGTTATTGACATTGAGGAAGATAAAGATGTTCCACTAATCCTAGGTAGACCTTTTATGAGAACTGCAAGAACTTTAATTGATGTTGAAGGAGGTAAAATAATTTTAAGACTTCATGATGAGCAGGTAGTTTTTGACATGACCCGGAACATGAAGCGTCCTTCTGATACACAAATCTGTTTTTCTATTGACACTATTGACTCTTTAGTACAGGAGACGTTCCTCAGCAAAGATGAAGAAACGATCTTAGAAAGATGTCTTATGGCATCTTGTGAAGCTGATGACGAAAATCCTGATATTGCTCTCATGGCTGAAGAGTTAAACAAGCATAAGCCATATTTTCGTTCCTACCAACAAAGATTCGAGCCAGTAGAAAGAAACGCAGACAGACCAAGCCATCCATCGAAAAAGCACCTACAGTCGAAATGAAACCTCTTCCCCCATTTAAAATACGCTTTTCTAAAACAGCCATCTGATTTACCAGTTATTATCTCATCTAAATTATCAGATGTGCAGGAAAAGCAACTTTTAGGGGTACTACGCAAACATACGACCGCTATCGGTTGGTCGATAGCGGATATCAAAGGAATAAGCCCATCTCTATGCTCTCATCGAATTATATGGAAGATGACTTCAGGGCATTAGCACAACCACAGAGGCGTCTCAACCCATTCTAAAAGAGGTGGTCAAGAAAGAGGTAATAAAACTACTTGACGCTGGCATTATTTATCCAATTTCAGATAGCAAGTGGGTAAGTCCAGTGCAGGTAGTTCCAAAAAAAGGCGGAATAACTGTAGTTCCTAACGAGAAAGGTGAGTTGATTCCTCAACGCACTACTACCGGATGGAGAGTTTGTATAGACTACAGAAAATTGAATACTGCTACATGTAAGGATCATTTTCCCTTGCCCTTTATTGACCAAATGCTGGAAAGGTTAGCAGGTCAAGATTACTACTATTTTCTAGATGGCTATTCAGGATACTTTCAGATCCCAATCGCTCCAAAGATCAGGATAAAACTACTTTTACCTGTCCTTATGGAACATATGCTTATAAAAGAATGCCGTTCGGATTATGTAATGCACCAGCTACTTTTCAACGGTGCATGATGGCTATTTTTCTGACTACATTGAAAAATGTATAGAAGTCTTTATGGATGACTTCTCTGTCTTTGGTTTGACATTTGACACTTGCCTGGAGAATCTTGATCTTATTTTGGCCAGGTGTGAAGACACAAATCTAGTCCTGAACTGGGAGAAATGTCACTTCATGGTTCGAGAAGGGATCGTGCTAGGACATAACGTGTCTTCAAAAGGTATTGAGGTGGAACGCGCTAAAATTGGGGTAATAGAAAAACTCCCACCTCCTACTACTGTAAGAGGTATCCGAAGTTTTCTTGGACATGCTGGTTTTTACAGAAGATTCATTAAAAACTTTTCCAAGATTTCTAAGCCTCTCTGTACTTTACTGACTAAAGATGCTAAATTTCATTTTTCTGATGAATGTTTAGCAGCTTTTAATTTGTTAAAAGAAAAACTTGTCTCTGCTCCTATTGTGGTATCACCCGACTGGTCCCAACCTTTTGAAATCATGTGTGACGCCAGTGATTATGCGGTGGGTGCTGTTTTGTGCCAGAAAATGGATAAATTCTGAGAGTATTTATTATGCAAGTCGTACTCTAAATGATGCTCAGAAAAATTATGCCACCACCGAAAAAGAATTACTGGCAGTCGTCTTTGCTTTCGATAAATTCCGTCCATATTTATTGGGTAGTAAGGTTATTATTCATACTGATCATTCTGCCCTCAAGTATTTATTTGCCAAAGCAGATGCAAAACCCAGGTTGATAAGATGGATACTTCTCTTACAAGAATTCGACATAGAGATAAGAGATAAGAGAGGTATCCAGAATGTCGTGGCTGACCACTTGTCAAGGAGGAAGGGACCAGAAGACGAAAGACCCATCAATGAGTTTTTCCCGGACGAGGAAGTATTCACAATCCAAACGGCAAGAGACCCTTGGTTTGCCGATATTGCCAATTATCTGGCTACGAAGATCATCCCAGCTGATATGACATATCAGCAGCGAAAAAGGTTCTTTTCAATTGTCAAACATTATTTATGGGATGATCCCTTCCTTTTCAAAATCTGTGCAGATGGAATCATAAGGAGATGTGTCCACAGACGGAGATCAGAAATATCCTTCTCCATTGCCATTCTAGAGAAACCGGTGGACATCACAGTGCAACCCGTACAGCTGCTAAAATACTTGAGTCCGGTTTCTATTGGAACACCCTTCACAAAGACTGTCATGCCTTTGTGTCTTCTTGTGATCGGTGTCAAAGGCAAGGTAACATTTCTCGCCGTAATGAACTACCCTTGAACAATATGCTAGAAGTCGAATTATTTGATGTTTGGGGGATTGATTTTATGGGACCCTTCCCAAATTCTTTTGGAAATTTATACATCTTAGTAGCAGTCGATTATGTTTCTAAATGGGCGGAAGCCCTTGCTTGCTCTACTAATGATGGTAAAGTTGTGATGAAGTTCATCAAGAACACATTTTCACTCGATTCGGTGTTCCTAGAGCAATAATCAGCGATGGTGGATCTCACTTCTACAATCGCCAGTTTGATGCTCTCCTGAAGAAATACGGAGTCCGACATAAGGTTGCTCTACCATACCATCCTCAAACGAATGGTCAGGCAGAGATAACAAATAGAGAGCTAAAATGGATTCTGTAGAAGACGGTGAGCTCTTCTCGAAAGGATTGGTCCATTAAATTGGATGATGCGCTCTGGGCATACCATACCGCTTTCAAAACACCTATCGGCGTGTCTCCCTACAAACTAGTTTTTGGGAAGGCATGTCACTTGCCTGTGGAGTTAGAGCATAAATCTTATTGGGCACTAAAGGTGTTGAACTTCGATCTACAACAAGCCGGTGAAAGAAGAAAGTTCCAGTTGACGGAGTTAGAAGAATTGAGGCACAACTCATACGAGAATGCAGTGATTTATAAGGAGAAGACCAAGCGTTGGCACGATAAGATGATTGCTAAGCGAGAATTCAAAGCAGGAGACCACGTCCTCCTTTATAACTCCAGACTTAAGTTCTTCCCAGGTAAGTTAAAATCCTTCTGGTCTGGACCATTTCAAATAATATCTACCTCTCCTTATGGAGCGGTGGAATTGGACAATAAGAAGGGTGGATCGTTTAAAGTCAATGGAGCTCGAATAAAATTGTATATGGGAAACACGTTAGACAATGAAGAAGCTTCTGCGCTTCTTCTCAAAGAACCAGTCACACCTTAAATCACTCAGGTACGGTCTAGCCAAAGACCATAAAGATGGGCAGCTTGGTAGGAGGCACCCTACTATCTATCTTTTTAATCTGTATTGTGTTTATATTTTGTATTTTATTTATGAAAAAAAAGAGTGAAATAAAAAGAAAGAAGAGAGAACGAGGAGAATTGACTTGAGTTCTTCTGGCTGTTTAGAATATTTGTTTCAGGTACATCTTGCACATTCTTACAGCTGAACTCAAGTGTGGGGGAGCTATACACATATTCTGCATAACTCTAGGGAGTACACTATCCATACCTTGCTCTTTAAATTTAAATATCTCTTATTACCATGATTTTTGATCATTACCGATGTAGTTTGCATGCCCTGTTATTTTAATTCTTTCTATGCAATGAGGGCATTGCTTTGGTTCAAGTGTGGGGGAGGTATAATAATCAAAAGCTTGCTCTTAAGTTGGTCTCTTTTTCGACACTGTGTTTAAATTTGTTAAAGTGATTAATAATCAAAGAAGGAGCCATAGAGGGAGTAATGCCAGTATTAACTGGTTTAAAGGGTACATAAAAATTTTTACCACTCTGCTCCTTACTCAATGCTAAAAATTCTGAGGAAATTATCATTTGAATTTTGTTTTGACTTTGAGCCTGGATTTGATTTGGAAAGAAATGGTGGAAAAAGAACAAGGCAAGGTACTCCTCTGATCCAAACAGGCATATTCTGATCCTAAACAGGCCTCGTCCACTCGGTTATTAAGTTCTTAGGGGTGCTTCATCACCCGGCTACCTAAGGTACTCGGTATCTGGGATAGTAGACCCAAAACCGCTACAAGGGTGGAGAGAAAAGTCTGAGGTAAAAGAAAAATGAACTTCAAAATAGAAGTATCTTTGCATTCTGCACCAAAATGATAAAAACTTCTTCATTATGGATCATGAGTATGTGGCATTGAAAGTATAATGGAATAAGATTTTACTTCATGCCCCTTGTCGTTCAAGGAAAAGTGAAAGAAAATGGTGGATTGGCTCAGGGTTAAAAGCAGAATTCTCATGGTACTGCTTCTCTTTCTTTTATAGGACTTCAGAGTTATTCTCAGAAATGGAGATATACCTAATAAATTTAATGTTATTAGTACCCTTTTTAAATCTGAAAAGATTGGCAATTACCTTTTCTGTGCTCTCCTTACTTGATTATTGTCTGTTTAACTTGTTTAAACATTATGTCATAAAGATTTGCTTGAGGAGAAGCAAAAGATAAGTGTGGGAGAGTTTGATAAGTGAGAAATACATAGACATTTAAGGGTTTAATCTACCTTATATTTACTAACTTTCAGGATAATATTACTCACTTATCGTATGTTTTTCCTAAGATTATGTTTTGATATGAACTGATACATTTTATGTATCAAATGCAGTAAAAAGTCTTGGAATCACATAGTTTATTTCACAAGCTTTCCAACGCAACAAACGGCGAGTGAAACGGACTTATAATGAAGAATCTGGAGCCAGTCGAAGATTGCGGGACAAAACCACGAAAATACACGTGTCCTTTGCGGACACATTCACGGACAGAATCAATACAAGCGTCCGCTCTGCGGACTCAAACTCGGACAGGAGAAAAGAACGCGTCCGCTTTGCGGACTGAAACTCGGACGCAGCAGAAGAACGTGTCCGCTTTGCGGACTCAAATGCGGACGTCTCACGTCCTAATTTGTGTCCGTACGCGGACTCCTACGCAGACGCGTGTAAATGCAACCCAGATCCAGAAATTGACGCGACTGAATTCGTTCGGCGCTGTCTTCTCCATTTGCTTCTTCCTTTGCGGCGCCTACAAACACATCGATCTACTCCTTTAGCAGTATTAGGCACCTCCCTTATCTTCTTCACCCACTAGCATGCTGCTCCTCTGTCTTCCTCTTCTCCTTTCTTCTAAATAAACCCATGAGCCTTCTGCTCAAAACAGCATCCCCTGAAATCCAAAACTCACTCACGTTCACTTCCAAATCACACTTCCTCCATCCAAATACCATTCTCGTCCATACATCCATATATCCACTTCATTTCATCATTTCCCATCACCAAATAAGCCTAAGGTGTTAATTTCCAGTTTTCCAGAGGAATAAGATCTGTCCAGAGATAAATCTTAATGTGTCCTAATTTGTGTCCGCATTTGTGTCCGCGCAGCCCCTACGCGGACAAGAGACGTTCTAATTTGTGTCCGTGTTTGTGTCTGTGTGGCCCACACGGACAGGACCAACTTTTGCCTGTTTGTTCGTTATTCTTCGTTCTACCTGTTTATCATCATTTTGAGGTCGGCATAATCACGGAAACGAGCCCGGAAGCGAAATAACTCCCCCCAAATAGAGTTCTTTCTTTCCTTTAACTTTACTCTGTTTTAATGTCTATCTTATTATTGATGTTTGTTTTTATAATTATGTGTGAATAATAAACCTAGCCTTCCCGGGTTAGGAAGCGAGCCTATTTTATATAATTGTGTTATGTAAGCTTTCCAGTATAATTTATCTAAGCAGTATTTGATTCTTGTTCTTAATGCGCTTTAATTCTCTTGTACAATTATTAAAGTGATTTTTGTAGCTCTTTGTCAAAATGCAGTGCTGAGACAAGGTTCTAGACATAGGAAGTCAAATGGGTTAACGACTAGAAGCGAGTTTCTCGCCGTATAGGTTAATCTATCTCCAATAGGGATTATTAATAATGCGATTAATTTATTAATAACTTGAACAAGAATTGTGCTTGTTGTTTAAATTAATCAGGGTTTATTAGACAGGGAACGGTCAATAAACTAATTAAGATTCTTGAGTTTATTGCTAAAGTGGGAAAGTTATATTAATATGATTAAATAAAATAGGTAAGCAGAGTAACCCGGGATGCTTCTTTAAAACACAAAAAGATTTACAATTTCTATTTCTTTTCTGTTTTGATTTATTGTTTTTATTATTGTCTTATGAGTTAGCTGTTAATCTTCTCCTAAAAAGATAAAATTTGTTTAAAAGAATTCTCAGTCAATTTACTACACTATCAGTTATCCACAGCGAGGTCCCCAAGAGTACGACAACCCACATATCCACTATTCCGCAAAACGATTAGGTACACTGCCTAAGTGGTAGAAGTGGTAACACACTTTTACAAACATCTACATCATCCCCGCTGGACATGCTGCACATGGATCTATGTGGCCCAATGCGTGTTCAAAGCAAGAGTGGTAAGAAGTACGTTCTAGTCATCGTTGATGACTATTTGCGCTGGACATGGGTACTCTTTCTTAAGAACAAGTCGGAGACATTCTCTGAATTCGAAACTCTGTTCAAAATGATTACTAACAAATTGTCCACTTCTGTCAAGACAATTCGTTATGACAACGGTACAGAATTTTGCAATTTCCAGTTTTCAGAATTTTGCAGGACAAAGGGAATCATGCATCAAACATCAGCTGCTCGTACTCCACAACAAAATGGAGTAGTAGAACGAAAGAATCACACCTTGGTAGAAATGGCAAGAACAATGCTCATTGACAGTAACCTCCCAGCCTCATACTGGGCAGAAGCGATCAAACACTGCAGCATACATCCTGAATCGAGCGTCAATTCATCCCTTCATCGGCAAACCCCATATGAAATCATCAATGGTCGCCCTCCTTCAGTAACTCATCTACGGCGTTTTGGATGCAAGTGTTTCATACACAATAATGGAAAAGATAATCTAGGCAAGTTTGCTTCTAAAAGTGATGAAGGAATCTTCCTTGGATACTCATCACATAGTCGAGCTTATAGAGTACTCAATAAACGCACATCATGTCTTGAAGAAAGTCCTCATATTCGTTTTGAAGAACTCTCTAACTCTAGCGACTGCGAACACAACCCAAATGAACCACATGAAGATGCCTCAGATACTACCTTCATTGAAATACCAGTAGCGACCATCCCTGCACCACAAACACCTCTTGCAACAGACTCATCCTCGACAGCGACGATGACCCTGATGACTCATTCAAGGATGCCTCTCCTACTCCCACACACGAACCACCACCTCCTCCACAAACCACAACCACAACCACACCTAACAATCACCAAACCCAGATCCCTCCACTAATCTCCCATCAACCTCCGCAAGAAAATTTCAACAAGCCTCCGCTCACCCAATTACTCAAATCCTAAGTGATCCATCCAAAGGCGTTCAAACACGCAGTGAGATCCATCAGAATCTCTGTGCCTTCAATGCCTTCCTATCCACAATCGAACCTAAGAATGTCCAACACGCCCTACAGGATCATGACTGGATACTCGCCATGCAAGAAGAACTACATTCTCTGCAAAGACACTCTGTCTGGCGACTTGTTCCCTGTCTAACCAACCATAAACCAATTGGTACCAAATGGGTGTTTCGCAACAAGTTAGATGATCAAGGGAATATCTCTCGCAACAAAGCAAGACTGGTAGTTCAGGGATACGCTCAAGCTGAAGGAATTGATTACGATGAAACTTATGCTCCAGTAGCTCGAATTGAGGCAATTCGAATACTCGTGGCCTACGCGGCTCATCGAGGTATGAAGCTCTACCAAATGGATGTAAAACTACATTTTTACATGGATACATCGATAGAGATGTTTATGTTGCTCAACCACCGGGCTTCGAAGATCCACACCACCCGGAGTATGTCTACAAGCTAGATAAAGCATTATATGGCCTGGAGCAAGCACCAGGGGCATGGTATGAGCGTCTTTCATCTTACTTATTGTCTCATGGCTTCATTCGAGGTAAGGTTGACAAAACTCTTTTCACTCTCACCAAAGGTGAAGAAATACTCATTGTCCAAATCTACGTGGACGATATAATTTATGGATCCACAATTCCCGAGTTATGTTCATTCTTTTCTGATCTCATGAGTAAAGAGTTTGAAATGAGTGCTCTTGGAGAATAAAATTCTTTTTAGGTCTTCAAATCATTCAACAAGAGAACGGGACTCAAATACATCAACAGAAATATATTCACGAGCTCCTACTCAAATACAAGATGCAGGATTCAAAAGCCACTCCTACTCCAATGTCCGCAACAGAGAAACTACATCTGGATGAAAAAGGAATTGTTGTTGATGCTACATTATATAGAGGTATGATAGGTTCTCTCCTATATTTAAAAGCAAGTAGGCCTGATATTCTCTATGTTGTATGTCTCTGTGCAAGATTTCAGGCAAACCCAAAGAATCACACCTACAAAGCGTAAAGCGAATCTTTCGCTATTTGAAAAACACCCAGGACATGTACCTCTGGTACCCAAGTACTCCTAATTTCACTCTAATGGGTTATAGTGATTCTGATTTTGCAAGCTCCTTATTAGACAGAAAAAGCACGTCGGGTACTGCACAATTTTTAGGACTCTGTCTTGTCGCTTGGAGTTCAAAGAAGCAAAACACGGTAGCCTTGTCATCTGCTGAGGCCGAATATGTCTCCGCCGCTGCTTGCTGTGCACAGATACTCTGGATACAACAACAACTACAGGATTATCTCATTCCTCCTACTTGTACTACAATTTTATGTGACAATAATAGTGCTATTGATTTATCTAAAAACCCTGTTCATCATTCCAGACAAAGCACATTGAAATTCGTCACCATTTCTTAAGAGATTGCGTTGAAAAAGGGCAGATACAACTAGAATATGTTCCTACTTCATATCAACTTGCAGACATATTCACCAAACCGTTGCAACGAGGTCCCTTCGAAGCTCTACGTTCACAACTAGGTATGACCCGTATGACTTAGCTAAGGTTGTATCTCCTTCTCCTGTTTTTTCAATGTCTGAGTAAAACGCATGAATATGTCTGATAACCTAGTCTGTCTGTCAAATAAACAAAACACCGGCGCAAAACACAAGCATTTTATCTTCTGAAAAACTACCCGAAAATTTACGGCCAGTAATCCGCAACAACCCAGCTCAACCAATCAGCCCACTCCTACCCTGACACAACATGTCTGCCTATATTCCGACGTCAATATCTTTCACTCCCGCGTCCAATCCTACCGATTCCGATTTCCTGCCTCTCTTTGCCTTCCGCCTAAACCTCTGCCCACTATCATCATCAACGATTGTCAAATGGCTACAAATCCTAACCCTAAGCAAACCACCATGTTTTCCGACACCGAACTACCTAATGATCCTCAGCTTCTCCAAGCCCTAATCAACAAACTCACCATCCTCCAAGCCAAACAAACCCCTACTTCCACCTCCGACTCCACCGACGTAGCCCCCGCCATGTCCATCGACACCCAACCCATCACCACCACTTTACCCACCGTGTCAACTGAACTGAACCCACCACCATTGTCCACACTACGACATCCACCCGATCAGAAAACACCCCATCTTCAACCAAACAATCGTCACCACCCACCACCCCCATCATCCATCATCCCCCCCGACACCATAACAAAATCTCCGACAAAACTTCAGTTTGGATCCCTTCCACCCACTGTTGAAGAAACCCAGAACCCACAACCCAACTCCCCTGTTAAAGAACCTACTGTGGTACATGACCTCGAAGTCCAACCAGCCACCCCTGAAAATTCATCCCCTTCAAAGAAAACCCGATGTGCTAAATCCAATGTCCCCCGACCTCCAGCTACAAGAACACTTAGATCTCGGGCCAAGAATCCTCTATCATCTTCGAAACCAAGTTCTGAAGCTCCTGTTCCTGCACCATCCCCTGTAGTCACGACAACACCAACTGAAGAAAAGCCGCGCAGCGCCACCACTCTCTTCAACCCAGGCGGACTCCGACACGGCAACAACTTCCACTAGAAAGCGACTTCGTCCTCACTCCGAGTCTGTCCCACCATCTCCTACTCAATGACTAGGTCTGATCGATACTCACTCTGCCGTCTACTCCCTACTAGCCGACGACTCTGCTGAGTCCCGAAACTTGGTAAAAGGAAAGCTACTCGACCTAGACTGGCTCCACTTGATGGAGTTTGACATGTTCGAGGAGATGTTTCGCTTTCAAAACTGGATTCATCTCTTCCACGGCATTCAGACCTACCATGAAGCAGAGGCCTATCAGTTCTACCAGAATTGCGTCATCCGCAAGGGCAGAATAATGACAGAGGTACATGACAAAGCTATTCTCCTTGACTCAAACTCCATTGCAACTCATCTAGCAATTCCAACTAGCGGACTAGAATTCTATGATAGGGCTGGTTTTCCTGATCTCGGGTTCATAAGTGCAGTAGAGGTTTATGACTTCTTTTTACCAAACAAAAGCAGAGTTGGTCATTCTTTAGACCGACCAGCTCTGTCAAATACACACCAGATGCTTCATACCCTGGTGATCAAAAACTTAGTCCCTAGAAAGGAAGGAAACCAGTTTGTCCGCCCGCTAGATCTTGCAATCATGTACTGCCTCATTCATCACCAAAAAATAAACCTCCCGAAACTCATCCTCACCACATAGCCTCATCCATCTCATCACCCCAACACTCTCTGGGGTATATCTTCTGGCTACCAAAATCCTCACCCACTGTGACATTGTCCTTGATCCCTCCAAAGCTAGTCGCATCACAGAAACTGACATCCTTGGTCAGATACTGTACAACAAAACCCTATCTTTCCAGATTAAGTCGGTCTCCAAGACAAACCCTCCCTCCAAAAGCTAGCCCCCCTGAAAACCGCATCACCTCACCTCCTGACACAGCCTCTCTGTCCGAAAGGGTAGCAGCGATCGAGAACAACCTCGACACTCTATCCAAGAAGATTGACATGTTCATCGATGTCCTCAACAAAAACCACAAATAGACGATGAACATCTTTGTAGGAGGAGTCCAGAAGCTGGCGGAGGAGTTAGGGGTGGAAATTTCAACATGACCCGTTTGACCAACATGAACCTGACACGAAGTTAGCGAGTTTGGGTTTTAAATCTGACACGATTAAATAAACGGGTCAACCTGTAACACCCCACACCCCAAACCATAAACTCCACACTTAGTCAATAATCGCAGCGGAAATCATAACTTAACCATATACCAAAGGGCGGTGTTACACGCCGTTAACCACCCACGTGGCTAACAAGGCTGTTACATACAATGTATCGGTCTGATTACAAGAATCCCGAGCATAATTACAACCTTCCAAAAATCACCCATCCAAAAAGAATCACAATATACCGAGTGTTAATGTACAAAATCACCAAATCTAATTCTACATCCACCATATATGCAACCTCGAGTGTATAGGCACTACTCGGGTTCAACATCCAAAAATAACAAAAGTATCAAAACCTAGGATCTAAAGCCATTCTGCTTCCTCGATCCTCATCCTGCAAATAAACATAGCCCCCAAAGGGGGTCAGCAACCTTTTGCTGGCATGGTTAACGTGCAGCCCGCTGACTACCGGGATACACACAAACTATTTGTCATGATAACATGGCGTTGATTTTAACATACAACATGCATATATTTAGCAAGAATTATTGCGGAACAATAACAACACATATGCATAATGAAAACAACTCACTTTAGAAAACAACCAACATAGTTAGTCAACTTGTAAGCCTAGAGAATGACTTCATCCTCATGTTAAGCTTAACACATATCACATTACTGTTTTGTTAGTCGAATGAATAACTTAACTTAAAAGATGAGACGGGTGTAGTGACCCGAACACATCAACACATAATTTTCCCCTAGCCCGAGTGGAAGTCAGGTAGGTAAGCTTTGGCTAAGCTAATGGGAGGTCGAAATCCCAAAAGGGAAGACAACCCTAACATAAGAAGAGAGCCGAATCTGATTCAGATATCGACCCCCGTACATACACGCGTGACCGGAAACGATTGATTCCACTCCCCGTTAGCACTTGTTAGAAGTCCCACAATGGGAACTTAACACAATCTCTCACAGGTACGTGTTTAAGTCCAGTTAGTCATACAAGGGAAGCAAGGCATAAATCAGCAACACAAACCACAACCACACACTTAGCCGGGTTAGGGAGTTCCTTAGGTTGGGAACGTTATTACTTACCGGATACCGTTCTCTTACGTTCCTAGCTTTGGTTAATTAACAGTTAGCACGCATTCGAGGTTACCGGTATCGGTACGCACACGTCACATTAATAACAAGAACTGTAAACTCGTTTCATGATTTAATCTTACAAGGTTGTAAACACACAGAAAAACAAACAACACATAAGCCGGTGTAAACCGGTAGGCAACAGACTGCAAGAAAACCATACCTTGGTCCTTGCCGCTCTAGTGTTCCACCGTAGGCCACTCCTATACATGATTAGTAACGTCGGTTAATTAATTTACTTAACTTCGAGCTTTACTAAGTATTTTACATGATTATATGACATGTTTTAAATGCCTAAACTTACCCTAGATTACCTTCATTATACCCCCTAGGGTTAACTATATTTACCATATATTTTTTTTATTATTTGTTTTTGTAGGTTTTGGTCTGTCCGACCCACCGTCCAACCCACCAACTGGGTCAGACACTTCCAGTAACCTTCGGGTCTGAAAATCTCTACTTGGTCCCCCATGTCCGACCCAACCATCTGGGTCGGACCATTACAGAAACATTACCGTCTTTTAATCTCTCCCGTCCGACCCATGTCCGACCCAACCAGCTGGGTCGGACCATTCCAGAAGCAATTACGAGTGACCAACAGAGGCCGTCCGACCCAACTGTGGGTCGGACCTCTGGGTCGGACGCCACCAGAATCTGCCCAACAATTGTCAAATCTTTTCCAAACTTCTCCACAAGCCTCCTAGTGTGTTCTAACATCATTTGGCACACTAAAATCTTCATATATCCCCTTCCAAATTCATTTACAAGTTTATTTCTAAGTTCCAAATACTCTCTCAAAACACTTGTAGTTCACTAGTTTGCTCCCACCTAGAAATGCATTTGAACCATTATATTTCTACACAAATTTTGACATGATCTCCCCATAATTTTTACATGTTCCCACTCATCTTTTAACCCACTAAAACACTCCATCCATCAATTCATCCAAGGCACCAAAACACTTACAATTCACCATTTAAACCGCAACAGCCCTCAATATTCATAAACCTTAAAAGCTTGGCTCTTAGGCCCTTAAACAACATTAAATTAAACACTGAATTTCCTCATATTATTAGCAACACCTGCATTTCACTGAACATTTATATTGCTCAAGCATAAACACATTCATAGATCACACACTAGTTCAAGGCAAGTTAACTACCTTGGGTTTTCTTTCCAAACTTTCCCCTTCTCTTTACTTCTTGCTCCACAACCGATTTTCAACGGGATTTATTGCTACACTAATGACCATGCCAACATGAATACATTGAGTATGGAGGGTTCATGAACATTATTCCATTAACCCTAGAATAAATATTGAACATCATAGGAGAGAATTACCTTCTACTTCAAGTGAAGTTTTTGGTAATGGAATTTGGGCTAGCTCCAACACCTCTACAAGATTGAACAAGCTAAAATGGAGAGAAAGCAATGGTGTTTAGTACACACCAAAATCGGCCACCATATGAAGTGGGAGAATTAATGGATTTTTGAGTTCTTTCTTACCTTAGAACAATAAGAAGACGTTTGGCTTCAAGAATATGAAGTTTCCTCTTCAAAATGTGGTATACCCATGGAAATGAAGTATGGAGTTTTGAGATTTCAAAAGGTGGAAAATAATCCCCAAGATGAGAGGAGTATTTTGGTGTAAAAATTTCTTGATTTGGAGCTAGGATGATGAAGTTACAAGGAGGTGAAGTTGGGGTTATCCCTTGGCTTGCAAATCGCCATTAGAGGAGTAGAATGAAGAAGAAAGGCTGGGGAGAGGGAAGCAAATCGTGGGACACAAGAGAATGAGGGAGAGAGAGAGTGTGAGAGAGAGTATGGTGTGAGAGAGAGATAAAGTAATGCACTTTATTATTTTTGTCTTGTAGCTAATAGAGTGAGGTAAAATAAAAGAGAGAGGGGGGGCCAAATCGTGAGACACAAATGAGAGAGGGAAGATTTGATTTTTATTATTTTACAATGTGAGAGAGTGGCACTTGGTCATTTAGCAGATAACACCCGTTAGTTCCCGAACTGTCAGTTTTAACAGTCCGGGTCCGGTTTCCAGATTTTTTTGTTTTATTTATTTATTTATTTTTATGGTCCTAGACTTTGACTAATATTTAATTATAGCCCTATGATTGACCATAAATTTTTATTAGTCTTTTAAACCCATTTAAAATCACATTTCCGGGTTTCTCGAAAGGCGTGCTTTAACGCTCGTTTTGCCTTTTTAACCCACTATTTGGATCCGTTTCCTTCGGGAATTTTTCCCACATGTTCTTAATGACTGAAATAAGCCTTAAAATATAATAATTATATAATTAACTAACATATTAAGGTTTGGGGTATTTCAATCTACCCCCTTAAAAGAACTTTGTCCCAAAAGTTCACACTTCCCACGCATCTTCATTATTAGAACGCGGGGATTACTTTTGAAACAACGCTTCCATAACAAACATACAAACATTCTTTACATCACATCGGACACAAGGTCCCCATAACAAACATCAATTAGACTCAAGGTCTATAACATAACAACATAGACATGTATTTCAATACATGTCGTACATACATAACCGAAACGGCTCTACCCCCCTTAAATAGGGGTACGCCCCGTACCCTATACATACAAATACTAAGAAGTAAACAACGACGGGTACTTCGCCCTCATCTTCTCCTCCTCTCCCCCAAGTGGCCTCCTCGACTTCCTGGTTAGACCAAAGAACCTTCACCAATCTCACAGATTTATGGCGAGTGTCTCGAGTCTTAGTGTCCAGGATCCTGTACGGGAGTCTCCACTGATCGCATGGTCGGCTCTAGTGTTAGCCTCTCGGGCTGAAGTACATGAGACGGATGAGACATATATATTCTTCAACTGGGACACATGAAATACATCATGTATATTGCCCAACTCAGCAGGTAAATCGAGTCTGTAGGCTACCGGGCCTATCCGCTCCGTCACACACATAAGGCCCCACATATTTTGGGCTCAATTTGCCTTTCTGGCCAAAACGAAACACTCCCTTCATGGGGATACTCTAAGAAATACCTGATCGCCCACGGCGAACTCCAGGTCATGTCTGCACACATCGGCGTACGATTTCTGCCTATCCTGAGCTACCTTCATGTTAGCCCGGATCTGACGTACTTCTGCTTGTACTTGCTCCAAATACTCAGGTCCTATAATGACCGTCTCACTAGACTCATCCCAGCATAATGGCGTGCGGCATGGTCTACCGTACAAAGCCTGGAAGGGAGACATCTTGATCGAAGCGTGGTAACTGTTGTTGTAGCTGAACTCGATCATATGTAACTTATCAATCCAGCTGGTCTGAAAGTCAAGTGCACATGCACGTAACATATCCTCAAGCGTCTGTATGGTGCGCTCACTTTGACCATCTTTCTGTGGGTGGAACGCCGTACTCAACTTCAGTTCGGTACCAAGCGCTTCCCGTGTACTTCTCCAGTACCTCGGAGGAATCTGGTATCCCTATCAGACACGATAGTCTTCGGTACTCCATGATGTCGTATTATCTCACGGTCGAAGAGCTCTGCTAGCTTCGCCACTTTCCAGGTGTCCTTCATTGGAATGAATCGGGCCACCTTGGTCAGTCGGTCAACAACGACCCAAATCATATTTAAGCCTCCCCGAGTAGGCGGAAGCCCAACAATGAAGTCCATGGAAATATCATGGAACTTCCATTCAGGAACGGGCATTGGCTGTACCATGCCACCAGGACGGCGGTGCTCAAACTTGACCTTCTGGCAAGTGAGACACCTAACAACATAATCTGTCACATCTTTCTTCATACCGGTCCACCAGAAATATCTCTTCATACTCTTGTACATCTGTGAAGCTCCGGGTGAATAGAAGTAGAAGAACGTGTGATTCACTCAGTATGCGCTCCTTCAGCTCAGCGCTACTTCGTGGAATACAAAGTCTGGCCATTCAGCCTGATCAAATCATCATCATGTAGTCGGAAATCATACTTTTGGCTCTCGAATGTGCCGTCCATAAGTTTCTGTTTGATCTCTTGCATGTACTTGATCTGACATCTGAGCACTCCGCACCTCTCTTCAACCAAGCTAGAGTGAGAGATTAGCGAATGGAGAGAGTGTGCTCGGTGACTCAATGCATCAGCTACAATGTTTGCCTTACCTTCCTTGTACTGAAGGTTAATATCGTAATCAGTAAGGAATTCAACCCATCTTCTTTGCCTCATGTTCAGCTCCTTCTGAGTGAACAGGTATTTCAAACTCTTGTGATCTGAATAGATCGTCACATTCACTCCGTACAAATGGTGTCGCCATATCTTCAAGGCGAAGACAATGGCACCCAATTCTAAATCATGTGTAGGATAATTTTCTTCGTGTCGCTTCAACTGTCGGGAGGCGTAGGCCACGACCTTCCCGTGTTGCATCAAAACACAACCCATACCCTTACCTGACGCATCACAGTACACCTCAAAACCATCAGTACCCTCTGGTATAGTAAGAACTGGTGCAGAAGTCAAAGCATCCTTGAGACTCTGGAATGAGCTCTCACAGTCAACTGTCCACTCAAACGGTGCATCCTTCTTCATTAAGGATGTCAATGGTTTAGAAACACTGGAAAAATTCTTTACAAACCTCCTATAATACCCTGCTAGACCGAGGAAGCTCCGAATGTCGGTAACCGTCTTCGGTCTAGGCCAGGTGCGCACAACATCTATCTTGGCCAGATCCACAGCGATCCCGGCCTCAGAAATAACATGACCAAGAAAAGAGACTTGGTCCAACCAAAATTCACACTTCGAGAACTTCGCATATAGCTGGTTCTCTCTCAATGTCTGCAATACACTCCTCAGGTGATTTTCATGCTCAACCTTGGACTTAGAGTAATAAGAATATCATCGATGAAGACAACTACGGACTTATCCAACTAATCTCGAAACAAACGATTCATCAAGTCCATAAACTTTGCCGGTGCATTATAAACCAAACGGCATGACCATGAATTCATAGTGTCCATATCTGGTTCGGAAAGCGTCTTCTCAATATCACTGTCCCTGATAGCAATCTGATGGTAACCCGATCGCAGATCGATCTTAGAGAACACAGATGCACCTCTCAGCTGATCAAACAAATCATCGATACGTGGCAATAGGTAACGGTTCTTCACCGTCACAGCATTCAGCACTCTGTAATCGATGCAGAGGCGGAGACTCCCATCCTTTTTCTTCACAAAAAGGACTGGTGCTCCCCATGGTGAAACGCTAGGGCGGATAAATCCCTTGTCGAGTAGGTCTCGCAGCTGGTCTTTGAGCTCTGTCATCTCAGCTGGAGCCATACGGTAGGGTGCCTTCGCTATAGGTCCGGTGCCTGGCACCAAGTCAATCTCAAACTCAACTGCCCGTGTAGCGGCATGCCTGGAGCTCCTTAGGAATGACATCAGGAAATCCGACACACCGGTACAATCTGGGCTAAACTCGGGGTCTCTCTCTATGTCCTGGACATAGCAGAGGTATACATCATTGTTTTCTTGATTCATGATACATGGCCATGGCGGAGATGATCTGTGTCGAAGGCTCCCTGGGCCTCTGGCGGTATGAAATGGTAACCCCAGACGGACTCCGAAGAAGCAGACGTGCTCGGCACATAGGATTCTGCCCTTGTACCGCTCCAACCAGTTCATCCCGACGATTACATCAAAGCCGAGCCCCTCGAACTCTATCAAGTCGATCGGGACTCTTCATTCTAATAACAACGTACAACACGTCTCGGTGGTAGCGGGTACACCTGATCCGCTCTTTCGACGGAGAGTGACTAGGAAGTCTTGCATCTCCTCACCGTCTAACCCCAGCCTCTTCACAAATGATAGCGAGATAAAAGTGTGTGAGGCTCCGGAGTCGAACAAGACCGAGGCGTCCACGCCATTAACTGGGAAGGTACCGTGAGGATGGTGCCGCTCTTGCCGGCCTCTGCCTCATTGCAGCACTCAGTATACCTCCCGTCCCGTCCCGAGTGCACAGCCTAATTTATTTCAGAAACTTATAAGTACAACGGTAATAACACGGTGGTTTACTCAAGGAATCAACACTGCTTTATTCATAAAACTCGTCTTTACATCATGATGGTATTACATTTGGCTACATCGCTTGATAACTTAGCATACTCAATGCATCACATACTTAACATACAACTGACTTCACACATTACATGGTTACACATGACTTCAAAACTGTCTAAAGGTTAAGTTCAAACGTCCAGGTTTCATGTGTGTGGCATTGATTATTGTCGGAGGCGCTGTATTCAACTTGATCTTCTTGATACCATGATACAGCATCCTTGACTGCCCACCCATGATTAACACATCACCAGACTCCAATACTAGCTTCCTTGCGAGGTCCCGCGCTTCTGCTCGCCATACATAAACACTGCGGTATCACCAATGGACCAAGACACCACAGGTACTCCTTTACTAAGAGACTCGGGTGTCTCGTCCTTGTCTTGGTGTAAACCCAACCTTCCACCTTTTTCGTAGAAGTTTACAATACATAGATCCGCCTCGATACTTGGATTGTTCCATTACAACTTGCTGAGAGCAATTCCCACGGTGTGGTTAACAACCGCAAGGAACTCCTCAGGTATACTCGGTATGGTAGCTCCATCTTCAGCTCGTGTGTCCTGATATGTCTTGGTGTAAGGGTTCCAATCCTTACCCATGCACATCATCTTTAAATTCATTTTCGCCCCACTAGGGTATTCGGGTGTGTAGAACCTCCTGGTGCTGCTCCAAGCTCGTTGCACCGTCGAATGATTGGATTTATGCTTCGGGTGTCAAGTATCCTTTTAATAATATCATACCTGGTTGGATAACCTGACACTGTTCTGTCGGATAGTCGGCGATGTCAATGGCGGTATCTCCGGGGTTCGGTGTGGGCGGGATTAGATAACAAATATTGAAGGTTCCTAGGGTTAAAATTTCCTAATTTAGGTGGGTTTCACATTATACTTTAACTCATTTACTTATGTGGCCATACATTTAGACTCACTAACACACATGCATGGAATGCGGTATGCAATCACTTATCTCACTTAACAGTTTAAGGGGTACCTGGTCTAGAAGACGATCCTGGTGCCTCTGACCGGTCCACCACGTTCAAGGCAGCCTTGCTCTCCCGGCCCCTTCCCCTTCTGGGAATCAGTATTCCCTTGCCCTGAGGATGGCTGATAAGTAGCTTTCGGGCCTTCAGTGGTCGCAGTGGCCTTACCCTTCCATTGCCCCCTAGGCCTATAGTTTCTGCCATCGGGGTTATGTAGCACTCGAAGTCACGGTGCCCCCGTTTCTTGTAGTAGTGACACTCAAATCGTTCCCCTTGCAATCCTTACCGGATGGTCACCCTTGCCCTTGCACACTTACGAAGTAGTGGCGCTCCGGTCCAGAGCCCGTACTGGCTGCTATCACAACACATATCAATACACACACTTTACAACTTAACAACACACTTTAAATCCATTTCAAAATCAAGTGGTTACCCTTCATAGGCTGAGAGCGTAAGGGCTTAGCCGCATAGGCGTATGTGAGCTTCAGCGGCTCCTCAGCGGTGGTGGACTGGGCTTGGCCCTTGCCACCCTGTTGCTGGTCCTTCTGGTGCTGAGGGTATGGTTTCCTCTTCTTCCCTCCTTGGTACCCTTGCGAGCTTTGGCCCTCGCTCGAGACTTGCGCTTATGCGCATTCTCCTCGTCCCTCAAACGGACGGTGATCTCCACCTTAGCAGCGGCATGATAGCACTCCTGAAGTATCAAGGTGTTAGTCATGCCCCGCATACATTTACACACTCACATATACATAACTCATCCACACTTAGACATTATTGAAGATACCTGCAAGGTATTGTACTCGGCTGGCCCCATGCCATAGCGTAGGCGGTGGCTCAACCCGCTGTAGAAACGGTTACTAAGACCCGGTTCGAGTAACCTAGGTCGGGTAGGAGATGAACAAGGTCGGTGAAGGCGGTGTAGTAGTCGTCCACCGTCATTTTGTCTCCTTGCTTTAAACTGTCGAGCTCCAGGCGCTTTGCCTCTTGCACATGCACTGGGTAGTACTTGGCCCGTAGCAATGCCGTGTACTGCTCCTCCCATCCAAACTCCGGGTCGGCCACCTTCTCGGCCCGTACAAGCTTCCACCAGTTCCTAGCCGAACCCTTCAAGTAATACGCAGCAAGATGGACCTTGGCATCAGCAGGAACGGCCAAGGTCTCGTAGGCGGTCTCGAGCTGAGATATACGCCTCTAGTTTGGAAGGGTCGGTCTCTCCTTTGAAAGACGGGGCCTCAAATCGGCCAACGCTTTCACCCAATTAGTCTCGCGTGGCTGTGGTGGTGGTGGTGGTTCAGGCTGATCCTGACCAACGGGCTGTTGTTGCCCTTGCTGTACCGCAGCTACAATCTGAGGTACTACTTGTGCTAGGGCGGCCGCTACAGCTTCGGCCATCATCTGAGCGGTGGGATTATCCCTCGTATCTCCTGGACCAGGCCCTCCACGGCCTTGTCCCCGCGGTCGCCCTGCCATCTGAAAACTACATGAAGCACATTAGTATTGTGCTTACAAACTTATCGTACCACATGTTTATAACGTCCTTTGGACGACAAGGTTTAAATTCCTAACTCGGTATATCCCTAGGCTCGGTAATCGGTAATCAGAGTGATACTTCGCTCTGATACCACTTTTTGTAACACCCCAAACCATAAACTCCACACTTAGTCAATAATCGCAGCGGAAATCATAACTTAACCATATACCAAAAGGGTGGTTTTACACGCCGTTAACCACCCACGTGGCTAACAAGGCTTTTACATACAATGTATCGGTCTGATTACAAGAATCCCGAGCATAATTACAACCTTTCCAAAAATCACCCATCCAAAAAGAATCACAATATACCGAGTTTAAATGTACAAATCACCAAATCTAATTCTACATCCACCATATATGCACCTCGAGTGTACAGGCACTACTCGGGTTCAACATCCAAAAATAACACAAAGTATCAAAACCTAGGATCTAAAGCCATTCTGCTTCTCGATCCTCTCCTGCAAATAAACATAGCCCCCAAAGGGGTCAGCAACCTTTTGCTGGCATGGTTAACGTGCAGCCCGCTGACTACCGGATGATACACACAACTATTTGTCATGATAACATGCATTGATTTTAACATACAACATGCATATATTTAGCAAGAATTATTGCGGAACAATAACAACACATATGCATAATGAAAACAACTCACTTTAGAAAACAACCAACATAGTTAGTCAGCTTGTAAGCCTAGAAATGACTTCATCCTCATGTTAAGCTTAACACATATCACATTACTGTTTTGTTAGTCGAATGAATAACTTAACTTAAAAGATGAGACGGGTGTAGTGACCCGAACACATCAACACATAATTTCCCCCTAGCCCGAGTGGAAGTCAGGTAGGTAAGCTTTGGCTAAGCTAATGGGAGGTCGAAAATCCCAAAGGGAAGACAACCCTAACATAAGAAGAGAGCCGAATCTGATTCAGATATCGACCCCCGTACATACACGCGTGACCGGAACGACCGGATTCCTCACTCCCCGTTAGCACTTGTTAGAAGTCCCACAATGGAACTTAACACAATCTCTCACAGGTACGTGTTTAAGTCCAGTTAGTCATACAAGGGAAGCAAGGCATAAATCAGCAACACAAACCACAACCAAAACACACTTAGCCGGGTTAGGGCGTTCCTTAGGTTGGGAACGTTATTACCGGATACCGTTCTCTTACGTTCCTAGCTTTGGTTAATTAACAGTTAGCAGCATTCGAGGTTACCGTTCGGTACGCACACGTCACATTAATAACAAGAACTGTAAACTCGTTTCATGATTTAATCTTACAAGGTTTAAACACACAGAAAAAAAACAACACACAAGCCGGTGTAAACCGGTAGGCAACACTGCAAGAAAACATACCTTGGTCCTTGCCGCTCTAGTGTCCACCGTAGGCCACTCCTATACATGTGATACGTAACGTCGGTTAATTAATTTACTTAACTTCGAGCTTTACTAGTATTTTACATGATTATATGACATGTTTTAAATGCCTAAACTTACCCTAGATTACCTTCATTATACCCCCTAGGGTTAACTACATTTGCCATATGTTTTTTTATTATTTGTTTTTGTAGGTTTTGGTCTGTCCGACCCACCAACCGACCCACCAACTGGGTCGGACCCTTCCAGTAACCTTCGGGTCTGAAAATCTCTACTTGGTCCGACCACCATGTCCGACCCAACCATCTGGGTCGGACCATTACAGAAACATTACCGTCTTTTAATCTCTCCCATCCGACCCATGTCCGACCCAACCAGCTGGGTCGGACCATTCCAGAAGCAATTACGAGTGACCAATAGAGGCCGTCCGACCCAACTGTGGGTCGGACCTCTGGGTCGGACGCCACCAGAACTTCTCCCAACAATTGTCAAATCTTTTCCAAACTTCTCCACAAGCCCCTAGTGTGTTCTAACATCATTTGCACACTAAAATCTTCATATATCCCCTTCCAAATTCATTTACAAGTTTATTTCTAAGTTCCTCAAATACTCTCTCAAAACACTTGTAGTTCACTAGTTTGCTCCCACCTAAATATGCATTAGAACCATTATATTTCTACAAAATTTTGACATGATCTCCCCATCATTTTTACATGTTCCCACTCATCTTTTTAACCCACTAAAACACTCCAACCATCAATTCATCCAAGGCACCAAAAACACTTACATTCACCATTTAACTAAACCGCAACAGCCCTCAATATTCATAAACCTTAAAAGCTTGGCTCTTACCCTTAAACAACATTAATTAAACACTGAATTTCCTCATATTATTAGCAACACCTGCATTTCACTGAACATTTATATTGCTCAAGCATAAACACATTCATAGATCACACCCTACCCTAGTTCAAGGCAAGTTACTACCTTGGGTTTTTCTTTCCAAACTTTCCCCTTCTCTTTACTTCTTGCTCCACAACCAGTTTTCAACGGGATTTATTGCTACACTAATGACCATGCCAACATGAATACAATGAGTATGGAGGGTTCATGAACATTATTCCATTAACCCTAGAATAAATATTGAACATCATAGGGAGAGAATTACCTTCTACTTCAAAGTGAAGTTTTGGTAATGGAATTTGGGCTAGCTCCAACACCTCTAAAAGATTGAACAAGCTAAAATGGAGAGAAACCAATGGTGTTTAGTCCACCAAATCGGCCATTGGGAGAATGAATGGATTTTTGAGTTCTTTCTTATCTTAGAACAACAAGAAGACGTTTGGCTTCAAGAATATGAAGTTTGTTGGGACATCGGAGTGTTGCAGAGATAGCCCTTCACCGCAACAGAGTCAATCATCACTCGACAGATACAAAGAGCGAGCCTATCCAATAGAGTCCCGCACAACAAAGAAGACTTTCATAGACTCTCTCATGCTGTTGCGGAAAATCAGGAGTCAACTCGGAACACCTTAAGTGCCACAACGGTCATGAAGTTTTTCCTCAACATCCGAAGATCGCGGCCCAAGTAAGAAGACCACTTCAGAGCCGTTGGAAGTTGCCCACTAAGTTAGTTCCGGTATTTTTGGAACTAACTCCTTCGACCTGCTGTTATACTTAGAGTATAATAAAGATATGTAATAGTCAGTTTTTAGGTGTGCTTTCATTGAGGATTATTTCAGAGCTTAGAGAGAGAAAGAGAATCGCTGTACGCCAAAAAGAGAGAGAGATACGTACCTAGTTAGTTAGCACCTCTAGATAGACTCTACCTAGAAATATCCTAGTTCACACTACGCTTACCATTGTTCTGATTAGAAAGTGTGTTGGGTGAGTGAGTGAAAAACCGCTAAGTAGATCCTTTCTACTTAGTGGGCATTTTTAAGTTTGTTTTATTTGACCAAGAAATGAAATAGCTTATTTGTGTATCTTGCTGAGTTCCACAGAGTCCTTCTCTCTTTTCAGTTTTCATCATCGTTTCGCTATTATTACCGCAAAAGTCTTCCACACCCTTAGTTTAGTTAATTCGATTGAGTGCCTCTACATCAAAGAGTGTTTCTCATTTACGAAGGCTGATTGAGTCAAACCAATCCTTAGACTCACACCTTTGATTGGTTTAAGTTAGCCACCCGATCCTACACGTGGTATCAGAGCCTCGCTTAGGCTAACGGTCAATCAACTAAGCAATGGCAGATCTCTTTGCCAACCAAAACAACAAAATGCACTTCGAGCACCCCAGACTCACCTCCACCAACTACGACCATTGAAAAACGAGATCGAGCAACACATTGAGTCCGTCAACTCTGAGCTTTGGGAGATAGTCACTGGAGGAGATCTTGCAGTTAATCCAGACCGATCAACATGGACTGCTGCAGATCGCAAAAGGTACGAGCTGAATCGACAAGCATCACGTGCGATATGCACTTGCCTGTCCATCCCAGAACAGGAGAGTCAATCACTGTAAGTCCGCAAATGAGATATGGACACTCCTTCAAGCTACCCACGAAGGAGTCACTGAACTCAAGAAATGCAAAGCTCAAGAACTCCGAATGGACTATGAAAATTTTCTACAAAAACCCGGTGAGTCACTGGAAGAAGTACTTGATCGTTTCTACTTACTAACTACTACTATGCAGGAAGTTAGCATCTTACCAGATAGAGAGAGTGTCTTACATAAATTGCTGGACAGTCTCAGAGAAGAATGGGCAGAGACAGTAATCTCCACCAAAGCATGCAAGGACTTATCCAAATGGAGCTGTCAAGACCTAGGTTCCTATCTACAATCCGTAGATAAATATAAGAAGAATGTTCGAAAGAAGTGTGGTAATACTTCTTCTCCCCTCTAGTAAGACTACTACTTTGAATGACCAAGCCTTGCAGGTTAATTCGACTCAGTTAACTCAAGAAGGAGCCTATGTTGCTGATACTCAAATCAGACAAGCTAAGGCTGAACTGGTGGACATTATTGTTGAGGAAAGTGAGGCTGAGACTATGGAGGACTTTGTCTTCATAGTCAAGAACTTCTGAAATTCATGCGTAACCAACCTAATCGACAGAGTCGGTCGTTCTCGAACACCTCTAAACAAGTTTTCAATTCTGTCACTTGTTTCAACTGCAATAAACTCGGTCACTTCAAGAAGGATGTCCTTTACTCAAGAACCAGTATGGAAAATCTCAAGGGAGATCGCTGATGGCAGCTGTTGGATGGGGCGATTCAGACTCCGACGATCCAGACATAGAGTCCAGCGGATTGGTATGTCTAATGGCACATGACACGACGGAGTCCATGATTCCTGATAATGAGGTAACTCGTTCTCACCTTGAAACAGACCTTTACCGTATTTCTCCTATGGGATTTATGACTTTAATTGCTAAAATTGTCTCCGAGAACAACTCCCTCAAAGCAAGTCTTACCAGCAAGATAACCGAGCTATCTGAGGAACTCGAAATCTTAAAAGGTCTTATGTATGCCCTAAGAGATGAAGCTAAGGAACACAAAACCATCTCTTGTTCTCTCAGGTTAGATCTACAAGATTCAAGGCGTCATGTTGATTCCCTTCAAAAGGAACTTCATGATACCTTAGAACAAACTCAATTTAGACAGGGTGACCAGAAAGAGTCTCTTACCCTGATCGACTCTCTCAAACAAGACCTCACCATCTTTACTGATAAGTGTTGTTCTCTTCAAAATGATCTTAATGCTTCTGAATCCAAAAATATATCCCTGAACACCACTATCAAAAACCTCACTCAAAAACTGAAAGAAAAGGAACACGCTCTTTCTCTTAAGCCAGTCAAGTTATCAAACAAGTCACCTCCTCCGAACTACCTGAGTGGGCCAACTCCAAAATCAAAGAAATTAGCCAAGATCGAGATGCTCTTCACTCTAAAGTAGAACAACTCTCTCAACAAATTGTGAATCTACAATCTGGAGTTCGATCCACTCAATCCACACCCAAGTGGCACAAAGGTAAGTTCGACATTCCAAAGAATATGTCCAAATCCGACAACAAAGCCAAACGATATCAGGAAAAAGAAAAATTCGACTCCTGGTGGAAAGGACAACAGAAATACGTCAATCTTCACCAACCAAAATTTGTGGCTATTGCGGGAGTCTTGGACATCAAGACAGTGCATGTGATAAATTAAATAGAGATCTCTCATTTAATGTTAAACGTGTTAAATTGATACTTGAAGCACAAGAAAAATTGAAAGAGTCTGGCTCGAAAAGGGAACCCAAGTACATCTGGGTTCCCAAATCTAACAAATGATCTGTTCTTTTGTAGGTGAAGGCGAATGGAGACTGCTGGTACTTGGATAGTGGATGCTCTCGTCACATGACTGGAGATCCAAATCAATTCAATTCGCTTTCATCCTACCAAGGAGGTAAGGTTACTTTTGGAAACAACAACCAGGGTGAAATCGTGGGAGTTGGATCCGTAGGTAACCCCTCAAATTTAAAATTAACGGAGTCCATCTGGTCACTGGACTCCAACACAGTTTACTAAGTATTTCTCAAATTTGTGATAGATTCAATTGGTACTGTTCTCCTCTTCGGATTGTAAGGTTTATGATGAGCGTACAGGTTCATTAAAAGTTGTGGGACGTAGAGAAGGAAATCTCTACAAAATGTGCTTAAACTCCATTAATCGAGACGATCAAGTCTGTCTCAACGTGCATTCCAAAAACTCACTGCTGTGGCACTCCAGACTTGGTCACGCAAATCATAGGCTGTTGAACAAACTCAAAAGCAAGGACTTAGTGATTGGTTACCCGACACAACCTTTGACACAGACTCCGTCTGTGAAGCATGTGTAAAAGGTAAACACACCCGGTCCTCCTTCAAAAGTAAGCTACTCTCTCTACTAGCTCTCCGTTAGAACTGCTACACATGGATCTTGTTGGCCCCATGCGCACACAAAGTAGAAGTGGTAAGAGGTACATCCTGGTCATAGTCAATGACTATTCCAGGTGGACCAGGGTCATTTTTTTATCTACTAAGGATGAAACTTTTACGGAGTTCGTCAACCTCCATAAAATGCTTGTCAACAAATTTTCCTTTACTCTAAAAAACCTTGAGAACGGACCAGGGTACTGAATTTTGCAACAAGTCGTTTGATGAGTTTTGCAGGGACAACGGAGTTGATCACCAAATATCATCCGCACGTACTCCAGAACAAAACGGAGTGGTTGAACGCAAAAATAGAACTTTGGTAGAAATGGCTCGCATCATGCTCATTGACAGTCAACTCACTCCACCTTACTGGGCAGAAGCTGTTAACACAGTATGCTATGTGTTAAACCGTGCGTTGATTCATCCATTCCTTCACAAGACACCCTATGAACTACTACTCCGTCAATGAAAACCAAGTCTTATACATCTCAGGCGTTTCGGATGTAAGTGCTTTATCCACAATAATGGTAAGGACAACTTGGGTAAGTTCTCTCCTAAAAGTGATGAAGGTATCTTTCTTGGCTATTCTTCTAAAAGCAAAGCTTATCGTGTTATCAATCTGAGAACTCAATGTTTAGAAGAAAGCCCACATGTCAAGTTCGATGAGTCCCACAACGTTGGCTCATCTCTGATCAACTTGACTTTGCCCCTGATGATTTTCTCACCGATCCACACTTCATCACTGTACCAATAGGAAGACTCCTGAGTCCCACTCCATCACTCCTCATGATTCTCTAGCAACCAAAAACAATTCATCAGAATCGATTGACTCTGACCATAACCCGGAGACACCCTTACCACAAAACTTGAATTTTGACTCCTCTGACAAAGACACACCCCTCCTGCTTCACGTCGACAGTTCCACCAGCAAAAATCTGCTCACCCTCCTGAAAACACCATTACAGACCCAAACTCCGATGTTCAAACACGCCTACAAGCTATGCAAAACCTCTGTGCCTTTGGTGCTTTTCTGTCTAGCACTGAACCAAGAACGTCAAAGAAGCACTCCTTGATAGTGATTGGGTTACTGCTATGCAGGAGGAACTAAATTCTCTCCAGCGACATGCTGTCTGGGAGTTAGTTCCTCGCCCCACGCATCAACAAACAATTGGTACACGTTGGGTCTTTCGTAATAAACTTGATGATGCAGGACAAGTTTTCAGGAATAAAGCTCGATTGGTCATCCAGGGCTACAATCAAGAAGAAGGGATTGATTATGATGAACCTTCGCTCTCGTAGCTCGTCTTGAAGCAATTCGCATGCTAATTGTGTTTGCTGCTTTCAAAGCAAAGTTTCCAATTATATCAAATGGATGTTAGACAGCCTTCCTCCACGGCTACATTGATAGAGAAGTCTACGTCGAGCAACCACCAGGGTTCACAGACTCCGTCCATCCCGACTACGTCTACAAACTGTGTAAGGCCCTTTACGGACTGAAACAGGCTCCACGTGCCTGGTATGAAAGACTGTCTACATATCTATTGCAAAATGGTTTCTCTCGAGGTAACGTAGATAAAACGCTCTTCATTCTACACTCATTACATGACTTACTTCTAGTACAGATCTATGTTGATGATATCATTTATGGTTCTACAAGTAACACCCTCTGTGACCATTTTGCTAACCTTATGAAGCAAGAGTTTTCCATGAATGAGTTAGGTGAGCTCAAGTTCTTCTTAGGATTACAAATTCAACAGGAAAGGGAAGGGATCAAGATCCATCAACAAAAGTACATCAAGGAACTCCTTGATAAGTACAACCTGAAAAATGCCAAGAGTATGTCCACACCAAGCTGTACATCTGCCAAACTGCATCCTGATGATGACGGAGTCGGCGTCAATGCCACCGAATATAGAGGAATGATAGGGTCCCTCTTGTACCTGACTGCCAGTCGCCCAGACATTCTTCACGCAGTCTGTCTTTGTGCTCGCTTCCAAGCAGCACCAAAACAGTCTCACCTCAAAGCAGTCAAGCGTATCTTTCGCTATCTTAAAGGTACAAGTACACTCTATCTATGGTATCCACGATCTCCTACTTTTACTTTATCTGGATATAGTGACTCTGACTGGGCTGGTTCTCTCCAAGATCGAAAGAGTACTTCAGGTAATGCACAGTTCTTGGGTCTTTGCCTTGTTTCATGGTCCTCCAAAAAACAGAATTCTGTAGCACTCTCTACAGCAGAGGCAGAGTATGTTTCTGCTGCTGTTGCTCCCAACTCCTTTGGATGAAACAACAACTTCAAGACTATCATGTCACCCAAGAACAGATCCCAATCTTTTGTGACAACAAAAGCACAATCAAAATATCAGAAAACCCAGTCCAACACTCAAGAACCAAACACATCGAAATTCGCTTTCACTTCTTGAAAGACTGTGTCGAGAAAAAGCTTATCCAACTTGACTTTGTGCCCACAGAAGATCAACTTGCAGATATTTTTACTAAACCCTTGTCTACAGCAAGATTCGAAGCACTGCGATCAGCAATCGGATTGACTCCGTCTACCTAGACGGTCGCATCTCCTTGCCCCTACCGCAATCTTCAGCAGGTACTCCCTCATGTCTCATAGAGTCTGTCTTTGTTTGCACTTGAATCAGTGAAATGTGTTTTATTACTTCGCACGCCTATTACTCTAGCGCTACTATCCACGTCATCTATCCAAACCCAACCCGCCTAAATCGTCGCCCTTGATCTCGCCCTACCCTGACGTCGCCGCATTTATCTCGCCTGACACACGCCATCTCTGCAAATTCCAGCCTTTATATCTATCACCCGTCCACTCCATCTCTCTCACTTCCACTCCCTTTACACCCAAGCATCCTTCAATTTCCAAATGGCCGGCATCAACTTCAACGGAATCAACATCCCAGCCGATATTTTCGCCGATCCCATTCGCCTTCAGGCGTACCTCCAATCGATGGCGAACCCTAATCCATCCCCACTCACCACCACCACTCACTCTCCCACTAAAACCACCGCTACTTCGTCTCCCACACACTCCTCCACACCACCACCTGAAACCCGCGACCCATCCACCCATCAAACACCGCCATCCGCTGCAAGAACAGAAATTCTTGAAACCGACATTGAGGAGGTCACCCCAATCCAAACCCTACCACCATCCCCAACACCACAAGCTAACAACCCTCCCGCCGAAACCCATCCTACTGATCAGCCACAAGCCCATACCAACAAATCACCCACCAAATCCCCTACACCAACCCCACCAGCATCACCCGCTAAATCCGCAACACCCCACAACAACCTCCACCCAAAACCCGCAAGAGAAAAGGCCAAACCTCTACCCGACCCACAGCAAAAAGAATCCTCCGTTCCTCTGTCAAGGCCCAACCTGTCTCCTCCGGTTCCGGTGAATCGTCTCCAGTCCAAGAACTGCCCACGCCAGTCACGATGCCTCTACTGGTGCTACCTCCGCCAAAGATCAAAAACCACCAAAGCCGCACCGACGGAGTGTGAAGGTCGACCCATTCACTCAACGGTACATGCTCGGGGACCCTGCCTCGGAACGTAATATCGTCAGGGGTAAGTTCCTCGACTTTTCTTGGGCTCTATCCTCCAACCTAGGGGAGTTGGTTACTATGCTAGAAGTTCAGGGGTGGAAACACCTCTTCTGTGAGATTACGGAGTGGTATCCCATAGAGTCTGTCGACTTCTTCCAAAACCTTGTCATCCGAAACGGTGCTGCACAGTCTGTTGTTAATTCCCACCCAATCTTCTTTGATCTTGCAAAATTGTCCGAAATTCTTGGCGTCCCTGCCACTGGCCTGTCATTCTATGAAAAAGGAATCCTTCCTGAGATCCCCGGGGTCCCACAAAATAAAATCTATCGCTTTTTCTCCTCCAAGAAAAAGATTGGCTCCCCCATACCCCGTGGCGATCTCTCCATCTTACACCAACTCCTCCACATTCTGGTCATCAAAAATATTGTCCCAAGGAAGGAAGGAAACCTCATGGTCAACTGCTTGGACCTCACCATTATGTACTGTATCATTAATCGTCACTCTATCAATCTGGCACACATAATTCTCCATCACCTAGCCCAGTCGGTCGACACCCCGAAACACTCCTTGGGGTACGTGTTCTGGTTGCCTCGCGTATTCAAATTCTTTCAGGTACCCTTGGCGACTTCGACGCCAGAGTCCATCGAGAGGCAGACACCATCAACCTGCGGTATCTGAATCGGCTGACTTCTATCGACAAATCAAAGCTGCTGCCCCCACCATCTACTCCAACGACGGCGGGGACATCCACTTCTCAAGAGGCAGTCCCTCAAGCTTCACTCCAACCCCTCCTGGAGAAAGTGGAGCGCCTCATTGCGCATGCAGCCGAGCTGATTCAGGGCCAGAAGCGGATGATGGACCGACTCGCCGGGATAGAGACGACAGTGACGGCCTTGCAAGACCAACTCCTTGACATCCAATCCACCTTAACCCCAAACCCTTAGAATGACGTGTGTGTGTAGTGTTAGAACTTAGGCTGCTTTTAAGTTCTAAACACTTTTTAATGGTTTTTGTGTGAATACTTTGACTGACTTTGTGATACTGTGGGCTTCCCCTCTGATGAAAGCAAAAGGGGGAAGCGGTGAATCCCGTCTGGTGTACGGGTTATTCTGCTGTTGGTTTAAACTGCTTTTTGGATTGCGCTGCTGGACCATGTGGTCTAGTGTTTTGACTGCCTTATATACTATCCTGCCTATTACACTGCTTATTTATCGTTTGCTTGCCTGGAGTCCCTCTCCGATCAAGGGGGAACCTAAATAGAGTCCTTGAATTTAGTTGCTACTGCTGCTATTAAGGGGGAACTTTGACAGGGTCGGTTCCCCTAGTCTTGTGTTTTATTTCAGGATTGACTCCATCGGGATTCACGAAGGTTTGCTATCATCAGCAACAAGGGGGAAACTGTTGGGACATCGGAGTGTTGCAGAGATAGCCCTTCACCGCAACAGAGTCAATCATCACTTGACAGATACAAAGAGTGAGCCTTCCAATAGAGTCCGCGCAACAAAGAAGACTTCATAGACTCTCTCGTGCTGTTGCGGAAAATCAGGAGTCAACTCGGAACACCTTAAGTGCCACAACGGTCATGAAGTTCTTCCTCAACATCCGAAGATCGCGGCCCAAGTAAGAAGACCACTTCAGAGCCGTTGGAAGTTGCCCACTAAGTTAGTTCCGGTATTTTCGGAACTAACTCCTTCGACCTGTTGTACTTAGAGTATAAATAAGATATGTAATAGTCAGTTTTAGTGTGCTTTCATTGAGGATTATTTCAGAGCTTAGAGAGAGAAAGAGAATCGCATTGTAAGCCAGAAAGAGAGAGAGAATACGTACCTAGTTAGTTAGCACCTCTAGATAGACTCTACCTAGGAAGATCCTAGTTTCACTACGCTTACCATTGTTCTGATTAGAAAGTGTGTTGGGTGAGTGAGTGAAAAACCGCTAAGTAGATCCTTTCTACTTAGTGGGCATTTGTAAGTTGTTTTATTTGACCAGGAAATGAAATAGCTTATTTGTGTATCTTGCTGAGTTCCACAGAGTCCTTTCTCTTTTCATCGTTTCGCTAATTACCGCAAAAGTCTTCCGCACCCTTAGTTTAGTTAATTCGATTGAGTGCCTCTACATCAAAGAGTGTTTCTCATTTACGAAGGCTGATTGAGTCAAACCAATCCTTAGACTCACACCTTTGATTGGTTTAAGTTAGCCACCCGATCCTACAAAGTTTCCTCTTCAAAATGTGGTATACCCATGGAAATGAAGTATGGAGTTTTGAGATTTCAAAAGGTGGAAAATAATCCCCAAGATGAGAGGAGTATTTTGGTGTAAAAATTTCTTGATTTGGAGCTAGGATGATGAAGTTACAAGGAGGTGAAGTTGGGGTTATCCCTTGGCTTGCAAATCGCCATTAGAGGAGCAGAATAAAGAATAAAGGCTGGGGGAGAGGGAAGCAAATCGTGGGACACAAGAGAATGAGGGAGAGAGAGAGTGTGAGAGAGAGTATGGTGTGAGAGAGAGAGAATAAAGTAATGCACTTTATTAATTTTGTCTTGTAGCTAATAGAGTGAGGTAAAATAAAGAGAGAGGGGGGCCAAATCGTGAGACACAAATGAGAGAGGGGAAGATTTGATTTTTATTATTTTACAATGTGAGAGAGTGGCACTTGGTCATTTAGCAGATAACACCCGTTAGTTCCCGAACTGTCAGTTTTAACAGTCCAGGTCCGGTTTCCGGATTTTTTTGTTTTTTTTTATGGTCCTAGACTTTGACTAATATTTAATTATAGCCTTATGATTGACCATAAATTTTTATTAGTCTTTTAAACCCGTTTAAAATCACTTTCCCGGGTTTCTCGAAAGGCGTGCTTTTAACGCTCGTTTTCCTTTTTAACCCACTATTTGGATCCGTTTCCTCGTGAATTTTTCCCACATGTTCTTAATGACTAAATAAGCCTAAAATATAATTATATAATTAACTAACATATTAAGGTTTGGGGTTTCACAACCGAACACGACTCGTTGAATAACCGTGTCGGGTTGGGTTTAAGGTAGTAACCCGCTAACCCGTTTAAGTAATTTATATATAATAAATATATATATAAAATATAGTAATTATTTTTATCAAATTTTGATATAAATAAGATATACAAATATTAAAAATTAAGTATTTTAATTTAAGGTAAAGTTAATAATTTCATGAAATGACAAACTAATGTTAATTAATCAACTATTTTCTTATATATAACTAAACATGTTAGGTTTGAGTGTAATATATACGGATTTGAGTTTCAAATTTGGACATGATTAGTTTATTGGGTCGGACGGGTCAACACGTTTAATAAACAGGTCAACCCGTTTAATAAACGGGTCGGGTTTGGGTTTTATATCTGGACACAATTAAACGGGTTGGGTCGGGTCAACCCGTTTAAGAAACGGGTCGGGTTCGGGTTTAGCCTAACACGACCCGCGAACCCGTTTTGCCACCCCTAGGAGGAGTTCCGGGAAACTTTTGCTGAAACTCTAGAAGCGGCTAAGGCACTGGATGGCGCTAGGACTTCGGGGGAAGATGGAGCACGGGATGAGGACACTGGAATGGATGGAAGAGATGACTAACCCTTTACCCCACCCCTTTTAACTCTTAGAAAGAACTGACTTTTGAATACTCTTGATTTGCGTTGGTGGTTTGTTTTAATGACTTTTGCGGATTATGTTTTTGGATATTTTGTGTGTTTCCCCTGATGTTGGCAAACGGGGGAAGCGGTGTATCCCGCGGCTAGTGTCTGCGGGTAACTATGTGTGGATGTTGAGTGCCTCTGAAGGCCTCATCTGTTTTGGATTGGTTGTTATTTCTGCTACGTAGTATTTGAAGTAGTTTCGTACTATGGTTTTTATCTACTCTTATCAACTGCATTAGCTTAAAGGGGAATATGTGTTTAAGGGGGAACAAACAGTGAGTTGTTCTCCCGAGATAGTTGCTCTGCCTTGTTGTCTATTCCTTTTTGCAGGTACACTCATTAAAGACCACAAAGTCTACGCTGGATACACTGAGTTTGCCATCATCAGCAAAAAGGGGGAATTTTGTTGGAGAGTTAAGTTTTGCAGATGATTGCCTCCTCAATCAAAGTAGCGATGCAGAAAGACTTGGCGTTGTCGCTACTTACCAGCTCGAGTACCTCTGCAGAAGCATCTGTTCACTTGTTCCTATCTGCCAAGAAGCGCGACACTACTGAGTGGTTGCGGAAAACTTGGATGCGTGGGAGCGCGCACAAACGTGAGAACATGAAGCACAAACAGCTCCACGACTCCGATACTTGTGGAAACAAATCAAGGAGCTGCTACATGGAGACTTCACCGAAGATTTAGGATATAGTTAAACGAGTATATAAGCATATAATTGTAATTAGTTCAAGGGTGTATTCTAGATTATTCAGAGAGAGAAACACCGCTTTGAGAGAGAAAGTATTTTGAGAGATCTTAGTGAGATAGTGTCAATCAGCTTAGGTATTTATTACCTAGAGAGCACACATAGAACACTCCCCTTTACTCCTTGTGACGCATTGATCAAAGCCGAGAGTAGAGCGAGTGTTGGATGAGACAGAGTACCTCTGTCGAATCCCAAGATAGGAAGCTAGGTTGTAATTCACATTGAATTTCAATACAAGCAAAGTCCTATCTTGTCAATTTAAAACCAAAAGCTTCCGCGTTATTATTTTATGCACACATTTATTCTTCAAGCAGAGTCGGTCTGAGACTAACACCTCAGACCTACTCGGTCAGCACCCCGATCCCATCAATCTGCAACCTTATTACATTTTCTTGGGGTGAAGATAACCTTACACCCAGCATAATCAAGCAGTCTTCTACACTCGTCAATAATTGGCTTTAACTTGTGATGTTGCGGGCAGTTTCTGAGCATCTCCACAAGAATACTTGAGTCAGAGCAGATTTCCACTTCCTTAAACTTCTTTTCCCAAATAATCTGGGCTGCTTTGAGGATGGCCATACTCTCCGCATGCAAATTACCTTGCTCTTCAAAAGTCATCATGAAGCCGATTACCCATCGCCCATTATGGTCTCGACATACACCTCCAGCAACTCCCTTCCCTAAAACAATACTGAGAGCACCATCATCATTGAATTTTAAACAGAATTAGAGGGAGGGATCCAAGAAATTATTTCCCTGTAGTTATCATTCACCGAAACAGAAGAATGGGATAACAGTCTAACAGACGCACCACCATGCTCTAAAGAGCTTGCCATCTCTTGAGCCCTGTTATTCTGGTAGATTGTGCTAAAATATAACATCATAATTATGTTTATGACTTTCTGTTTAGATAATTGTTTTATTAGTTGTCATACGCTAACAGTAACTGTTATGTTAGCTACTTGAAGCGAAGCTTCCTAGTCACAGCTAGGTTTGATATTTTCTGGTCTTTGCTGATAGAACATGAATTTAATTACACAAATGTCATTGTGCCATTATAGTTGGTTACTTTTTAAGTACAATTCTAATACAACATATGGGGCGGGGGTGGAAATGCGAACCTGCAAGCTATTGTCACATGTGGAGAATAGCTCACCAACTCAGCTACCTCATTTTTTTACATTATATTTCAACTTAAATTGTATTTAAATAATATGATGTGGTTATAACAGTTTGTTGTGTTTATCATTTTCTATACAACATTTACCATTTTTGACAATAAATCACATAAAATAACAAATTTTGAAACATAAATTTAAACATCTTTCATAACATGAGTACTTTAATATCAAACAAGTGATCGAAGTTTGTAGTTATGAACCTACAGAGTGGTGAAGGAAATGATAGTTATATTGATTTCACAATGAGTTTGTAAACAACTATTTATATCACTACTTTAAATGATCATAAATAGCTATGTATTACACAAGGATCCACCGTGGGTAATATGCTTTACATAGACTGTTTATGGAAGTATGACTCTTAGGAATACATAACACTTTTCTAGAAATTGGCACACTCTTTCGACACTTTTGAATTACTTAAAGCTATAAATCTTTTCTCTTGTGCGCGCATTGCATTAATGCAACTCTTTTTTAATAATGTTTTTAGTAAAAGGACTTCGAAAACCTTGAATCGTCATTCTAATAATTTGAAATGAAACATTTTTTTAAGTCCATACATTTCATTGGTTATTGGAGTGCAATGAGGATGGTCACCGGGGATTCCACTTGAAACAATGACACGAGCATCGAATATTATTTATTATCTAGATTTGAAAGCGACTTAGGCACCGACAGGGCCAAACAGCTGTCTCTACAATTTTCTGATGTGGGATCTACGGATCCATAGGGCCATGGTGTTGCTCTTCTGATGTGTCAGCTAGTTTCTAGGGTCCTACCTCTGTTTTCTGAACCACTATGTCTGTACTCCGTTCTGTTCGTGAATGTGGTTTCTGATTCTGTTATGTCAGCTTCTGTTTCTGCCCTACTAACATCTATTTTGATAAAGCTTCGGTCTATTGTCTTCCGCTCCGATTTCAGAATCTGTTTTGTTATGCTTATGTATATATGTATATGTTATGTATAAGTGTTTTGAGCATGCCCAACTGATGACGTCCGCTGCTTACCGAGTTGTGGTTTGCTCACTCATATTCATTTAACTATTTGTAGGTTTTAGCATATTGTTGAAGGCTTCCGCTTCTACTGTTTGTATTTGGTTTAGCTTTCGGTTTTGTGTATTTGCATGTTGGCGTTGAGGCCCATCTTGTGTATTAGGCTTTCGCTATGAGTTTTATTTTTGCTTCCGCTCTGTAATGTACACTTAAGCGTTGTAGTCGTTATTTATGTAATAAAAGAGTATTTTGTATCTGTTTTGGGATTCATGAGTGTAATCTTGTGTGTCTAAGGTAGTAAGCACGCGGCGTGTGGCGGTCTCAGAACCAAGGTGGTTTTGTAGTCATTACAACAGGTGTAGTCATTGACTGTTAAGTGTCCAATGCAAGTAAGTTACCGTTAAACGATGTCAATATAAGCCCTTCAAGTAACATCGATTATGTTATCATTGCTTGTTATTCTCTCTCATCTCTATCTCTCTTTCTCCTTCATTCTCTGTGTGATATTAGTTTATCTGTGATAATAAAATCGTTCTCTAGCTCCATAGAATACAATCTCTCTCTAGTGCTTGGAATTTAAGTGATCCATAACTTTAAATGTCAGTTAGACTCACTAGTACAAAATAGACCTATCGCAGTGGTTGTTTTGGGTCTATCGCAGCGGTTGTAGAACCGCTGCGATGAGGTGCGCTGCGATAGGGTCTCGACCTATCTCAGCAGTTCCTAGCTAACAACCGCTGCCATAGGTAGGCTTCTGGGAAAAAAACAAGCCTATGGCAGCGGTTCCTAGCTAACAACCGCTGCCATTGTAGACACCAAAAATTCTCACCCCATAAAGCAAATTCTGAAATAATAAGTCAAATGAGAGGGGTCGTCGCCTTTCTTTTTTAGAAACTTATTAGCGTGCGTGCCAAAACAAAACCATCATTTTATAATCTTTTTCAAAACATTTTCGTAAAAAAACACAATTTGCCGAAAATGAATTTCCAACGACAATCCGGTTTTAATTCCATCCCTTTTTGTCTTATTTACTTATCTTATTATTTTTGTATATATTTTGTTTTTATTGCTTATCTGTTTATCTATTCCTTTTTCATTCAGTTTTATTTGTTACTTATTTACTTTATTCTAACCAGTGCTACTTTTAATTGTCTTCTAGCGTTACTCTTTTATTTTATCATCATTATTTTCATTATCGTTCCTATCATTTTATGTGTCACTTCACTATATTTGTTAATATATCATGTGTTGTTTTGTCGCTAGATTGATTAAACTCCCTCTCATTTCATTTTATTTTGCCATTTGTTTATCCTATCTCATTTTCAACTACCCGTACATATCTAAATCAATCTCCATTTTCATTACATTTACTTATATTTTTACCTCCATTATCTTAGCACTATTTCGTTATTTTATGTTATGTTTGTTACTATTAATATTACTTTGTTTATTTTATCTAATCCACTACTATTGACATGTATCTTAACGATGAAAAAGATGTTGTAATGGTCTAGTGGTTAAGGTATTGATTCTTGTTTACTCGGTCTTGGGCTCAAGCCTTGTTAACCTTCTTTTTTTTCTTCCTATGGCTCACCATGTTGCTTCTGCCAAGCACAGGACCCAACTCAGTCACCAGCCCATTCTCCCAAATGCAGTAGCCCATACCGAAAGCAAACAACCCTGGTCTTCCTCCTCTTCTTTTGCGATACCGAGAAGAACAAAAACAAAAAAAACAGAGAAGAGCACCACTCATGGTCTCTTCTTGTTTCGAAAAACCACCATAGCCCATCATCCTCCTTTCTTCGATGCATTTTTCTCGATCTCAATCGATTTTCCCCTTTAAATCGCAAAGAACAACGCCTCGTTATCTCTCGGGGGTACACTTCTCCACACTCCTCTGGTTTTTGATCGATCTTCTTCAATTTTTTCGAAACCAACGTTTATCCCCTACCTCCACCTTCAAGCCGATGAACCCAGAAAAAACCTCATCTCAGAAATCTTCGACCAACACCGGCTTCTCCATTCTCCACATTCTCAACATCCATCATTACTACCGTCATTCTTTACACTTTCGTCGGTAATTTCGACTCGGACTGGCAACATCGAAGCACCGAGAATAGGAGCAGCAAAGCGATCCTACATCAGCCCCGTTTTGATTTCAAATCAACATGGGCAGTACTACTTCGAATTAAGCCTTGGACAAACCGGTTTTGATTATTTCAGGAAGTTTTTCTTCATCTTATTCTCCTTCCTGCACTATATCTTTATTTCGGTATTTTGTTTGGGGATTCTTCCCATTCTTCTCTCTATTTTTTACGAGAAGAGACTCACGCCTGGGTTTCTTTCTTCTATGTTTAATTTGGTTCGATTTCACCGATATTAGATCTGTTATGTATTTTCTGGACCCGACGTCTTGCCCACGTATATAGTTCCCTGTCCTCATGGAATCGATTTGCAACTACCGTTCATTCCTACCTTGTTTATCTAATTTTTTTTTTTTTTGCAATCTAACTCATTTGTTCGTTTGGCTCTGCGTGCATCACCTCTTGCAGGAAATATTTGGCTTCCCCTTCCCCGCGAGCTTCATTTTATGGTTTTATCTGATATTTGACTCATCCTGGCATTATACCCTTGCACCTTTAGTTATTCATTTGTTGTCTGACTTCTGTTCTACTAATAAAGCGAAGAAGAAACAGATAAAACCATCGGGTATTCTCCTTCCTTGTTCCATCTCGGTGTCATACGTGTCTGCGTAAAGCCCTCGAAGATGTGGGGTCGATTTACTGGTGTGGGCAATCCTCCGGGTCTGTATGTGTTCACTCTCCTGAGCTTGAAGCCCCACAATGTTTAACAGGGACTTGCGGTGTTTGCTATTGACCTGGTTCAAAATGAACCCAAATCGTTTCTGCTGAGAAAGAGTCCGACGACTATACGCATTAATAGTATTTGCATGTTGTGTTCCAACTTATTTCTTCAAATCTCATTGTCCCTGCGAACTAACGTGCGTAACTATCATGATGTCTGAATCAGATTTGTGGTTCTGTTCTACAATTTTTTGGTTCTTTTGCAGGAAACTCTCATCCTCCTCTCGGTATATATCTCAACCCAAATGATTTCATGCCTCTATTATTTGTGTGTCGAGAATGCTCTGTTTGAAACGTTGTTCAACTGTGTTGGCAATGGTCTAATCCATATGTGTGTATCTGTATGATTGCTGATTGAACATAGCCATGTTTTGCGCTAATCCTTATCTGAGAGGATGTACAACTTGACAACCTATCTTGGCTACTGATTATAGTGCTTATTGCAGTGTTTTTTAGTCTTATTGCTCCAGTTTGCTTCACGATAGTTTTGTTCATAATCCTCAAAATGAACAAGGTGAACCTGCCTTGTGTTTGACTTTGTTCAGAGTTGTGTACCTGTTCACGAGCTGGGATTGTGTTGGTGCTGAGCAGTTGCGTTATGAAATGTTGTTCTTTATGCAGCTTGTGGATGGCCAACAATTTAATGTCGGCTGATGGATTATATAGGCTAATTAATGTAACCCTTGATATCCAGTTTCATCATGTTTTTTATGTAGTTCATCCAGTTTGATTTGTTACTTACACTTGTGTTTCTTGATTATAACCGAGGTACTGAGATGAGGTTGAGTTGTGTGCACTATTTGGAGACAATTGTCTCGCTGATGGCATGTTACGGATTGTGAGATGGTTGTCCCCTTGAACCTGGATATTCGAACCCGCATCACCCTTGTGGGTTTCAAAATTTTGTCGGTTTGCACATCCTTTGATTCCAGGACTTGTCTTGCTTATATATGTGTAAATTTCCTTTTGTGAATATATTTGTTTTTACCTCACATGTATCACCTTATATCTATTTCATTGTAATTGTTAATTTAGTTTCATTAGTTTAACCTTTTACATAAGCCCTAGTTATTACCCCCTATGACCCAGCACTGATAGATAAGTATTGGATGAATTGTTGCCCCGCACCTAACAGGTCTCTCATTCGTTTCGTGGGGCAATAGTCTCTTATAGCTTCTGAAAATACCACAACCACCCTTATATTTATAAGAACAAAAACTTCAAAAACAAGCCCTTAAGGCTATTTTAGGAGGGTTTAGGATGTGAAACCACCCCATGCCTAGCGGGTCTCTCACTCGTTTTATGTGGGTGGAATCCTCATTTGCCCTCAACACACCCTTAATCAAGAATTAATAAACCAATCAATAAATTGATTCATCTCACTTGTTAATATCTCACAAATCAGTCCAAAAACAAATTTTCAGCCCAACCATCAATAAAGCCCAACAAGGCAAAAAAAAAACCACTTCAAGTCCACAAATAAAAAAGCCAAATTCCCACACTTGCGCCCATCAGCCTAAATCAAGAAGGCCAAATCAGCCCAAGTCAATAAGGCCCAAATCAGGCCCAAGAATCAAAAGCCTAATCTGGCCTCAAATAAAAAAAAACTCACTTCAAATCAAAATCAAAAGCCTGAGCCCAATTTTCAACCCAATTCAATCCAAACCCAATTTGGGCCCAAACTGAATTCAGGTCCAAACCCACTATGGCCCATACCCACTTTGGTCCAAGCCTAGTTTGACCCAAACCCAACTCAGCCCATTAAGCCCAGCTCGGCCCATATCCTATCCAGGCCCAATCCGGCCTGAAACCTCAAACAAGGCCCAATCCGGCCCAAAACCTCAAACAAGGCCCAATCCGGCCCAAAACCTCAAACAAGGCCCAATCCGGCCCAAAACCTCAAACAAGGCCCAATCCGGCCCAAAACCTCAAACAAGGCCCAATCCGACCCAAAACCTTAAACAAGGCCCAATCCGGCCCAAAACCTCAAACAAAGCCCAATCCGGCCCAAAAACTCGAACAAGGCCCAATCCGGCCCAAAACCTCAAATAAAGTCCAATGCGGCCCAAAACCTCAAACAAGGCCCAATTTGGTCCAACTTCAACCCAGTCCAACTTTGACCTTGACCCAAACATTGACCTTAATCCAACTTTGACCTTGACCTAAACATTAACCTTAATCCAAACATTGACCTTAACCCAAGCGATGACCTTGACCCAAATATTGACCTTGACCCAAACGTTGACCTCGACCTAAACGTTGACCTTGACCCAAACATTGACTTTGACCCAAATGTTGACCTTGGCCTAATTTTGACCTGACCCGTTTTCCAAGCCTGATTCAATTCAATCCAATTCAAACTCAATCCCATTCAAACCCTAATTGTAGATTCCATCCAAACTCCAAAAATCCAAAAAAACATTCCTCATTATTCAGCTTTAATTTAAAATCCTGAAAATCTCTTTTATCAAATTTTCGAACAATCATTTTATTCAAACTTCATCAAGTTTTCAAAAGAAACCATTTTGTGGAATTTTAAAGGAAAAACTCTTCTCACATCACAGAAAACTCTTCTCAAATGTAGAAAGTTCTTCTCACATATACAGAAAGTTTTCTTCTAAAAACATTTGTCAAAATCAGTGTTTCTTCATCAAGAATTCCGAACGACTTCAAAAGTTTTCCAACTTAGTTTCTAAGCCCAAAACCAAACCATTTTCAGGGAACAGGAAATGTCTAACATTTTCAAAGCGTAATCTTCCTAGTTAGGCATCACTTGTCTCCCTTCCAAAATAAATCCGAGGCGGGGCACTTGGGTCGTAACCTCCCTTGTCGCAGTCTGGATCTCTTTAGGCGGGCATTAGGGTGACAAACCTCCCCTAATTGCAGCCTAGATTTTTACAAGGCGGGGTGCTAGGGAAGTAACGACCTTCCTAGTCGCAGCCGGGATTTTAGAATCGTCTAACTCCCTTCCGCTCAATTTCAATGTTTTTGGTTTCTAACGTTTTAAAAACCCGGGAGTTAGAGACGTTATTAGGGTTCAACCGAGAACATCTCATTCATGGTGTTTCTCTCTGAACCCTATTTTTCGACATAAATTCATTGCCCCATCTTTCGAGCCTCGGCACTTACATTAATTAAGTGTCGTGTTCGAGGGGGTACTGTAACACCCCACTCGCTAATCTCGTAATAATCACTCTCGTATAATCACTCACGTAGCGTAATTAGAGACGTCTCACAGCGGAAGTTAAACTACATTAATCCTCACTTGGGTGTCACATGCCATTACTCGCCCATGCGAGTAAAGAAGCATAACCGTAATCTAACAATGAAAACAACAACTAACCGCAGTGATGAACGAGATATTTATTACATTATCCTATATACAAACCAATACCTATGACAAGTGAGCATTTAAAGAGTTCCCAGAATTTCAACGTGCTAACCGATTTAATATTAAACATGTGATAATAAAAGTCGAGGTAGTCTACCCATATTCCCGCACTCCGGCTTCACGTCCCGATCCACAACCTGAAATGGGTTGGCCCCAAAAGGGGCTCAGCAAACTATATGCTGGTATGCTTAAGTGTAATCCTAGACCCTTTAGGTCACTTAGGTCAATTAGCCGTCTGAACATGAGGTTGATTACATGCTGGTTCATTTTGCAGTTTATATACAGCAGTAAATAACATGCATAAGCATACAGTAATCCATCAAAGTGACAATCCATACATTACATACAATCCACAACATACCAGATACCATGTTCTATAAACGGTCATACAATGTACACTAATCAATCATACAAACGCGTAGTTACTTCCATCGAGATGTTAGTAGTTTTTCCTTTAAATTATGTTAATCACCATTTAGTCTTACTCTCAATACCATTGGGCGTCATGTTAGGACAACCCGGAAATAACCTTACTGGACAGTAGTCCTCCCGTACACACGAAGTGCTCGTTGCCAAGGATCACTCGATCCCGGGGCTTCCACTTGCCTAATAAAGGCGTCCATGAATGGCCGAAGCAGTGTGCCAAAGTCGACACCCTGGTCCAACAGTCTATCTAGGCCCGTCGGAATATAGAGGGAGTCGGTCCGATACGGACGTTATACTCCGGTGATCACCAATGCGCAACCAACTAGTCGAAACTAATTGGATTCCCATACCATTTACCATAACCAACACTCTCCAATGTATGATTAACCCTTAATCAACTACCCTAAGTAAATACTTAGGTCTTAAAGAAATCTTTACCATTATTACCTTTGAAGTCTTATGTACTTCCCTAGACATAGTCTAGGTTAAAGTCATGTTCGAGTATCAAGATCTAGAGACTGGGGATCCCGAGTCTCATTCCTAAGTGTTTTACTTAGGTCAGTTAGGGATAAAGTTCCCGAATATTAGTTCCGACCGCATAAACAATCATAGTAATATTGTCCGAAGACATCGCGCACAATAATAAACGCTTACAACCTTATAAATAATCCACACAACCATGCATAGCAAACATATCGCTCTTGTCACATAGTCAATCAATACCCGAACCGAGGCTTCCCTCAGAGGTTCGGACCACACAATGAACATACCGTACACCGTCGACGCTCGCGTAACAACCCCCGCGTAGTCTCTAGTGCTCCCAAGACTCGTGTCTACCAACTCGTACCTCTGGTACATATGTTGTTCTAATATTAGCATATACAATTCAAGCTCACTTAATCACCCTAGATCCAACCCTTACTTCCATCCCATAGCTAACCCTTAGTTGATCTCTTGATCAACTTGATATTTGTAAATCTTAGGGATTTAGATTCCAACTACTCGTTATATCCTACGGGTATGTAATAATTGCTACGGTAATAATATTTATTACATGGAAGTTACATTCTCGCATTGTTCATGCAATTGTCGAGATGACTGCATGCGGAAATAACGTTTACGTGCGCGCATGCATGTTGCCTAACCATTTCATTATACGAGATAATTTACATAGTCATACTTACGAACATGTGCTGACATTTATATATACACCTCGAGTACGTATATATTATAATTGTTGTTATACTTTGTTGCTTACGCATTTTTCACGCGCATATAAAAAAATGCTATATACTTGTATGTGTGTATAACGCAGTCGTGTTATATTAACGTTCTACCTGTAATTGTATAACCCCTTTTATGTGATTTGTTAAATGCATTGTAAATTCCTATCATATGAATTTTAGGGTTCCTCTTATGACAAAGTTTCCAACCTTACAATATACTTCCACAAATTTTTCAACTTACCCCATTGTGTTATGTAATGTTTATAATGCATATTTATTCCTTAATAACTTCCTTATAATATTTATCCTCTTATACTTCAACATTATGTCGAAGTATACTATCCCAACCGTCTTATATATATTCTGTCCACATATTAACCATTCCCAAATCAGCCCCTATATTATAACCACTATATTTAATAACCTTATTAATTTATAATCTAAGGTTTTCAAACATTATCATATATATGTGTTATGTATATGATTACGAACAGCCACTACTGTTTTCGGAAATCCCTATATCATTCCCACATGTTTTGATTATTTACAAAAAAAACTATCCCATATATTATACCTGTTACATTATTAACCTTATTAACTTATAACCTAAGGTATTTAAACCTTATAATATACATTTCAATTATTTTAAATATCAAACTAACTCAATATTCTTCTCAATTCCCAACTGTTCGGTTTTAATACATGTTAACCCTTAACTTTCATTATTTATACTTTGGCCCACCTTTATTTTATAAACTTACAATTTAATATCAAAACTTTATATTATACACCTTGATTTATTTAATTCCAACAACCAACAAATACTTTCCCCAAATTTCCGAATAATCCCCAAGGGTTGTTCTAATTCCCAATTCCACCTAGATTTTCGATTATTTATAAAGTAGCCCCGGAGGTTTTATAAAATTTACATTTTAATACTTAAACTATACGTTATACTCCTTAATTAAATAAATCACATTACCAACTCATAATTTACCCCAAATTCACATACAGACCCTTAAGGTCTTTTAAATTTCATTCCAGCCCTAATCTTTCGGAAATTACATCATATACCCATACATTTTTAAATTGCTACACATTAGCACTAAACCATATATTATAATCCTTAATCAATTAATTCATCAAAACTAACCCAAAAATTCTTTTAATTTCCAAACAGACCCCTAGTTTCTTAATATTTATTTTCCAACACCTATATTTCTCGATAATTACATAAACACCCCATTCTTTTTATAAATGTCATCTTTGACTTAATATTTCTTTAAATACCAAAATTAATTATTATTATCATTTTAATTTGGTCAAACCTCACTTGTGGTCAAGGTTGACCACCTAAATTATTCCCTTGACCAGATTTGTTTTTATTTATGAAAATACCCTAATCAATACTCTATTTTATATTAACCCCTAATCTCATAAAATTCATATTTTATTTTATAAACTTCCTAAGATCATCCCTCTCGGTTTTTATTTATATTTAATGCTCTATATTTCTTTTTAATTATGTTTTGACCACATCTACAATTTATTTATTTACTTAGACATTTTATAAGGTTTTTAAAATTATTTAAACCATGTCATAAGCTTATAAACATACCAATATTTTGCTAGTGTATGCCTAAGTAGCTATATTTACTAGAATCATAATTTACACCAGAACTTGTTTAATCTTTTAAATCAGTCCAAGAATTTATTAATAGTTATTTAAAGCTTAAAATACCCATTATAATATAGCCTAATTACATGGCCTTAAAATAGCATAAATAATTTTTAAATGACAATAAAATGTCCTCAAAATTACATTATGGTTACGGTTATTATAGATTTTATTCTTATACCTTTTTAATCCTTTTCTTTCATTAATCACTATAAAATAGCATTAATTAACCTATTATCACTTAATCTCCCTAATCAATTATTTAACCATCAATTTTCTACATATATTTTTAGGACCTAACAGCACTCATATACACAATACTCTTGGCACTAATTCCTTTTATAAACTTATAATTCTAAAAACAACAAAATATGGTTTAGTTTTTTTTTTTTGATCTCCAAGAATTTCTCCACCATTAATTGCTACCTATTTTCAGGGTTGAAGCAGCAGGTTATATACTTAACCTATTTAATTTATTTATTTTCCCTCATCATTTATATATAACCACAACCTCAATAAGCTGCTAGCATATAGCTTCAATAGTCATATATTTATCCATTAATTCCCACATATATTTAGAGTTTAATCCACACCCTCATACCATATTTTCTCGGCTATATATAGGTTTATAAATTAGTAAACCCCAAGGCATAAAAGAGGTGTTAAGTATCTTTACCTCAACATAATCACCAAGGAGATTTTCCAGCCACACCACACTCTCCTCGGCTTGAAATGTTTGATTTCTCCTTGTTACTCAGCCTTTGAGTTCACGGCAGTTTGGTTGCTTAAGTTCCATTCGGTGACCATATACAACATGAAAGCAAGTTGAGTTAATGACTCCCTTTAAAGGGCTATTTAAGGACCTTTAACCTGCATTTTTTTATATTAAGAAGTGACTTTACCTGGGCTTGAAAGGGGTTCTACGTACTGCTTTCGGTTTTCTAGAAACAGGAGAAGTAGCATCAGTTTCTTCGGTAAATCAACAAGAAAATGAGGGCTTGAACAGCCATGGATAAACTTGGTTATTACCTTCATTTGTAGCTCTTTAGGAGATTTGTTCTTGGAGGGATTTTTGCTTAATGAAGCAGCTGGAAAGAGCCACATGCGTGGGTATATAAATGCAGAAAAAGGAAGTGTCAAAGATTGTATTTTCGGACTCCAACATAGCAAGAAAGAAGAGTGTATTTTAAGGAATGTTTTCTTACTCTTTGAAGACTCAAATGAGCTCTTCTTGTTCCTTGATTTATCCAGCCGTTTTGGAGCCTTCAAATGGGAGTTCCATGTTTGGAAAGTAAAGGAAAATCAGGTGGGAAATATTGCTGGAAGGAACAGCAGAAAAGGAGAAGAAGGGTAAGTCTTTTTTCCTTGTTTTCTTGTGTTGTTTTGCTTGCTGTTTGGCAACCGAAAATGAGAGGGAAGTAGATGACGCTATGTTATTGCAATAGAGAGAAGGAGATGGCTGAAGTGTGTAGCATAAATGGAGTAGAAAGCTCTGCTGAGAAAGAGCTGGAAAAACGTGAAGAAAAAGGAAGAAAAAGAGATGGGTCTTACCAGTTTGCGTGGTTCTTCCTCTGTTGTTGCTGTCCAAAAAAATAAGCACAGAAAAGGCTTGCTGTTTCAACCGAGAATGGGAGGAACATAGGAGGTGCTGCTGTTGTCTTGTGAATAGAAATGGGGGAACAGCAGTTAACTAGCAAAGGTGAAGCAAAATCTATTAAGGAATCGAGATTGAAACCGTATGAAGAAGGGAGGAAAATGGAGTTGTTCTTACCAGTTCTGCTGCTTGTTTTCCTTTCTCTTCTGGTGCTGTTGTCCGAGAGTGTGCAGGGAAGGAAGAAAGTTAAGGTGGGGAGAAACGAAGGAGAGGCTGGCGTAATTATAAGAGGGGAAGAAGTGATGGGCTGGTTACTAGGAGCAGCCGGTCAGGTATGGGGAAAAAGAAGGCTTTTGTACTTTGTTTGTCCTTTATTATTAGTTTATTTAATCTAATGATGTTTTATTGTTTCTTTTTCTTTTCTCTCTGCAGGCAGCCGGCTCAAGGAATTGGAGGGATGGCTTTTGAAATTTTCATCCTCCTAATATTGGTATTAAATGCACATGTATATATTTGACTATATTTATGTGTTACATTGTGACTTGTAGCATTTTTTTTGTTTTTAAAGTGCATATATGAGTATATATTGTAACTAGGATTGTTTAGACCATATATGTATTTATATAATTTATTAAGGAATATTGGTGGTATTTATTACATGTACTGATATGTTACATGGGATATTAAATTTAGGAGTTGATTTCTCCTTAATAACATTTTCTCTTGATTAGAGATTAGTGTATAGTTTAATATCCATTTTGGACTATATATTTTTATTCAATAATATTTGTAGCAATTATTGTACCTGATATGATTTAATCCTTATTAATTAAGATAATAAATCTTTGGGGTATTTCAGTCTACCCCCCTTAAAAGGACTTCGTCCCGAAGTCGTCTAATCGAATATGTACATATAACTACCCATGAAACCTCAAGGTTCCAATCCATCTGTCCTATCAATTCTAAAGTCTCAACACTTTCCTGGAGTGTACTTCATTCCATTCAACCACTAGTTTCCCAATCCAAACCAACACATACATATATCACAAGTCCCGAAGGACATCCCTACATAATCGTTCAAGTGCTCTAGGCATAACATATCACAAAACGTATCCCAAGTACTTAAAACGCATACACATAATCGAGATACATCTCAAGTGCTCAACTCACATATACACAACAACTACAATGCAAGTGCTTGAAGCACAACACATACATACCACAAAACAACACCAAATGACTAAATATGCCAAGGTTTCTACCCCCCTTTAAAAGGGTTACGCCCCGTGACCCCCAAAGTATCACACATACGCTATGAGAAGAGCGTTGGATACTTGGCTCTCGTGGAGTTCTTCAAATCCCATATGGCCTTTTAGCCTCATGGTTCGACCAATTGACTTTGACCCTTTGAATGATCTTGTTCCTGGTCTCCCTCGTTTCCGTATTGAAACTTCGGAGTGGAGTCTTCTTATATCTGAGAGACGGGTCGATCTCTCGTCACTCGGTTCTAAAAGAAAAATGCGAAGGGTACGGCGCGTGCATTTCAGCCAAAGGCGTAGAATACTTTTGTGCTTTCCCCAAATGTGTTTTATTGGGCCCACTCGATTCATAATGAGGTGCAGACCGACGTACATAGGGCTTGGTTTGCCCTTTCCGTTCCTAAGGACATATTTATTGATGATTTATCAGCAGGAAGTTATTGTTGATTCCGTTGAAATATGACAGTGTCATGCACGGTCTTTGCTTAATTGGAAACGGAGGTATCTTAGTCGGTGTGGTATCATTAATTGTAAATGCTCACGACTAGGTCTAAGTCGTGTCCAGACGTTCTGGATGGCTAGTGCGAAATATCTTTTGAACTATTATTATTTCACTCCTTGGTTTCTAGCTGAGGTAAAGTATGACATTGACTATCGTTTGTCATTAGTGTTCTTTGCATTAGTCTCTGAAGTTTGGATGTATTAACTTATAAATCCACGAAGGTAGTTCTTGTCATTTCATGGTTCGGGTTGTTTGTTCTGGAGTAATACCTTAATTGTATATTTGTTATATACTTCATTTGTTGTATATCATATTCTTCGTATATTAGTCTCATGCCCGTACTTATATGATTTACCCGCTTTTGCTAGGGAATCATTGCTGTGTTTATATTTAGCCTTGTGTTTTTTGACATCCCGTATGGGTATGTTCCTTGGTAATTGAGACACTTTTCCTCTGATATTTTTTATATCCTTTCTATCTTTCCATGTTATTTAATAAGAGTATGATTGCGCATTTGTGAATTCGTGTGTGGGTTTTAACAATGAATCCCATATTTATTTTAGAGTTTGTCCTCTGACGGTCTAGGTTGTTTGTATAGCCAGCCCACGATTGTCTCTCATCATTTGAGTCCTCTACGAGTTTCACTCGTCTGGTCTTTGCCAATGTATTTATTCTAAAGATTGTTTGTAATGATTGCTCCTGTGCGCACCATGTTTCAATCGGTCCGACCATTAAGTTATTGTGACAATTGCTGCTAGCTTGCCTTTCTTTTATGTATATTGGTGTACTTATGTTCAGCCCCATTGTGGGTGAAGATGTATCATTCCCCTTTATTTGGGCATACAAGATTGTTACCTCATTTGTATTATTTGTGCTCTCTGTTGGAGAGTAGTTCGTTTGTGTCCCTCTTGTGGGTGGCAATGGTTACCACTACATATGTTCCTTTGGATGCTAAGAATTATGTTAGTATAATTAGTAATTGAACTTTATGAGAGTTTTAGTTATGCCTATTCGCCCATTTAATGGGCTTTCATGGCTGTCATCAGGTTGTCTATCAACTCTCTTCTCTTTCGAGAGGTTTCCATTTTATGTTATTGTGTATTAACCATTCCTTGTGGGGTTACGACTTAGTCATGTTCTATTCAAGGTTTTTGGTACTTCTAATCTCGTTGGCCCTAGAACTCTCTTCGTTAATGTACTCTAGGTAATTAGTTGTACTAGTCTGGGTTTGCGTCACTGATCTTGGTATGGAGTTGACTACTTCTTACGTTTCCTACACTACTTGTCTACATGTATGGGGTATCCTACTGATACATTGCTACTTACTCGACTAACTCATAATTGAGTCTGTCAAGCCCACAAGCTCCTGTGGAGTGCGGTCGTCCCATACCTCATTTTGTACCCTCATAGTGTCCGTCACGTGTTCGTTAAGTATTCTGTTGTCAATCTCCCTTTTTAATTCATGTCGGGGGTATCCCGGGAAAATTTCTTCGGTTCCCTAGGTTCCCAGCCCAATGGTATGATTATGTATCTCTCACTTAAAAGGTGTTTACGGTATCTCACCCTAATGGTGAAGTTTACTTCTGAGTGGTACGAGGTGGTCTTTCTCCTCTGTCATTGGCTTCGTTATTGACATGAGTTCACCATTGTTTTAAAGGAATTTACGACTCCTCGTATTGATAAGTTATTGTTGTTTTACTGTTTAGTAAATCCTTTGTTGGAGTTACTTATGTGTTGATTCTAATTACTGCTAACTGATTACTATGCGCACAGTTCGGCGCTTGTCCATTGTTTCTCGCTCTTGTTCATAAGTTGGCAGGTTATGCACGTTAATTTTGGTGCATAGTGTGGTTCTTATTACTTTACCCTATCACTTGGGGTTATATCAACTGACGTGATTTCTGAGCTCTATCACGAAGGTTTGTGTTCTTCCTTTTACGAAAGTCTCTATTGTGGCCTGGTTTTGACCCGTTCCCATTAGTTGTCATGTTATTTTTAAATGTCGTTGTTCACTTGGTACATATTTGGAGGTAGTCGGAGGCGGTATTTTCGCCCTCCTAGACTTGTGTTCTTCTCATGTACATTGAGTACTTCCACCTTAAACTTGTGTTTTATAACATTTATATTTGTTATCTTGTATCGCCGTTTAGGCTGTTGGCCATTGTTTAACTCGTATAGTTCTTTCCCCGACGGTCGTTATGTTATTAGACAACATGTCTTAAACACGCATTCCCTCTTTGTTACTTATTGTTTGACGGGACGCCAATGGCGATAGCCATTACCTTTTTATTCGAACCCTCATTAAATGATCGGTGTGATCAGATGAATTAACAGTGTATAATTGTAATTTGTCATCTGTTCGTCCCTAGTTGGTTATGGCATTTCTTGGTATGGTTAGTGCCTTAGGTGGTAATTGTTCAAGTGCTCCGCTCCGATTTGCGTTTAAGGTTGCGATCGGTTTAAGTATTAATTATGTTATAATGTAACATTTTCAATGTTGGTCCTATTAAGGACTAGTATATTCTTTTCTTCTTCCAATTTTTATTACGTATTGGCGTATGCCTTTATGGCGTAGTATTGCCCTAATTGTCATGTGATTATGTTCCATCACCATTCTTCATATAAATATATTCGGGGGTGAACTGTTATTTACAAACATTCGGACTTGGTGCTTTACTTGTTAGGTTGTATGAGTTTTAGCTGCTTGCAGCTGGCATACTTCAGTTCCTCGTTTGTTCCTAATGTTATTACTTGTGGCCACTTGTAGAGAGTTTCAGGAATCATCCGACTCTGATGTGATCAGTATCAGTGTTGAACTATCCTTCCACCCCAATTTGTGTTCAGTTTCCCTTGACCTGTACCGGATCAAGTTCCACCTCCCACGTCAATTTCAAACCATTGAATAATTATCAAGTATGTTGTGGTGGTTGTCTCATAAGCTGATGTTATTGATTCATTGTTTATTGGTTAGGGGTGTAGTTTGTTATGGGCTGGAGTATGCCCTTTAGTGGTAATGTTCGAACTCGTCGGGTCCTCCTATGGTTGCAGTTTTCGTATTCTAAGGGTTTCGTGACCCTATGGTGACAAGTTGTAGTTATAGAATTTGAACTATAATTGCATGAATATTAGTGATTACCGGTAGTCATGACCTACACGATCTTGTAGAATCCAATCCTACTGCCGTTATCCATGTAGTTACAGTTGCAATCATAGTTACAGTTATAGTTATAATTACAGTTGTAGTGGTAGCAGTGGTTACAGTTATGAGATTCGTACTGAAGTTATATGAATGTTTGGTGATTAGCGGTAGACATGGCGTTGTGCTTGTGGTTTACACGGTCTGTAGCATTCAGTTGTATTTGCCATTATAGTTATAGTTGTGATTGCAGTCATAATTATAGCCATAATTGTAACCATAATTGTAGCCATCATCGTAGCACTTGCTGTAGCAAGTGCGCGAGGTAGACGGAATTGTAAGTTGTAGGATCGGGTGGCTGACTCAAACCAACTCAAGGTGTGAGTCTAAGAGTTGGTTTGACTCAATCGGTCTTTGAAAGTAAGAAACACTCTGTGATGTAGAGGCACTCAATCGAACTTCGTATGTGAGAACACTTGAGACGTAGAAACACTTAGTCGAACTAAGTGCGCGGAAGCAGTTGCTCAAGGTAGTAAAGTAAGATAGACTTAGCGGAGCTAAATGGATTAACACTCGAAAGGTGGAGGACTCTGTCAAACTCAACAGGATACACAATATAAGTTATTTTATTTCCTGGTCAAAACAAAACAACTTATAATGCCCACTCAGTAGATGAGATCTACTTCGTGGTTTTCACTCACTCACCCAATACAATCTCTGATCAGCTCAATGATAAGTGTAGTGAAAACTAGGTCCTACCTAGAAAGACTCTATCGATATGCACAAACGAATCTAGTACTTCTCTCTCTTTTTCTCTCTCTAAAATAGGCAAAGCTTTCTCTAAACAAATGCTCTGAATGATTCTCTTTGGAAAGCTGCAATGAGAATGAGAAATGAAACTACTCTTATATAGTGGAGCCGGTGAGGGAGTCTGCTTCCGAATTTCTGCCATCTGAACGTTGTAGTTGCTTAAAATCCGGTCCTAACTTCTTTATGAACGTTGCTAAGCCTTGCCCTTAATTTTCGGACAATTACCAATCCATTGGACGACTTGGCAACGTTCAATTATGACTTTCACGTCTGATGTAGTAGACTGACTCTGTCAGTTCCGAAATTTCAGGAACCAATGACTCTTTCCTTGAATTTCGGAAGCTGGAGCCATATTTCGGAAGCTGAAGCCAAGTCTTCTGATTAGTGCCATGTTGAGAGAATTTTGGTCCAAGTCTGAACGTTGATGACCGTTGTAAGTCAATGTAGTTGCTGTACTTGCTCCTTAATTTTCGCAACTGACCGACAGACTCCTCGAATTACCAGAAAGTCAAGGCTTTGGATTTTGCTCACATTTTGCATGAATTTCGGCCCAAGGATGATAGTTGATGCTGTTATGGTTTAGTGGACGTTGCTCCTTGAATTTCGTTACTGATTGATGAATTCACATGGATGGACTCTCTCGCTCTTTCGGTAAGGACAGAGACTCATTCGATCTTTCAAGGTTGACGGACTCTGTCTTGTTTTGAGAAGTGTGATTGACTCGTTTGATCTGGTTGACTATCTCAGCAACACCTTCATACTCCAACAGTTTCCCCCTTGTTGCTGATGATAGCAAAACTCTTTTTGTGAATCCCGAATGAGTCAATCTGCAAAACAAGACAAGAGAAAAAAAAGAATTTTGGGGAACCGACCCTGTCCAAGTTCCCCCTTAATCACAGCATAGATTGAGTAACTCTGTTAGAGTTCCCCCTGAATCGATGAGCACAATTTGGCTTACTAAGAGAGATTGAAAAGGGGAATATATGACTAAGTTAAGAAAACTGCAACCAACATGATCTAGTACCAACAGAGTAAAAACGAAACAGAATATCCAAACTTCACCTAAGACCTAGTCACATAGAGACAGAGTCAATCCAGAACATAGCCACAGAGTGACTCGTTCGTGAGAGACGGGATTCACTACTTCCCCCTTTTTGCTGTCATCAGTAAGGGAAGTTTGCAACAGAGTCTAAGTCAATCCGTACATTAAAAAACAAATAGACTGTATCCATAACAAACATACTCATGGACGACAAGGGGCAAGAAGTATTGTCATATTCCACAAAACCTTTCATTGCCACATACTCATAACTTGTAATGATCCCTGTTGCATTGCATTGTATTTTTGAAGACTTTATAGCCTATATTTGCAATGCATAGATATTTAACAAGTTTGAGCACCAGGGACTGTCTCCATCCCCCAGACTTTTCTCTCCACCCATGTAACAGCTTTGGGCCAACTTTCCCAGGTTTCGCATCCTTAGGAAGTTAGGTGATAAAGCACCCTTAAAGGCTTAATAACCGAGTGGACGAGGTCCGTTTTGGTTCAGGAGAAACAAGAGCGGAGTACCTTGCCTTTGTCCTCTCCCCCTTTTTTTTTAGGAGAAAATCACAAAGGGACACAAAGACCAGACAGTCTATCAATATGAGAACACGGATTGACTCAAACAGTACGCAAACAACACCTACTAATTATACAGCCAAAGAAGGAGAGAGACTACCGTCTTACGTTGATTGAGTCATTCCAATTGCTGAACGGAGTGCCTCGAATCTGGTGGTAGGAAGAGGCTTGGCAAAGATATCTGCTAGCTGATCCTCTATTGGAACAAAGTCAAGTTGAATTAGCCTTTTCTCGACACAGTCCTTCAAGAAATGGAAACATATTTCAATGTGTCTGGTTCTCGAATATTGGATTGGGTTTCCAGAGATTTTACATGTGCAATTGTTATCACAGAAAATACCAATTTGATCTCAGCAAAATTTTGCTTTGTAGAGGGCCAAGAGACTAAGCATGGGCCAAGGAATTGTGCATTGCTAGATGCACTCTTTCGATCATAGAGGGAATCTGTCCAATCAGAATCACTAAAACCAGATAAAATAATATAGGGAACGAATGTACCATAGATGAAGTTGACTGGTTCCTTTTAAGTATCAAAGATTCGCTTGACCGCCTTGAGATGGGACTGTTTGGGTGCTGCTTGACGAGCACATAGACAGACTTGGTCGTCAGAATGTATGCATTTAGACACTTCTTGTACATACTTCCTTCTTTACGTCCTGTGGTTCTAGAGATCCTGTATGTTCATCAAAAACTTTGCAAACGACATATGAGAGAAGTACTAAATTGAATCTTTCACAAATTTGAAAAATGCTTAACAGACTAGGTTGAAGTCCAGTGACCAGATGGACTCCATCTACCTTAAACTTGGAGGGGTTACCTATGGTGCCAACTCCCACGATTTCACCTTGGTTGTTGTTTCCAAAGGTGACCTTACCTCCTTTGTAGGATGAAAGCGAGCTGAATTTGTCGGGATTTCCAGTTGTGGAGCACCCTCTGTCCAAGTACACATAGTCCATCTCCACGCTCGCTTCCACCTGCAAAAAAAATCACTTGGTACTTTTGGGAACCCAAATATACTTGGGTCCCTTTTTGAACCAGATTTTTTCAGCTTTTCTCGTGCCTCAAGGATAAGATTGAGTCGCTTGATATTAAATGACACATCCTTGTGAAGCTTTTCACAGGCACTATCTCTATGTCCAAGACTCCCGCAATAACCACAAATCTTAGTGGGAGGAAGATTGACGTATTTTTGCTGTCCTTTCCACCAAGAATCAAAATTTTCTTTTTGTTGTTGGCGCTTGGGTTTGTTGTTGGATTTGGACATATTTTTAGGGATATCAAATTTACCTTTATGCCACTTGGGCTTCGATTGAGTGGATCCAACTCCAGATCGTATATTGACTATCTCTTGGGAGAGTTTTTCAACTTCCTTTTGAAGATTATCACGATCTTGACTAACTTCCTTGATCTTGGAGTTGGCCCACTCGGGCAATTCTGATGGAGTGACCTGTTTGATGAAATTGACTGGTTTGAGAGAGAGTGCATGTTCCTTTTCTTTCAATTTTCGAGAGAGTTGCTCAACAGAAGAGGTTAGAGAGATAACTTGAGATTCTGAACTATTTAGCTCATTCTGCAAAGAACAACACTTGTCAGCGAAAACAATGAGGTCATGTTTGAGGAGTCAATCTGAGTGAGTGACTCTTCCTGTTCCCTTTGGTTGGATCCAGTAAGACTCTTGGTTTTGTGTTGAGCTCCTTTTTAAGGGAGTCAACACGACGCCGAGAGTCTCGCAAATCCAATCTAAGTGAGCAGGAAATAGTCTTATGTTCCTCAGCTTCATCTCTCAAAGCATACATAAGACTTTTTGAGATCTCAAGTTCCTCACTTAACTCGGAGATTTTTCTGTTAAGATCAGCTTTAAGAGAGTTAGTTTCAGAAGCCATTTTAGCAATTAAAGTCATAAAACCCATAGGAGTTATACGATAAAGGTCTGTTTCAAGATGGGAACGAGTTACCTCATTGTCGGGGATCATGGACTCCGTCGTATCATGTGCCATGAGACATACCAAGCCGCTGGACTGTGTCTGGATCGTCGGAGTCTGAATCACCCCAACCGACAGCTGCCATTGCTCGTTGATTGACTGTCAGCCTAAGCAAGGCTCTGATACCACATGTAGGATCGGGTGGTGACTCAAACCAACTCAAGGTGTGAGTCTAAGAGTTGGTTTGACTCAATCGGTCTTTGAAAGTAAGAAACACTCTGTGATGTAGAGGCACTCAATCGAACTTCGTATGTGAGAACACTTGAGACGTAGAAACACTTAGTCGAACTAAGTGCGCGGAAGCAGTTGCTCAAGGTAGTAAAGTAAGATAGACTTGGCGGAGCTAAATGGATTAACACTCGAAAGGTGGAGGACTCTGTCGAACTCAGCAGATACACAATATAAGTTATTTTATTTCCTGGTCAAAACAAAACAACTTATAATGCCCACTCAGTAGATGAGATCTACTTCGTGGTTTTCACTCACTCACCCAATACAATCTCTGATCAGCTCAATGATAAGTGTAGTGAAAACTAGGTCCTACCTAGAAAGACTCTATCGATATGCACAAACGAATCTAGTACTTCTCTCTCTCTTTTCTCTCTCTAAAATAGGCAAAGCTTTCTCTAAACAAATGCTCTGAATGATTCTCTTTGGAAAGCTGCAATGAGAAATGAAATACTACTCTCTTATATAGTGGAGGTGAGGGAGTCTGCTTCCGAATTTTCTGCCATCTGAACGTTGTAGTTGCTTAAAATCCGGTCCTAACTTCTTTATGAACGTTGCTAAGCCTTGACCCTTAATTTTCGGACAATTACCAATCCATTGGACGACTTGGCAACGTTCAATTATGACTTTCACGTCTGATGTAGTAGACTGACTCTGTCAGTTCCGAAATTTCAGGAACCAATGACTCTTTCCTTGAATTTCGGAAGCTGGAGCCATATTTCGGAAGCTGAAGCCAAGTCTTCTGATTAGTGCCATGTTGAGAGAATTTTGGTCCAAGTCTGAACGTTGATGACCGTTGTAAGTCAATGTAGTTGCTGTACTTGCTCCTTAATTTTCGCAACTGACCGACAGACTCCTCGAATTACCAGAAAGTCAAGGCTTTGGATTTTGCTCACATTTTGCATGAATTTTGGCCCAAGGATGATAGTTGATGGCTGTTATGGTTTAGTGGACGTTGCTCCTTGAATTTCGTTACTGATTGATGAATTCACATGGATGGACTCTCTCGCTCTTTCGGTAAGGACAGAGACTCATTCAATCTTTCAAGGTTGACGGACTCTGTCTTGTTTTGAGAAGTGTGATTGACTCGTTTGATCTGGTTGACTATCTCAGCAACACCTTCATACTCCATCATAAGTATAGTATGGGCTATAGCGCTAGCTGTAGAAAGCGCGCCAGGCAGGTTGAGTCATCGGTTTCCAGTATTTTTTGTTTCACTGACACTTCGGTCGTTTGAGTATGGTTTAGACGATTTGTCTTGAAAAGGGTAGTATTGGAGTTATTTCGGTTCGTTAAGGTAGGGTAAGTTTTCTAAGGTAATTCTATTACTAGGTTCTCTGAGTTAGGCTATTTCTGAGTTTTGTTGAAAACTCCCTCATGGTAGGAGGAGGTTCCTGACGCATGTTCATGCAGTCAATGTATTAAGTTAAGGATGTGCGGTTTCCTAGATCGCGCTGT
>CM041780.1:90577833-90608022 GCA_023374045.1 Limonium bicolor | reverse complement strand
ACCTTTTTCGCTGCAATCTAGTAAAGCGGAACGAGATAAGAAAATAAATATGTTTCCACGGGAAGAAAGTTAAGTTTCAGTGATTTATGGAAGTCGGTGGAAGAGAGTGAGTGAGATGGTTGAGTTTCTGGAATTGAATGAACTGAACCCACCATAACCCAGAGCACTACACTAGTATGTTTTTAGTTTATCTCACAGAAAAACAGTTTTAAGGGGGAGTTTGAGCAGAATAATGGAGATTCGGAGAGAACAAGAGGTAGCACGCACTGGTACCATGAGCAAACGGAACAAGTTGTGTAGTGTGTTTACCTCCACAGTCACTTCTTTTCTCTCCTTTTTCACACACTCTTTCCAGCGGAGGAGAAGAAAACCTCTTTACTAATTGCTACTGCTGCTGCTACCTCCACGGCTCCACCCACCTCCCCAAACCCAGAGAGAAGGTGAAGTCGACATCGGGTGGCAATTCTTGTAATATTAAAAAGCTAGTAAGTTTTTTTTTTTTTTGCTTATCATTTATTTGTCGTACATTAGTTCAAACTCCAAGGGCAGCTTCCTTACTTCCCGTGTGCTGCTATGCTACCCAGCTCTTCTTTTGGCTGTCGAAGAAAAAAGCATTATTAACCCGACTTTCTTCAGTATTTACTGGCTGGCTGCCACTGACTATCCTAAACGACGAGCATATAGGACAAGAACTGTTGAAACGTTACCGTTTTAAAAAGACCGGACCGGAGCATGTGTATGAACGTGGATTGATTGGTTTGGACAAAGAGACGACAAGAAACTACATCTATGGAGGCTGCTGGGCTATATAGGCTACCCGGGGTAAGGAACGAACGAAGGAGGTGCGAAGAAAAGTGACAGCTAAGTGGAGTGAAAATACGGTGAGTGAGAGTGACAAAGAAAGTTCACCCACCCACCGCGGCGCTGTGTATTACTATTGTTGATGTTAGTTTAATGTTTACTTTCTAAAAGTGTAATATGATTAATATAATATGGCCTTTTATGGGAATCCCTAGATTCATGACCAAAATGCTTCAACAATTACTAAAGAGAAATAGTAATGCAATTTCAAGTTGAAGGTAATTAACGTTTCGTTTAAGAAAATTCTTGAATTGGAAAAAGAATTGTTAATTATATCAATTCATTCTACAAAATAATGCGTCTGCTTGAGAGCCAGTATCTGTCTTATCATTTCTCTTTTATTTTAATCTATCAAACAATTATACTATTTGATTGAACCCAATATAATTTTTTAAACAAACACGAAACCATACTAATAAAAAAAACATGAAATCAATCCTGTATATTGTGCTAGCTCCCGTGACTAATAAACAAATGCATTTATGTGAATGATTGATTCAAGCTCAAATCATTAGAACACTAGGGACAATCTTGACCATCGAGGATATGCATTACGAAACCTTTTATTCACTTTTATATCGACACCTAATCAGTAAACTTTTATTCCATATTATTAATAATAATATTTTGTCGGAAGGAGTGTACGCCTTCTATGTGGGGGTTTTTTTTTTTAAAAAAAAAAAACTTTCAAATTGTCACTACTAAACATTTTTTCTTTCAAATGATATCATTATTACCCGCTGTATCGTCCGACTCACATACACCGTAGCAAAATGTGAGAAATAAGTTATCATAATTCTATTAAGCGAACACTCTACAGTTAGATGTAGCTAAACATCCGTGCTCGTTCGTTCTCCCTTTTTTTTCCTTTTTCGGGGGCACGTCGGTGTTTTTTATGATTTTTTTTCTTTTTTATCTCAAAATCTTTAAATTATTGTAATTTTAATATATAGATCCAAATAAAAAACATTATCATTGCATATAAACAAGCTCTTCAAACAAGACCACTCATGGATATATTTTGACAACTTTTAAAAAAATATTTTTATATGTATATGTGACACTGACTCGACAGGTTTTTTAGGGTTTGGTATGCAAACCCGCTTCTTCGACGTTTTTTAGCTATACTATAGGTTTTAGGGTTTTTGGGGGTAGGGTATCTATTTTGAAATTTGTTTCATACTTTATATTGTAGCAACTAACTCGACAGGTTTTTAGGGTTTGTGGTAGCTGGTTTAGGGTCGTTAGACCCTAAACCCGCCACTGCAAACCCTAAAAATGCCTTCGACGTTTTTAGCTATCCTAGGGTGGGTTTTGGGGTGTTTGGGGGTAGGGTAATCTATTTGGAAACCGTTCTATACTTTAATGTGAGAATGTACATATTTTAATGTAAGAATGTACATGTTTTAATGTGACGATGTACATGTTCAATTATGAGAATGTATATGTTTTAATGAACATCTGTACATGTTTGTATGACTGTCTGTACAAGTGTTCTTCCTTATATGTACAGGTTTTAATCTAACGATGTACATATTTAATGATTCGTACAGGTTTATATGACTATCTATATGTTTTTAATGCGAGGATGTACATGTTTTTACGTGAGGATGTACATGTTTTAGTGAACATTTGTACATGTTTGTATGACCATCTGTACAAGTTTTCTTTTACGTTTTGTGCACTATACATGTAAAAATATTTTTTTTAAAGTTGTCAAAATATATCAATGACTGATCTTGTTTTGAAGCTTTGAATTTAGGTGAACAATGATATAATTTTTTTTCTTTTTAGACTTATATTAAAAGTTACAATAATTTAAAGGTTTTGTGATAAAAAAGGAAAAAAAAACTTTTTTAAAAAAGAAAAAAAACAGGCGCGCTGGGGTGCCAAAAAAAAAAAAAAGTGGCGCGCGCAGGATGTAGCTACAGTTGGCTACAATAGGCTGTAGCTAAGACGGTCTGATTCTATTATTATATGCAAATTGTAACTTAATTCCGTTTGATATCAATATGTTGAAATTTCAGTTGATGGCAGTTTGGACACCCATAAGCACCTGGGCTTAGGCTTTATGGTTGCTCGTCATAATATTCATCTTTCTGCAGGTGTTCATGGTTTTGTGGCTGACCTCCTCCCTTCGACTGTCGAGTGTCTGGCTTTGCAATTTGCAATTCGACATGCCCACTCTGAAGGTCATTCCCACCTCCGCATCTTGGCAGATAGTCAGCTAATGATTCGATACCTCACTGGTTCAGCTCCAAGCTCGTTACTCCCTGAATCAACAGTTATTCTTGATTCTGTTCTAGCTGAGCTATGCTAGTTTCAAGATGTCACATGGTTTTACATTCCTCGAACGTCTAATTTAGTGGCTCACAACCTAGCTTCAGTAGCTAGAAAATCGCAAGTTGTTGGAAAACGTCTGACTTTCCTGACTTTGTACTGAACTTTTGTTCATAATATATAGTTCTGTTTGATTTAAAAAAATTCCGATCTAAGTCTAACTATCAATTACCAAAATAATTAAAATAAAAGAAAGAAGATTGAGACTAGACTATAAAACCAACAACTAGTGGCTATCTGTCGCCGATCATCAAACGGTGCCCTAACTTAAACCCCTTCGCCCATGGCACGTATGGACTTTACAAGCTTTTACACGCCTTTCATAATTCAGCTTCGATTGTTATGTGGTTGTTGACTTTATAAAAATCTCTAAAAATAATGGTTGAAGATGACATTTCGTATGTTTGGGAGTTAATGTCATGGACCCTATTTGACCCTCAATATCAATTATATTAATACTGCCAATTTTTTATTCTCTAACTTACTTCAAACTTATGATGATCGTCTTCTCCGTGTCATGTATCCCTTCATCAGGTTATAAGGTTTTATGAGTCTTTTATAGTGAATTTGATAGATTTTTTTTTAATCTTTGATATTACCTAGTTGTCGTATTTGTCAACTTGTTTAGATTTTGTTTTTGAGGTAAATTTGGATATTTTCTTTATTTGTATTTAATGTATTTGGATTTAGATGTTTGAACTGATTTGTATAAAGATTCTCTATTTTTTTTAAACAAAATTTCTCCTTTTTTTTGTTCTTCTAACCGATTTGTTATCTTTCTTTTCTTAACTTTTTCTTTTTATTTAATCCAATATAGGAGTGAAAACAAGGAGAACATGTGAAAGTTTTAAACATGCCTTATTTATTTCTCAATGAATTAAAAGGAAAAATAATTTGATCGCTACGAAGAAAGTTTGATATCTAGGTCTTTCGTTGAAATGAATGAGATTTCAAACAATTTTCTTTAGCCTCGTTTGCGCTTTGGTACTCTTTTGGGATAAAAAATTTATAACATTGTCAAAAAGTGGGAAAAGTGACCAAACGTAGGCTAGATATGAGGTAGGAGTGTTTTTTAAGAGTTATGGTTGTTTTAATTTGAATCTATTTGGGTTGTTTTCCAGTAATTTTGCTTGATTAAATGTTGCATGACTTTTCCCTTTCAACACCACATACTCATGATCAAAATAGGTGAAATGACATAAATGTTTAACTTTCCATATTTTTGTTCTTCTCTAACATTTTATTCTTTCATTTGCGCATTCAGTTCATCCCTCAGACTTTTCTCTTCATCCCTGTAACGGCTTTGGGTCAACTATCCCAGATCCCGAGACCTTAGGTAGATAGGTGTTAAGGCACCCCGAGGACTTAGTAACCGAATGAAGAGGCCTGTTTAGGTTCAGAAATTTTAATTCAGATCAGTGGAGCATTTTGTCTTATCCTTTTCATATCAAACTTTCTTATCATTTCCAGAGTCCCAAGCTAGCCTAGTTCAGTTTTCATAATCAGCAAAACCATCAAATTTCAGTGAAAACAAATATAATTTGAGTAAACAATACATACAAACAACCAAAAGCAGAAAGATTCTTGAGGTGGTCATCAGACTCATTTTCAAAAACCTCAACAAAAGTCTTCACCTAGAGATTCAATATTTATTGATACTTAAAAGAAACAATTCTTTAAAAGCAATAGAACAAACAAAAACAAGTGTGACATTTAAGTGCAGCTGGCATTTTCAGGGAAAGGTCTCTACTTCCCCACACTTGAGAGGAGCAATGTCTTCATTATTCAAAAATAAAAATCAAGAAAAGACCTTTCAAAATATGCTAGACTCGTGAAGAATTTCATTCAGGACAATATGGACTGATAAAATAAATAAGCATTAAAAGCATTGTAGGCTGAACACAAACATCAAAGATAAAGAAACTAAGACTCCCCTGATATCGTAGATAAAGGAAGGTACCCTTCCTCACGCTTAATCTCGAAAAGTGGGGGTAGTAGCTTTCCTCACACTTGCGTCCAAGCAAGTGTCCAGCCGTGGAGAACATCAAACACCTTAAAAATAATTTTACCTGCACGCACTCACAACTACCACAAAAATGATGAAGAGTGTTGCATTAAAAGCACGATCATCATTGCCACTTCTAAATAAAAGAAAAACAAAATTAAATCTAGAAAAGAGGAGAAAAGCAAAATTTTACATAATTTAAGGACCTGTCTGCTCTCGTCCCCTGTCCGGACAGGGTATAAAATTCTGCCCCTATTCTTTATCTCAGCCAAACAAAGGTAAAACATATAAAAATAGTAATAAAACCAGAAAACAAAAATAAAACATAAATTTAACCAGTGGGTTGCCTCCCACTAAGCTACTCATGTTTACAGTCTTTGGCTAGACTCCCGCTTGGTTATCCCGGATCAAAAATAAAAGTAGGCCACGGCTTCACGAGGAAAACAAAGGGAACAACAATCATAACTAGTCCCCCTGGATCAAAGCAAAACGTCACCTAAGAAAATAAATTGGGAATATAAATACTCCACAAAATCTGATGTTTGTGGAGGTATTGCCAGTAACGTATTTCTAATAGGAGACCAGGTGATGATTGTCTTTCTTCCTTGAATTCGAGGACATAAGTGTCCTCCTCCTGCTGTTAAGGCTTCTAAAGATAAGGTGGAAGTTGTTGAGGACTTGGTGGTAGCAGTGTTCCCTCTTTAGATTCGAGGATGTTAATATCCTCTCCTAGTTGGTGAGGCTCAATGGAACCATCCTTTACTAGCTTGCAGATCAACTCAGACAAAATATTCTCAATCACTGGATAGTCGAGTTGAGTCGAGATTAAGGAGGGAGGGCAATATAACTCTTATAAATGTCATTCAACCTCTTCATCAGACTCCTCTTCAACTTCAAAAATAATAGGCTTGGAATGGTCTTCACACATCAAAGTCTCTGCTTGAAATTGGTCCACTAGGTCCGAATAACTTTGGCTATGGGAGAACTCACTAGTAGAAAAAAGATTTTAAATGACGCACTTTAAACCATGGTTAAATCTTTAACCGTCGTTTAAATCTTTTAAACCACGGTTATTAAGAAAACCGTCATATATAGTGCACGCCTCATTACATAAATGACGGTTCTCCATATAACCGTCATATATAGTTCGTCCGCCTTGAAGATAAAACGACGGTTCCGCACTAACCGTCGTATAAAGTGTTTATAAACCACGGTTCGTTTGCAACCGTCGTTTAAAGATTTACCGAAAGTATTATAAACCATGATTTTTGAAAAACTGTCGTTTATTGGTCCAGTCACATAGGTCTTTAACGACGGTTTCTTGATTAACCGTCGTTTAAAAGTCGTTTAATTAAAAACCCGACCTTTCCTTTCTTCTTCCTCCTCCCCGCTCTCTGGTTTTCCCCTGGCGATTTCTCGACGATTTTTCCACCACCCCGTCTCCCTGTCGCCGTCGAGCTTGTGCCCGTCCTCCTCCTCCTCCGGCCCGTCGAGCTTGTGCCCGTCCTCCTCCGCCGTCGACTGTTGTGTCCGTCCTCTGGTCCTCTGCCCGCGTCGCCATCTTCTCGGCCGCCTCACCACCCCCTCGCCTGAAGACCGAGAAATCCACGACCACCTGCTGCTCCTTACCCAACGATTAACACCATCAACAGTCACCCACCAACATCCATTCGACATATTCCATCGCCCTGCCCCACATCCTCGCACATCTCCACACCATCCATCACTCAAGCCAATATGCCACCTACCAACCAAAAATGGTGTTTGATATGTCTTGAATTCTGGTAATATTTCCTTTTTTGATATCTTATTATATACTTTCTTGTTTTATGCATTGATCAAGGAATTGATGTGTGGAATTCAGGAATTATTTCATTTATCGACGTAATATTGACAAAAAGAAATGAAACTCACTCCTGCTATCCACTGGTGCAGATATAAGCTGATATGTTAGGATTCAATTCCTATTTCTTGTTTGCAATGCTTGGCTCTCATTCTTATATAGTAAACCCAAAGATTAACAACTACAGTACACTTGGTATTTTTCTATTTATTTGTTTGTTTCCATAAACCGAGCCCATGTAACATTCAACATCAGGCTTTTGATGTGCTGGGCGATTCCACTGTAGACTAAATAATCTCTAGGATTCTTGTTTCTTTTATTAGCTGGATCAGTTATAAATATGACTGTCATATTATTGACGTCACAACAGCCGGATTCTTGTAGAAATCTAAAGAGTTAAAACTTCGAAGTTTTTATTTTTATCAAGCTCTTAGAATGAGGTTGAAGAAGCAAGTTAGCACACCATTTTGCAATCACAAGGCCTTTCTCTTGTTGCTTCCATAGGATTAATCTAATTACTGTTGTCTTTTTCTATTCTTGTTTATCGTGCTTCAACCCTTGATAATAACCTACGTCTCGACTCAGCGCACCACGCCCAAGGTAACACCAAACGCCTAACCAAGCTACTATCTTCGTTTTTTTTTAACGTATGGGTGTATATATATGCAATTGTTTGACTATCGAATTCTCTCCGGTTGAATGCTTTGATTTCCCAATGGTGTCTGATGATAGCTATGGTGGACTATGTTGTTTGCACATAAAACAAATGGAAGCAAGAAGGAATAAAGAATAATGAACAATTCTCTACATTTCTCTTAAATGTTTGTTTATGCAGGGGAAAAGAAATGGTTTTCAGTAGTATGTCTTTCTGATGTTGCTACTAGTTTGTTTCTCTGCCTTAAAAATGTGGAGTATATAAAAATACGCAAGGTCATGCCAAATTTTTTTCCAGAATTAACCTTATTTTAATTTTATGAATAGGTGTTTCTACTTTCAGACGGTTGAACAATCCCCTTCCTTCCCATTGTGACTTGATCCTCCTTACTCACATTAGGTTAGTTTTTTAAAATGTTTCAATAACATGGTTTATTTCAAAATATCTCTGTTTGTTTATTTGTTCAATCTATTTTTTTCAAATTAAAACCTTAATTTGATTGTATTCACTACACCATCGGATTGTCTACTTGTCGCACTATCTGCTGCTGTCAACCTCTGCCACCCGATTTGCCTGATCAGAACCACGGTAAAACCACTTTGCATTCTGATTATATTTTAGAAACAAATACTAATATAAATGTAATATATAGATTATTATATATATATATATAATATATATGTCATAAATAGACGTTATACTAAATTCACTTGTTTCTGCAATCATTAGAATATATAGTTTGCCTAGTGTGGTTTAAATGTGATGAATGGGGTTGAAATGGGGTGGATGTTTTTGTTCATTGATATATATACATTTACTATATGCATACTTGTCTGTCTGATAATAATTCGTATGGTTTGCTGAGAGTTAATGTTGCTGCTATGTTTGTTTCTGCCTTAAAAAAATGTGGATGTCTAAAAATACGCAAAGTCATGCCAAATTTTTCCAGATTTAAGCTATGTTCGTTGTGTTTATATGTTCAATTATCAAGTTTTTATAAATTAAAAAACCTATTCTAATTTCATTGAATAGGTGTTATATACTACGCGCAAGAGCATTTGCCTTACTTCTCATTCTTCTGTGTTGTCGTGCTAGCTGACCATCCAGTACTCATCAGGTTGGTATTTAAAATGTTTCAATTATTTTTGTTTTTTCTATAAACAATGGAAAATCAATTCAAACATAGAATTACCTGTCTGAGATTTACCTGATAGATGTATGTCTTAGATAGTCCCTGTTGGACTGTCCAATGACCTTGATCTCACCATCTAGGTTGTGAACTCGTTCCATTGATCTCCTCTTTTTTTATTTACAGATTTAACAACCTAAACCTATCTAATCACCTTCGATCTCACCTAGGAACAGTTAATAATTACAGTAGTTCAGTGATAATTTCAGCAGCATTACCCTAGTGTTCTTCTAGTGTACATATAATATGTGAATTGAAACGATTCATATATATATATCTATATTATATATATATCTACACTAGGAGAACTGTAGGGTAATGCTGCCGAAATTATCACTGAACTACTGTATATTATTAACTTGTTCCTAGGTGAGATCGAAGGTGATTGGATAGGTTTAGGTTGTTAAATCTGTAAATAAAAAAAGAGGAGATCAATGGAACGAGTTCACGACATCTGGTGTGTGTTGAAAAAGGAGATGGAGCGCTCAGTGATGTACAGTGACAGATTGGACATCAAGTACCTAGAAGGGGTCAATAAATTTTGCAAAGTCCTTGTTGACAATCTTAAACCAAGGGATAAGGGATATATTCGATGTCCTTGTGTCGATTGCAAGAACGACTTCAAATACCGAGGTGTGGACAAGATTAAGGATCATCTGATTCGCAGAGGGTTTACAGATGATTATGAAGCCATAACAATACTGCATGGTCAACATTCAGTACAAGTGTTTGAATGTGCTGATAACGTCGTTGCAGAACAATCAGAAATGGATGCTTCACACGATTTTGGGGATACTCAAGATGATTCACTAGGTAGTGATTCAGATGATCAGGAGGACCTTAATGCAATGATGGAAGATGTTGAACAACATTTTTCCAACAAACCCAAATCATTCGAAAATCTGATGCAAGCATCAAAGGAACCGTTGTACAGTGGATGTGAAACGCAAACACAAAACAAATTGAGCGTTGTCCTAAAACTATTCAATCTGAAGGCGAGACATGGATGGAGTGATGTCAGTTTTACAGATCTTTTACAACTGCTGAAGATGTACTACCAAAGGACAATGTGATACCCACAACAACTTATGAGGCAAAGAAGTTAATGTGTCCGATGGGTATGGAATATAAAAAAATACATGCTTGTCCAAATGGGTGTATGTTGTATTGGAAGGAGAATGAGTTGGATGACCATTGCTCTGAATGTGGGGAATCACGCTATGTAAAAAAGGGTGACAGAAACCACATAAGCACTAAAGTGGGCTCTCCTGCGAAGGTGTTGTGGTATCTACCGATAATTCCCCGATTCAAACGTTTGTTTGCAGTTCAGAAAGATGCTGAGAACCTCCGATGGCATGCTACCCATAGAAAGGATGATGGTAAATTGAGACATCCAGCCGATTCACCACAATGGAGAAACATTGACAGAATATACCCTCAATTCGGTACAGACCCAAGGAACTTAAGACTTGGTTTATGCACTGATGGGATGAACCCTTATGGCACTTTGAGCAGTATACACAGTACTTGGCCTGTTTTATTGACAATATACAATCTGCCGCCATGGTTGTGTATGAAACCCAGACATATTCTCCTCTCTCTGTTGATATCGGGTCCAAAACAACCGGGAAACAAAATTGATGTGTTTTTGCAACCACTTATTGACGATTTAAAATTGTTGTGGAATGAAGGTGCGACGGTGTATGATTCATATGGTATGGAAAACTTCACGCTCCGGGCTATGTTGTTTTGTACGATCAATGATTTCCCTGCATACGGTAACCTCTCGGGATACACAATTAAAGGAGCTCTAGCGTGCCCTATATGTGGAGATAGAACTTGCAGTATACGGTTAAAACACAGTGGAAAAAATGTGTACATGGGCCATCGGAAATTCCTCCTAAAGGGCACAAATACCGTAAGATGACAAAAGAGTTTGATGGAAAAACGGATCATGCAGTCGCTCGACCACCACTATCTGCTGCTGAGACTTACAATCAGTTGAAGAATGTTGTGAACAACTTCGGTCCACCAATTAAAGCCACTGAAAAGAGCATCTGGAAGAAAAAATCAATATTTTGGGAACTTGAATATTGGCAACATTTAGAGGTGAGACATTGCATTGATGCTATGCACGTGGAGAAAAACATTGGTGAAAGTGTATCTGCGACACTACTAAACGTGAAAGGAAAGACAAAAGACCATTTAAAGGGTAGAAAAGATCTGGTTGAATTGGGTATACGAGAAGAACTCGCGCCACAACAAAGAGGGAAAAGAACATTCTTGCCTCCCGCTTGTCATACATTATCCAAAGAAGAGAAAATAAGTTTTTGTAGTTCTCTTCGTCATATTAAAGTGCCATCCGGTTACTCATCGAACATATCAAGTTTGGTATCAATGTCTGATCTTAAATTGGTAGGGATGAAGTCTCACGACTATCATGTGCTGATGCAGCACTTACTTCCGGTTGCTCTCCGTGGAATCCTTCCAGCTGATGTCAGGAAAACTATTACAAATTTATGTGTTTTCTTCAAAGGAATTTCGTGTAAAGTGCTTGATGTGGAGACGCTGGATAAACTACAGAATGACCTTGTGATCACCATGTGTCAGTTGGAAATGTATTTTCCTCCTTCGTTTTTTGATATTATGGTGCATCTACTTGTTCATCTTGTTAGAGAGATCAAACATTGTGGTCCGTTATACCTTCGATACATGTATCCGTTTGAGAGATATATGGGTATACTGAAAAAGAAAATGAAAAACCGTCGGCGTCCAGAGGGAAGCATAATTGAAGGGACAGTAACAGAGGAAGTAGTTGACTTCTGCACTCACTACTTAGACGGTGTTGATGTTATTGGATTACCGAAAGCAAGACATGATGGCAGGCTTAAAGGGGTTGGTACCTGTGGGAAAAAATTATGCAGAGTTGATATTGATACATTGAACAAGGCACATCTGGTTGTGTTGAATCATTCTGAAGTTGTTGAACCGTATTTCGATGCACACCTAGCCTACCTCAAAACAAAACACCCAACGATGAGTAATGCCAAATTAAAAAAAGAGCAGAATGCAACATTTGTTAAGTGGTTCAGACAGAAGGTGTTGTATGAAGATTCAAGGAACGTGGATGAAATGATCCAGTTGTTGGCACTTGGTCCAAATCTCGATGTGTTGTCTTATGAAGGATATGATGTAAATGGATTTTCTTTTACACTGCACGTCAAGATTGTAAATCGACAAACCAGAACAGTGGTGTGCATCTTATCGCTTCACAAGACATTTTCACAGGAACAAGTCGTAATACACTGAAGAACGAATATTATGGTGTTATTGAGGATATTTGGGTCTTGAATTACACTAGTTATGAAACTTGCGTATTTCGTTGCAAATGGGTGGACAACAAACAGGGATATCGTGAGGAGGATCATGGTATGAAGCTAGTTGATTTAACGACAGCGGCTCCTACTGATGAACCCTTTATTGTTGCATCAAAGGCAAAACAAGTATTCTACTGTCGTGATCAGTCTAATCCCAGATGGTCTATTGTAATGCAGAGTAAAAGATCGATAGTTGGGATTGATAATATTGTTGATGAGGATGAATACGACTGTGAAGATGAAACAGATGTACCTATTCGGTTGCCGATGGAGGTAGATAATGTAACTAATTTTGAATATCGAAGGTCCGACCACAATGAAGGATTGTGGATTGAACGATGAAATGTTATTTTGTAAGTTTGGTTGACAATATTATATTATTTCATTTTTGTCATGTTTCAATATTTGATTCAGTAGATGTTCGTATTAACCTTGTTAATTGTTGATTATTTTTCAGATTATGGATCCTGACGATAGAGTCGAAGAGGACTTACTGTTGGGGTTGGATGATATTGACGATGACGTCCCTACTGAAGAACCACCAGCTACTGCAGCTGCATCTACTTCGCAGAACCCTCGGAAGGGACGTGGACCGACCCGTGGGTTGAAGGAGAAGAAAGATTCTCCCATCGATTTGATCTGGGACAAGTACCTCCGACATCGTGGTGGGTCGAAGCAGCAGTTTGCTTCCTACTTGGGATTGATGGTAAAATCCCATTGCTCGATTAATAAGGATTGGAAAGATCAAGAAAAGGCAGACAAAGACATCATGTGGCAGATGGTGCAGAAGAAGTACAAAGTCGCGGATGAACTTCGGACGAAGATTGAATCACTTCTAGCGACATCACTGCGACAGTTCAAGCATCGGTTGGTAGATGGCTGGATTACCAAACCGGGCTCCAAGAGGTCACCGCCGTGGGTAGTGTATGATGGTATGATCACGGAGGAGGACTGGAAGATATTCTACGACCATCGCCAGACTGAAGAGTTTAAGGTACTTTTACAATTATTCTTTCTTAATTATTTAAGGAATAAAATTTAACAAATATTTTTTTATTATGTATAACTTACAAATATACAAATTTTGTAACAGTTACGTCAAGAACAAGCGAGACGTAACCGGGCGAAGAATATCTACAAGCACTTCATGGGGCGAGCTGGATACGGGGCGGTTGGAGAAGTGGAAGAGCGAGGGCTTACTGACGAAAACTAATGAAGACGGCACTCAGTCAGTTATTGATGATGTTGACGATGCAAGTAGGGTGCAGACATTTATGCTGGGTCGCATGAAGAAAAATGACGAGGGAGTATATGTGTTCCCGCAGAGCGAGACTGCTGAGTTGGCGTCCAAGATTGTAAGTATATATATTTAAAAGTTGTTGTTTACTAATTAGTAAGTTCATTTCTAATATTTTTGTTAATTTAAAATAGTCTGGCTCTACTGAGCGATGGGAGATGGTTCCGGCCCCTCCGTCTCAGGATGATCCACTGAATAAGGCCCTTGGGCAAAAGGATCATCCAGGGCGAGTGCGGGGGCTTGGAGGGGAAGTTCGCCAAAAAGACGTGTTTCCTACGTCTCGATCGAGAGTACCACAGGCTGAAATGATAGAGAGAATGGTGGATGAACGGGTGCATGACCGGTTGGAGGAGTCGGAAAGACGTCACGCTGAGTCGGAAAGACGCCACGCTGAGGAGCGTCAAGCCTACGAGGAGCGCCTGCGAAGACTTGAGGCTTTAGTATTGGGCCAGGTGCATGCTCCTACACCGACACCTACTCCTACACCGGTGTCTACTCCTACCGCGACGGCGGATACATCGATAGTGGCCGCGTCTCCTACACCGGCACCTACTGCTAGACCGACGTCTGCTCCTACCACGACGGCGGATACTGTCGATGATCCTACACCGACGTCTGCTCCTACCACGACGGCGGATACTCCGATGGTCGATCATCCTGCACCTTCTTCTCCTACCAGAGACACATTTCCTTATCAAAACCTTTCGGTTTGTTCTTTTTTCCTCCTTAGTTATTTTAACATTACTTTTAAAACAATATAATTTTATTAGCTTGCTTACTGTTGTGAGTTGATGTAGGTGGCTAAATCATGTCATTGTTTCAAGTGTTGGATGTGGGACTGTGCATGTTGCATTCGGTCGGGTTTTACAGACCGGACCGAACACTGTAGTACATTTCAAGCCCATCCCACCTCTCCACGCTCGTGTGATGGTAGACGATATTGTGCAAGGTCATGAGGACTCTCCCCTTCCGTTGGAGTGGAATCAGTGGAGTAAAATAGGTCAAGCAAAATCTTCAGTTGTTCCATGGCCATATTCTCTCATTGATGTCAGTGACAAGGTAAACTATTTAATTACATGCTTACTGTTTAGTTTTTAACTTGACTGTTGACTGATATGTTTATTATTTAAATTTTGTATACTATTAGATTGATAAGGAATTAAGACCGGTTAAGAAGAGGAAAGTGGATAAGGGGAAGGAAGTTGTGAAATCAAATGAGGAGAGTCAGAGTGTGAGAAAGGAAGTGGTCAAACCTTTCGATATGACTCCTAGGAGATCCCCCATTCTGACACCCAAGTATCTGAAGAAGTTGACAGACAAACAAAAAATGTTGTATGACTTTTTCATGACGAAGCCGCAGTCTGTCACCAATTTCAACATGAAAGTGTCTAAGCATGTTTTCCACTCCCCCGAGCCCAGAGATCTGATGATTACCGTGAGCGATCTAAGAGAATTTTTGATGGGAGACCTGCTTAACATCTCTGTGATTCAGGCCTATTGTGTGTAAGTATCTTTTAAATTATTAAATTATCTTTCATTTTTTTAAGCTATTTAACATATCTTATGAAAAAATGTTGTTTAGGTGTTTGACTACTAGACTGATATCGAACAAGAGATTATCTTCCATCTCTTTCTTGTGCCCACAATTGATGTCAGCAAATCAGGCCGCATTGGATGCGCAAGGATGTGCACAGCACGTGAGGCAGGGATTTTGTGCTGCGGTGCGAAGAAGAAGCAAATATTTGCTGATCCCATATCATCAGATGTAAGTACACAATAACTGGAATTTTTTGCTTCCTAATTGTGATAATTAAAAATATTGTTCTACAAAACATTCTTTGTTTTATCTGTGGCAGCAATCATTGGATGTTTGATGGTGTTGTGTATCGACCCTCATGCTTGTTGATACTAGACCCATTGGGCGGCCCTGATGACCTTCGAGAGATCGCTGTAGAGAAATATTTGAAGGAGTGAGTATTCAAAATTTTAATGCATTCTGTATTTATTTTAAGCTTGTCCTAGATTATTGACAATAAATGGCTTCATTTAAAATGCTGTATTTATGCAGGGTCATAAGTTTGGTTTGAGTGATGCGAAGAAACCATTCTCCATCTTGGACTTCCATTACATACGTGTAAGTAATCATTTAATTTATGCATTTTTGTATTAAAGTTAACGTTTAATTTTTTGATCTATCTAAAGTTGGCAATCCATGGATGGTGTGATGACAGTGTCCTCAACAGCCTGATTCACGAAGCTGTGGCTATTATGTGATGCGGTACATGTTCGAGATTGTACAAATATTGACACGCTTGGTGATGATGACAAGGTAAACCATACCAATCAAAGTTTTAGTTAAAGTTATTGCATTTGAAATAAAATTGTGTACTAATGATGATCAGTTTCTTTTTATGGACAGATCGTTTCTTTTTTCACAAAAGCAGGGAGCACGTATTCCAAGTGGATCTCGACTTTGTAAGAGATCATCTATCGCAGTTTTGGTGTAAAAATTACTTGAGTGTTACTTAGATCTTATCCTAGTGTAGTTAGACTTACACTTTTGTTTGTGCTGAAGCAACGACTCTCTCAAAGAGTTTGTAAAGTTCAACTCTCTCTTATTTTTGAAAGTTTTGTTTTGCAATTCGTTTTCAATGTTGCAATTCAAACTGGCAACTTGGTTTATGGTCATATATAGTGTGGTTGGTTATCAAAGGGCAATACCAGTTGGATGCCCTGTACAGGTTGTATATATGATTGTAAATTGGGTTGTGTTGGAAAACACATTGTGTAGAGGCTAGAAAAACAAAAAAAACTAAAAAAAAAAAAAAAAACCACGGTTATGTAAAAACTGTGGTTTTAAAACACAATGGAACGACATTATAAACCACGGTTTAGTAGCAAAACCGTCGTATAAATGCAATGGAAACGGTAATATACCACGGTTATGTTCCAGAACCGTCGTATAAAAGGCTTATATACCACAGTTATCAAGTCAAACCGTGGTATAAAATCGGTCTTTCCCGCGACAGAAACGGATTTAAACGACGGTCGCCGTACAATCGTGGTTTTTACTCTAGCGTTTAAACGACGGTTTTGAACCGTGGTTTATAGTCATTTTTGAATATACGACGCGCGTATTAACCACGGTTTGGAACCGTGGTATATAGGCAAAATAACCGTGGTAAAAAACATTTTCTGCACTAGTGACTCCACTTGCTCTTGTGCTAACTGCTGCGAGATCTGATTAAATTATCTTTCCTAACTCTGGTTTATGGTTTATTGCTCATCAAATTTTGCATTTATATTGGCAAACCTACCATTAGTGATTTTTCTTTGCTCCAGGATTTGTGCACGCATGCTCTATATGTTGCTCATATCCTCCTTAGGAGGCTCTTGATAAGCGTAGAATTGCTCGATCTTCATCTACATTCTAGTCTGCTCACCTTCTCACCAATAAGGTTGTCAACAAGACAATTATTGCGATTGGTAATAATCCTATCGTCGGTTCTGGTTGTAACTTTGAGTACCCTGCTGATTATACCTGTTCAAATTCTGCTCTATGTTTATTATCACAACCGTCGTTTCCAATTGTGTCAGCTGAAATACCCCTAACCTTAAAAACTTAATTAAATGATCTATTAATGATCTAAGAAGGTTAATAATCATCTTAATCCCATTGGGGAACAATCTAAAGATCTCAACAAGGCAAATGCCTTAAGATCGGTAAAGCCAAAAATGTGCTTTAAGACACCATAGAGATTGTATAACCTCAATTAGGATCCAAAGTGGATTCCTGAGTATTATAATTAAGTAATGAACACTATAAAACTATTCTCAAAGGAAACCAACCTCAAAAACATGTTCTAACACAAACTGTGCTTTAAAACTCCTTAAAGCACGTTTTTGAGAAAATTGACTTTCTGAGTGGTTTTTGAGTGGTGTTAGGCATTGGATTAGACCTTGTTATACTAATGTACTATAATTTACCACATTATAAGATCTAATTCCAAGATTTTCAAAAAAATCATAAATATGGCATTCATTTGTGAATAGTAACCCAAATAGTGCATTTTTAAGCAATATTGACCAAGTCAAGTCAATGGTCAAGACTTGACCCATTCCTATCCTAAATGAGGCGGCAGCATTAAGGGTGGAGGATAGCACATTAACCTTTAACTAAAATATCTAGCCAATTTGGTGAATCACCACTTTACTATTCCATTTAATACTTTTCATTCCTTAAAACACAAATTCTTTCTTTCTCTTTCCTCTTGTCCCATTCCAGATGAGTACCCAGCAGTTCCTAAAGCTCTCAATCTGTGTTCTTGAGTATTCAAGGCAAATCCAACTTATTCCCACCTAAGGTAATGGTTTAAGGCATATTTTAGCTCTTTTTCTTCATCTCTTCATTACCCACACATGGAACTAATAATCTATCACTTTAAATGGCTTAATCTCAGTATTTTAACCCTTGAATAAAAGCTATTCTCGGCTGAAGCAACCCTTGGGACCAAGGTGGTCAAAATTTCCATTATAAGGTAAAAACATACCTTAAGGAGGTTCCTCTTCTATCCGGTTTTCTTGGTCTGTTTTCTATGAGTTTATATACTCATAATCTTCATATTTTCATGTTGGTTCAGTGTGTTAACCACTTGGAGCAAGATTGGCCGAAAACCAAGAGAAAATTCATACTTTAAGGCATTTTCCAAGGTAAAATCTATTACCACAGCACCTTGCTGTTGTCTAGCTATTCCCCATGTTTTTATGGTGAATTTAACACCATATGGTGTTCTTTATTCAGGCCGAAACCATCTTGAGACTACCTTTCCTTTCTAAGGTGATTTTTGCCTTAAATCTTACATTAAATTGTTCCTTATGGTTAGCTCATGCTTGGAGTGTAACCATATCTTATTTTGGTGTATTAAACATGTTAAAGTGCTGGGTTGAATTTTCCTCCAAGCTGCCGAGAGGGTATTAGGTCATTAGGCACCTAAATCAAGGTCTAAATACCTTAAACTTATGTTATTATGATTTTTCAGCTCATATAAAATATGTGCCATGAGAGGAGTTATTTAAATGGTTGATTTTAACCTAAGTATGGGTAAAAATGACTTAGATAAATTAAGCTAGTCATTTAAGTGATTTAATTAGCATAATGGTCAAATTATGACATTATGTGGGAGAATTATTAATGTTGGAGTAAGGCCGAGTTTATAGTAATTTTTAATCTATTTATGTGTAATTTTATGTTATAAAGCAAAGTTGTAATAAGGCCATGTCATTAGGCCATTTTAATTTAAGTTTAAAAGCTTTAATTTTTTTCTCTTAATGTATGCTTATAGCATTTTGGGCCAAATGGTAATTACTAGTATTATGAAGCTGTGGGCATAAATAAAGGAATTTAGGGTTTTTAAATGAATTTAAATAAAAATTATAACATTTTATAAAGTTTTGTGTCAAAATTATAAAAATAAGAAAGTATAGGGTATAGGTAGTAATTACCGAGAGTTTGGGTTCAAATTGGAATTAGAAGTCAAAGTTGACTATATAGGAGACTTTGACCAAGCTTGGAGAGTTTATGGAATTAAAATACTACCTTATATTAAGTTAGTTAATAAATTGTAAAAGATGTATAAGAGTTGGGGTGATATTGTAATTTCCGAAACTTAAGGGTAGCAAATGGGGTTTAGAATAGACCTTGGGTTATTAGGAATTTTTAGGAGTTTATTTGGTTAAATTTGGAGTTAATATGAATTATATAAGTATAATATATGATATTTTATATCATTGTTACAAATGGGTAACATATAGTATAAGGTTAGGAATGATATTTATAACCTTTTGGTATAGTTTGGTAATTTTTTGGAGTTATAAATAAGGTTTTATTAAGATATATGTATAATATATAGTTTTAATAACATTAGAAAACTATATGTTATAAAATGGGGAGATTTGGTAATTATACAAAGTTGGGTGGTAGGAATTAAATTAGAATAGGCCCTAGGGTCTGTTCGGCAATTATAAGCCATTATAACCATAGGTTATAATTATATTAAGGTTTAAGGATTATAATATAAGATATATATATATAAGTGTAACAATGGAATATAATTTGGGGTTGATTTGTAAATTATGGAAGTATAGTGGAATTAAATAAAAACCGAGAAGAGTATGGGCTGTTTGGTATTTTATAACAACTTATAACTATAGGTTATAATTGTTTTAATGACATAAATGTCATAAAATATGTTATATAACTATAATATAACATTACATAAATTATGTGGTGGATTTTGTAAATATTTAAGAAAACAAGTGCTGTTCGGTAATAATGGGCATTTTTGAATAAGAATTTATAATATGGTTTTAATGTTATAAGGGTTGTAACATTTATAATATAAGAAATATTCATTAAAAGAGAATGAATATATTATAAAGACTTACCATATAATAAATGGTCCCATAATACACATATATAAATAAATATATGTTATGGAGTGGAAAAATACAATATGGTTCAATAACCATACATTATCATAATTAAAATGATTTAAGGTAAGGAGAAAAGAATTATAAACATTGGATAAGGAAATTCTAATGTTAGGTTGTACATGAAATAATAAGGATTTATATAATTCAAAGTATTTTTACATATACGAAAACACATGTCACATACTTTGATAAAAGATGAGAGTTAGGAACGTGCGGCGCGTTCTCCTCCCTTTCTAGGGTTTTCGCCTCCTCGGCGAAACTCTTTTCCTTTCCCGTCTTCGAATCAGTCCTCCGTTGCCGGTGTAACCAAGCTTCTACTTCGAGTGTCTCTAGTCTGTTTCGCATCTGGCGGTGGCGGTGTGGGTTCCCCTCTGGGAATCTTGTAGTTTCGGCGGTACATGCATCTGTGGCTCTGAAGCATGGAGTTTGTCTTTCAAGCGGAAGAGAGAGAGCATGAAGTGGTGAAGATCAACAAGAAGAAAAGAACTGTGTCTGACTGGGAGATTGATAGAAATTTCCCAGCGGTGAATGTGCCTGGTAATTTCGGGGGGTCCGTATCAGGTGTGAAGTCTTTGTATAGTGATGCGCTAAGGCAGAAAGAGAACGACATGTGGGTGTCTGAGGAGGAACTTTCAGACCAAGAAGGTGTGGAAGAGGAAGATCTATCAGAAGATGACCCCCTATGCCCCAAAGTGATGGTCCCGAAGGAATGGATTTCGGAAATCAACAAAGAATGGAGAAATGCGGTAATCGTCAAGCTGCTAGGTAAAACCTTTCTAATTCAAATATTATCGGAAAGACTTAATCAGAGATGGAAGACGAAGGGAAAGTTTGAAGTTTTCTTTGTGGGAAACGGGTATTTCTCGGTTAAGTTTGAATTGAAAGAGGATAGAGATATGGCTCTCTATGGGGGGCCCTGGCTCATAGCGGATCATTATCTAACTGTGAGACGATTGGTTAGGAATTTTGACATAGAATCTGAGGCACTAGCAAACCTAGATGTGTGGGCTAGATTTCCTGATTTGAGAACGGAGTTCTTGACTGAAAAGTGCTTGTCTCTAATAGGCAGTAAGCTGGGAAAGGTGCGGAAGGTTGATATTGTAAAGACAAGTATGGGAAATCCTTTGCGTGGTAGAGTCTGCATCAATATAGATTTATCACAGCCCCTAGTTGGAAAGTTTAGGATGTTTAATGGTATCCAGAGGGTGGAATATACTGGTCTCCACCTTCTGTGCTTCAACTGTGGGAGATATGGGCATCACAGAGAAAGATGTCCGTTGCTAGAGAATGAGGAGGAAGCCATCAATGACGGTGGTTATAGGATGGTCCAAACTAGTAGTGAAAAGGACGAATCGATATTAAATGAGAACTTTGGACCATGGATGAAGGTTACTAGAAGAAGGAGACCGAATTCCAAGAAACCAGCTGCTAAGTCAGAGATGCAAGAGTCTATTGGGGGAGGAGTGGAGAAACTAAAACCAGAAGCTCCTGCTCAAAAGAAGCTTTTGGTAAAACCGGGTGGAAAGAAAGAGGAGGCCCATCAGAATCCTACTTTCACCAAGAACATCTTTGAGTCCCTTGCAAGGGAGCGGGAAGAGAACAAGGAATATGGAACTTCTGCTAGCAAGGAAATTGTAGATCCAGAAGGAAACAGCAGGAAGAGTCCAACTGTTATTACCAAGAAGAAGGCGGATCAAGGTGTAATAGAGGAGGGGAATGAGCTTGAGGAAAATTTTCATAGCCCAGCTAAGTCTCTTATCTCTAATTCTTCTATGGAGAATGCTCCATTTAATGTTAATATAGAATGCAATAATGAAAATGTGGAGATGATTCCTCCTAAGATGGATAATTTATCCCTGGATGCTGCCTGATGCTGTTTGATACTTTGTGTCTTTATGCATCTGTTTTGTGGTTTCTTTCAGTATCCTGTATCTGTTTTAAAATGGTGTGCAATATTAAGATAATATCCTGGAATGTAAGAGGAGCGGGAAAGAGTAGTTTCCTTCCTGCTATTAAAAATTTGTTGGCCATGCATAAGCCTGATGTCCTGTTTCTCTGTGAACCCAGAATCAGTGGGCCGACTGCTGATAGTATTATGCATAGAATTACTTTCCCTCACTCCTTTAAAGTTGATGCTAGAGGTTTCAGTGGTGGCATCTGGCTGTTCTGGAATCACAATGTGAATATTAATATTCTGAAGTCTGAGGAGCAATTTATTCATACTGCTATCAGGGTAGGTCATATTAATATGTTTGGCACGTTTGTCTATGCTAAACCTCCTGATAATGATAGAATTAGGCTCTGGAACTGTTTGAGACAGATTACTCCTCCTGATAATATTTATTGGTTTTTGACTGGGGATTTTAACTCCATCATGTCTTTGAGAGAGAAAAAAGGTGGAGTGAGGAAACTTAACCAAGGGAGTTTAGCCTTCAGGGATTGGGTATATCCTAGTGGATTGAGGGAGCTGCCTTCGAAAGGCAACTTTTTTACCTGGACTAACAATTCTATCTTTGTTAAATTAGATAGAACTCTTGTCTCTGCTAATTGGACGAATCTTTTTCCCTTGAGTTGGGTAGCAATATTGCCTAGAACCTGCTCTGATCACTCCCCTATAGTGTCTTACTTCAACAAGTCCCCTCCAAAGTCTAGCAGGGTGAAACCATTCAGATTTCAAATAGCTTGGGCTGAGCATCCTAATTATAAGGAGTTTGTAGCCAAAAATTGGAATTCTTCCTGGCAGTTGAGGCATAATCTTAATAATATGGGTTCTGTTTTGCATGAGTGGAATAGGAAAGTGTTTGGTAATATTTTCTCTATTAAAAGAAGATTGGAAGCTAGGTTGGCGGGTATTCAAAGAAGTTTGGAGAAAAAACAGAGCCCTTTTTTAAGAAAGCTAGAAGCCTCTCTTAGGAAGGATCATGAAGACATTCTTTATAGAGAAGAGATCTTTTGGTTTCAAAAATCTAGGGATAAGTGGGTCAAATTTGGTGATCAAAATACCAAATATTTTCACAGAAAGGTGGCTGCAAGAAGAGCTAGAACTAAGATTGTTAGTTTGGAGGATAGTAATGGTACCATTATTGTAGGTGAGGATAACCTTTGTAGACTTGCTAAGGACTATTATAATGATCTGTTTAAGGAGAAGCAAAAGGGCCCGCATGATCATATTGGTCATGATTTCCCAGTTTTAGAACCTTCTGATAAGCTTTTTGTGTCATCCATTCCCACTGTGGAGGAAATTTGGAATGTCATTAAGTATATGGACAACTTTAAAGCGCCTGGTCAGGATGGATTTCAAGTTTGGTTCTTTAAGAATCACTGGCATTTGATTAAGAATTCTGTACTTGAATTTGTTAGGAAAGCCTTTGAAACTTCATCTGTTGACAGAGAATCGAATTCCACTCTGTTGTGTCTCATTCCTAAGACTACCTGTCCCGTGAATATGAAACAGTTCAGACCCATTGCTTTATGCAATGTTTCTTACAAAATCATCTCTAAATTACTTACTGATAGTGTTATAACCCAAGATTTGGTTATATTTCATTTCGTCACAACTTACTCTTAGGTTGGTTTAATCTTAATTCAGGACATGGAAGTCCTTTGGATTAAAGTCAGGGGCGTGGAGGTCTTTCGTTATTTATTTTCTGGTAAGGGATTTATTTATTAATTAAGAGTTATTAAGCCCTCTCATCGTGATGTTAACCACGTTCAGTATCCATAACCCTCGATCAGTTTGTCAGACGTCTCGCTCTCCCTCTCCTCTTCAACGTTCTCCCTTCTTCCCAATCTGTCAAGAATCGACTGCTGCTGTGTTTGTTCGGGTTCTGAATCTCTGCTGTGATTCATCTCCTCTGTCGCAATTCGCCATCTGTTCAAGGTATGGTATTCAGCCCCTCTCAGTTCTTCAGTTGTGCAGAATTTTGCTTTCTAACCCGCTCTCTGCGATCTGATGATGAACCAGCGGTTCTTCTCAATTCCTCTGTCGAATTCGTCTACAGTTGGCGTGCTCTGCAGAATATGTAGACAGATTCAGGTGAGGATCGTGTGCAGTTTTTGAATTGCAATTCCAGTTTTAGGGTTTGAGTTTCCGTTTTCTGAATTGGGAGTTTCTGCAATTGTTTTTGCTCAGTGAATTGGATTGCGTTCGGTCTGCGTTTTGGTGTCTGCATTGGCTCGGTTCTGCTGCTTCAGATTTGGGTTTCGTCTTTGCTGTAATCGAGGTAGGTGGCTTATGGATTCGGCTAGTGTGTTCGGCCTTGGGGAGTTTCGTTCCGGTTCTGAGTTTTCATTGTGAATTGTCTTGCAATTGTGGTTGTGAACTGTCTGTTTGATGATGTTTTAATGCTTACAAACCCCAAGGTTGTTTTCTGCAAACCTGTATTGTTTTGACAGTGTTTTGATGCTTCTGTTCTGTGTGAAAATCGCCTCTGTCCCTTGTGTATTTCGGCGTGTCCGAACGTCTGTCCGAGCTTTGACGTTCGGACATGCCCTTCTGCGCTTTTACTTTCTGAAGTTTTCGCTGTGTCCGAACTTCTGTCCGAGCTTTGAAGTTCGGACACAGCCTTCTACCTTCTCTGATTTTGGCTTCGACTTGTGTCCGAACATTGATGTCCGGACACAAGCTCGGACACTGCACGTATTCGTTTTCGTAAAACGTCCGAACATCAGTCCGAACTTGGATGTTCGGACACCTCTGTCTCTGCTACTGTTTTAATGCTCGACCTATGTCCGAACTTCGTAGTTCGGACACATGTTCGGACATCTGTCTGTTTTCGACTTATGAGTCTCGACTTGTGTCCGAACATTGATGTCCGGACACAAGTTCGGACAGGCTACTGTTTTGGCCATAACTTGCTCGTTTGAGCTCCGTTTTGACTTCCGTTTGCGGGGTTGGATTCCCCTGATTTCCAAGCTATCTATGGGCTTTCTGGTGCCTTTGGTGCACATATGCTTATTTGTATTTAAGCTTCTGTTTTGGGACCTAGTTATCTCTGTATCTGAACCTTTGGATGGCTGGTCTCGCTGTCTCGTAGCGCGCTATGTAGGATCCTTCTGTTCACGGGTGATGTTCCCCGTTCTGTTCACGGGTGTTTTCACCTGTTCTGTTTACGAGTGAGGTTTCCTCGTTCTGTTCACGAGCTGGTTGCTCGTTCTGTCTGTATGCTGTGATCGCTAGTGTCCCACTCTGTTTTCTGCTTCTGTCTGCTTCTGACTCTGTTTAGTCCTCTATCGTATGGACTTCTGTTCTTTTTCTGACATGCTTATGGATTCTTTTGATTCCTTCTGATTTGTCAACATTCTATAAATGTTTTGAGCATGCTGGTTGATGAAGTTTGTCATCTACTGGGCATAGTTGTGTGCTCATTCCCCTACTTTATCTAACATTGCAGATTGATCAGTGAGGGTCACTTTGCTCAGCTTCTGGAGTTTAGTTTGTTTTGCTATTCGATTCCTTTGAGACTTTGTATTTGAATTTGAGCCTTTGGGCCTCTTTGTTAGCTTCCGCTTCTGATATTAGTTTGGTGGGTTCTGTAATACTTTTGGGATGTTGCGACATCATTTTGATTATACCTTATTTAAGTATTCTGTTTTGGGCCTTATTTGCTTGTTTGCGTTTGAATATTAGAGCCTTGCGTTATTAAGTAATAATACGCGGCGTGTAATACCCCTAACTCCTGGGCCAGTGTTTGGGGGTGTTACAGACAGGATAAAATCCTTTCTTCCTAAAATCATCTCCCCTTGTCAGTGTAGTTTCGTGCCTGGTAGGAACATACAAGATAATCATATCATTATGCAAGAGATTATTTATTCCATGAAAAGAACTAAATGTAGGGAGGGTTGGGTTATTTTGAAACTGGATCTTGAAAAAGCATATGATAAGCTTTCTTGGAATTTTATTAGAGAGTCTCTTGAATGTCTCAGCCTCCCTGATGAGTTTATTAATCTGATCATGAGTTGTGTGAGCTCGGTGAGCATGAGAGTCTTATGGGAAGGTGCCCAATCAGAAAGTTTTTGTCCTAGTAAAGGACTAAGACAGGGAGACCCTTTGTCTCCTTATTTATTTGTTATCTGTATGGAAAGATTGTCTCATCTGATTAATAATGCTGTCCTTAGTAAAGTGTGGAACCCTATTAGGCTGAATAAAGGAGGTCCAGCCTTATCTCATTTATTTTTTGCAGATGACTTGGTTTTACTTGGTAGTGCAAATGTTTCTAATGTCTTAAGCATTATGGATATTATTCAAGATTTTTGCACTGTTTCTGGGGAACAACTCAATCTAGGTAAATCTAGAATTCTGTTTTCTAAGAATGTCAGTGCTGATAGGAGAATTGAAATAAGTAGGCATGTGGGAATTCCTCTTGCTGATAATTTTGGAAAATACTTAGGCATTAACCTTATTGAGGGAAGATCTAAGATTAAGAATTTTAGTGATTTGGTTGACAAAGTCCAAGCGAGAATCAGTGGCTGGAAAGCCAAGTCCCTCTCCTTTGCTGGTAGATTAACTTTGGTGAAATCTGTACTAAATACAATTCCTATTTATAATATGTTGTCGCAAAAAAATTCCTGATGCAACTTGCAATAGGCTGGAGAAGCTGTCCAGAAACTTTCTTTGGGGCCATGGTAGCAATGAGAGAAAGCTTCATACTGTGGCTTGGAATGTTATTACTAAAGGTAAACAGGAGGGGGGGTTTGGGTATTAGAGACCTTAAGCTTATGAACAAAGCCTGCCTTGCTAAGCTGTCATGGAGGTTAATCCAGAATCAGGAGGGGTTTTGGCAGAAGGTTTTAAAGAGTAAATATAAAAATCTGAGTACTAGGAATGCGTCCAGTACTTGGAAAAACATTTTGGACTCTAGTGAGGTTATAGATAAGGGGGCTAGATGGAAGCTGGGTAATGGCAAAAGCATCAATTTTTGGTTGGATAGTTGGCTGTTGGAGGAGCCTCTTATTAGTTTTGCTTTTCAACCGGAGAGTATTGATAAGGGTAGAGTGGTGGCAAACCTTTGGTGTGAAAAGGAAGGATGGAAATGGGATATAATTAATAGTCATCTTCCAGATAGTATTTTGGATACTCTTTCAAGCAAAGGAATTTTCGATCCTGAGCTTGAAGATTCAGTCATTTGGCCTGTTGCAAAAAATGGGCAGTTTACAGTTTCCTCTGCGTATGAGATGATTAGATATAAGGGAAGCAAAAACCCCATTTGGAAGCATGTTTGGAAACTACATGTTGCTGAGAAAATCAAAACGTTTATCTGGTTGGTGACCCACCAGGGCTTGAAAACCAAAGACCTCCTCTTTAACCGAAAATTGCTTCAATCCAATTCATGTGACTATTGTGGGGAGATTGAAAATACGTCCCATGTGATTAGGGATTGCAAGGTTAGCAAAAAGGTTTGGAATGTCTTACTGAATGGCAACAGTATTTCTAAACAATTTTTCTCTCTGAATCTGCAGGATTGGTTACTCAAGAACCTAAATTGTAGTGTCTGGATGGATGAATTTAAATCGTCCTGGGCTAATATTTTTGCTGTGACTTGTTTCACTCTCTGGAAATGGAGAAACCTTAAATTTCATAATAAATTAACTGTGTTGGATCTGCCTCTTAACTTGCTTCATGGTAATTTGCAGCGTTATCTTGTAGATAAAGTTCGGAAGGATTGGCTGGAGAAGCAACTTATGCGGGACTGCCAGGATGTTTGGACACCGCCTCCGGATGGATGCATGAAGGTTAATGTGGATGCTGCAGTGAATCTGGAAGGGGTGGCAGCAGCTGGAGGTTGCATACGGGATTTCAGAGGAGACTGGAAGGGTGGCTTCACCCACTTCATGGGTCAGACTGGGATTTTGGAGGCTGAGGTCTGGGCATTATACGATGGACTGAAAACAGCAAAGGATCTCAGTCACAAGAATATAATTGTTGAATCGGACTCTCAACTGGCAGTGGATTTGGTTGTTCAGAGTGGGAATGGGAACTCCCCTTTAAAAGGTTTAATTAAAGGGTGAAGAAATCTATTTGACTGGTTTGATTCGGTTTCCATTTGTAAATTTAATAGGAGTTGTAACAAGGCTGCTGATAGCCTTGCCAAGTTTGGGTTAAACTGTAACGGGGGTTATATTCGTTTCAGTATACCTCCTGAATGTTGTTGTTCTTGGATCTTCCAGGATAGTTCTCATCCTGGGAACTAATATATAAGATGTCGTTTTGGATAAAAAAAAAGTATTTTTACATATGAATTATACTACATGAAACTTGGAAAAACTAACCTTAGGAAGATAAATACTAAGGTGAAATGTATAACATATGATTAAGAATTATAAATGCAATATAGAAACAAACTATATAATATACAAGTGTATATTGAATTACATGCGATAACCAAAGTTCAAACATTTAGTATATTAATATACGAGACGAGTCCACACATGTAATATAACGTTTTTCCTAATCCCGAGTTAAACCGAAAACCCGATAAACGTTGTTAGAAAATAACGGGGAATGAACCGGGAGGTATTGGTGACGGTACGGGGTACCGCAGAGGAATGTCGTTATACGGGATGCTAATCTGTAACGTTATGTATTATTAGACTGTTAGAGGCGACACGAGGAGCATCGGATCTAGCTGATTCATACTCCACGGTTATATAATCATGTAACACCCCAACCCGAAATCCAATAACCTGAACGATGATAGCTCCCAAAGATAACTAGAAATGCAGCGGAAAATATATACATAACAACGGGTGGTGCTACAACGCCGCTAGTCACCCATGTGACTAACAAGGCTAACTCCAATACAACTTACAAATGATGCGGTATGAGCGCTGAGTACAAACCTCTTAAAACAACAAAAGTCGATAATAAACATACAGTACTGTAAGATGACACCGGTGGTAATAAACCCCTGTCTTAATTCTACCCCACCTACACTCGGTCGGGCAATCTCTTCATTCTTCAGGTACCTGGAATTGTTTAGCCATGAAACGGCTCAGCAAAATATTTGCCGGTATGAAATCGTGCAGCCCACAAGCTACTGGGCCACACCAACTATTTTGTCGAATACATGCAAGTCATTTTTATAAAGCTGTAAATAAACATCATAACATAATCATCACAAGCATCCATACAAGGATGACAATGTCACACAGAACAAGACTGCAGAAGGTCAAGTTAGATGTCCTGTATTTAATCATCAGTATTCAGATCCTCACAATGGGACTAACATGTATATAAGAGTACTTCACACAGCAGTGGAGGTATTGTGACCTCGTTAACCTCCTTCGTGGAGTAAGATAGTCGGGTATGATAAACCCTTAGACGAGATGGGACTCTCGTACATTAGGTGGGTAATTAGTCCCTTAGAAGATAACGTAGTTAACTCCTGCACTATAGAAAGGTGGGAATCGAACCCTCGAGAGGAATAAAGTCTTCCTCCCCACTTGAACTGTTGGGAATTGAACCCTCGAGAGGAATGAAGTCTTCCTCCCCACTTGAACTGTTGGGAATCGAACCCTCGAGAGGAATAAAGTCTTCCTCCCCACTTGTACTGTTCCGTCGCGACGTAAATTGTATAGGAGACGACCTGTGACAGGTACAACTCCGGTAGCATGCATGGCCAGCTCCAACTGGCCTCCTCGTTCTCGTAGTATAGAATTGTTAAATGTCACTCAAGGACAATGATCAAGAACACAATGTGTATTGTCGGTTGTCACGTTTAGAACAACGACGTTTGTTATAAAGTGAAGTTAGTGAGAAACTTGAGTACAAGTTCTCGGTATAATAAAGCGCATGTATTTAATCCACTGGTAAGGTAGTGTTGTATGCGTGGGACATACACATTACAGTTAGCAACATCACGCACATAGAATAACACAACAGTGCACAAGAGTAATACTACATTTTACAACAATTGTCTTGGTCGTTATTTCAAACAACAGATAGCACACAAGCCGGTGTAATCCGGTAGAAAGCTGTAACACCATGGATTTTGCCTTAAAACATAGTAAATAAAATAACAAAGCTAACGGTGAAAACGGCTTCGAAAACGGACCCCAAACGAGCCCTAAAAGTGCAAAACAAGCTTGGTCCGAACTTGTGTCCGGACATAGGAAGTTCGGACACAAGCCGA
>CM041780.1:90554195-90577333 GCA_023374045.1 Limonium bicolor | reverse complement strand
ATAAGTGATTCCCCAATAGTAACCTATAATTAAGGTGTTCCAAGTGTCGATTAGTTAAGGGACTTATAAACTAAACAACCTTCTTTCCTTACTGACTAGTAGTTCCAAGTTTACCATTATTCTCTCAAAAAGATTTGGGCTTGACTTGTTAACTAAATCCTTTACTAGGCCCATTTCGTTTAGTTTAGAACGATTTAGAATTTATTCCTGAGAGTGGCCCAAACTCTCTTTGAATTGTTTAAGTGGGCTTTTGGAGTTCATAGACTTGGGCTTAGTAGGTTAGCCCAAGACTGTTACGATTATGTTGTGTAATAAACCCTTAAGTTAATAGTGACTATTAAATTACACACCGATTAGAATTTAAGGTTTATCATATATATATATATATATATTCTACTAATTATAACTATCACAAGGAATACTATTTCCCTCATCTATTTTAATATATTTATATGCATATATATTTATATATATATCTATATGTATTAAGATTTACCCATAACATTTTTAGGAAATTTTATTGTATTTATTTATGTTTAATAACTTCTAGGCATAACTCAACCGACATATGGTTTAATAATAAAATGTTTTCCTTTATTTATTTTATAAATAAAGTATACCTGTATTAGAATTTAACTAGGACATCCCTTGTAACTTATCGAATTTAAACCATCTTATACTACAACTTTTAACTACATTCCATGTATGGTTCATTAAGTATTACTTTAACTATATCATAGGATACTAGCTCCTAAATATTTAGTTATTATAAGTGTTAGTTTATTTGCTTCCTGTTTTACCCTAAGTTACTACTTACTCCCTTTTATATATGATATATATATATATATATATATATATATATATATATTATATATATTCCTTTCCCTTAGTTTTAATTAAAAATATTAACTCCCATATAATATAATAAATAAATGTAAAATAATTAAATTCCCTGATTTACATAAGTTTCTACTTAAATAAGTATATATACATATATGTAAATAATTTCACGTCTCTTAAAAACCAATACCAAAACATTTATAAACTTACTGTTATAAGATGTTAATTTGGTTTCCCATACTTTCCCCAGCTTAAAAAGTTCATTACCAAACCATACTTTAATTTTTGGTTACATTAAAAACTAATATTATAGTTATTCTTATGAAAAACTCATAAACACAATTTTTAAAACCTTTTACCATTGCCCAAAAATCCCCAAATTTAATATACAGTAACTATAACATTTTAGACATATTATTAAAATTTTATTTCGTAAAAATATCTTTTTAATTTAGCCAAATAATTCCAGAAAACCCGTAACTTGCAAAAATCATAACTTACGTTTAAAAACTCCAAAACCATATTAATTTACATCAAAATAAACTAGATTAAATAAGGAATCTATGGTTAAAATTTCAAGTCAAAACACATATTTAAATTAACTCAACAAGTTAGGACTATTTACTGAAATTTAGAAACTTTTATAAACTTATTTGAGACGTTTTAATCTCGGCCGTCCAATCTTTTAAAACGAGATCGGACGGCCCCTGAACGCTGAGTTCATCAGCGAAAACAGAACCTAACCCGAGTACTAAATCACGTTTTTCTCACAATCTACAGAACGAAATCGAGTGATTCTTGTTCCTATGGTTTCGAAATCGAATTCCGGTTCTAATGACACCGATTTCCCCAATTATAATGCAGTATTCCGAAAGATAGGTTCTGGGTTCCATTCGACTAGGGTTCTAAGTTATTCGAATTCAATCTTGCAAAATTCTACACATATAGAGCATAATAAACTTAATTGGTGGTTGGGTTAGGTCGGAAACATGACTACGAACAGCAATATCGGAGCAATTTGATCGGAAACTCACCGGAGTTGCAAAAACGAGGGAATTCGAATCTGAAGTTCTAGAAAAATTCGAGTTTTCGAGCAGTTCACCAGGCCGACTTTGAGGATCTATAACTTGCAGTACAGATCGAGTTAGGCTATGAATAAGGGCTTAATCGAAAGTGCAAACTTACCTCTACATATTGATAACAAGAAATAATCCTAACTCGCAACACACAAAAAGAAATTAAGGTCGAAAGTCACGAGTTTATACCTTACAGTTTCGGTATGATTTTATGTGCTGGCGAAACCGAAACTTTAGACACCTTGTTCTTCCAAACGGTTGGGAATTGGCTTAGGTCATCAACATGAAAGTTTTATAGAAATTAGAGCTCTTCAAAACGAGCTAAAGAACGTGAAATTTGGATGAGAAACGAAGAAGTTATGGCTAGAGGAAGTTACCTGATTCGAAGGGAGAAACTGAAACTGCAGTTACGGTTTTTGCAGGGTGGCTACTTTGGCTCAGATTTCCGGTTGATTTAGAACGAGTTAGGGTTTGTGTGAGTTATGGTTGTTTAGAGGGAATGTAGGAGAAGGCAACAACGAAGACGGCACTCAAAAATTCCTTAAGATGAGAAAGTTATGAAGGTCACAAGATAGGGCAAAACCTGATTTCTGTTACCCGAAATTATAGGAGATAAACGACTAAGTATGCCGGGGCGCGATTCCCGAGACGCGCGCTGACTCAGCTGGCCATGCTACGTCAGCCCTTTATCAAAATTTTGGCTCTAAACTTCATTTGATCATAACTTTGGCTAGGATGATCCGTTTTTGACGTTCTTTTTATTGATCTTCATGGTTTTCCATAACCTATTTATTGGTATAGGTTTCATGGCCTGGTTTGACCATTCTCAAAAAGTCAACCCTAGCAAGGCTTAATAAGCTTTAAGGTTTCTAGGATTTTTGACTTTTAAGTTTCAAAACAATATTCCAACACTTCCTAAAATCTTTATAATATAGCTGGAGTGTTTAGAAATTTTCCCAAGATTTATTGACTTATAAATCTTATTATTAAATTCATAATACTATATAATAATTAGGGTAAATAGGAGAAAACCCCTAAATAAATTTCACAATTCCATATAATAATTTAATATTCATAATAATAATTTAATATTTAATTAAAGAAATCCCCTAAATTAATTTAAATTAATTTAGGGGTATTTCACTAGGCGACGAGTCCGAAGACAAGTCATATTTGGAAGTCAGGATCTGATAAGGATACCGACCTCCCTTAATACACATGTGCCGGTACCATTCCGGATTCCTCACTCCCCCATGTTCCAGTTAGTGGAAGTCCCAAAGTCAATGTTGTTAGTTAACCACTTTCGGTTACCAACAAAACAATATTTGGGAGTGTTCCTTATTCTCACACAATTCTTTACTAAATATTGTTAGTAAGTTCTCAAGGTAAGTTGTGTTAGTGCATCATAATCACACAATATAATATTCCGGTTGCATGCTTTATCTTGTTTAGTCGGAACATATAAACAATTAGCACACAAACCGAGGGACACCTCGTTAGCAAGCAGGCTATAAGAAAACCATACCATACACCGGAGATTGGCTAGCTCTTAATACCACGTTCGCCTAGTCCGTCGAACGCCTCCGACTATCTAGATCTGTAACCAGAACTAGTATTAGTATCTTGTGTCTTAGAACTAGTTTGGTTCTCTTTTCAACTTAAACCTCTTTCTAGGTTAACCCGGGTATAATAGTATACCGTTAAACGGGTTCGTTCATTTAAGAGCGTTTTCAAGCTCAATTCTAATTCATTAACATACTAACGTCGTTAGCAGTTACTTAGTTGCACAATTAGCAACTTTAGACTTATTCGGACCTTACAGGGGCGGCTATGAAGGGGTTTACCCTGTTCAATGGAACAGGGCCCCCAAATTGTTAGGGCCCCCAAAATTTTGGGGCCTTCTTAAAAAAAAATTGTAATTGAATTTTGACATTATTAATTTTGTTAGAAGTCAGATAAATAAAACAATAAATGAAGTTGTTTTGTCTTCCCGTATTCATTGGCAACCCTTCGACTTCTCAGTTCTCAGTTCTCTATTCTTTTTCTATTAACAACGTTTTTTTTTCTCTGCTTCTCCTCTGCTTGGTGTCTGGTCTTCTACTCCTTTGCTTCTCTTCACGACACCAGCTCATGGATTTTTGTTTTGTCTTCAATCGCCCCTGCTAATTGCACTCCACTTTTGATTGTAAACAAAAAAAAGTTAATCGCCTACCTATTGTTGTGTTGCTTGGTGTCTGGTCTTCTACCTACTGTTGTCTTCAATCGCGTGGGTGTAGTGGTGACCTGCTGGTTGCTGTCGTCGTTAGATAAGCACGAAAGAAACCAGGGGCGGCTATGAAGTTGCTGAAGTCATTTCTTCGTTCGACAATGTCTCAAGAAAGACTTAATGGGCTGGCAATGTTAGCTATCGAGCATGATGTTTTGGAGCAATTGACATATGAAGAACTTGTTGATGATTTTGCTACAAAGAATGCTAGACGAATGGCTATTTTTAAGTGATTGCTCGATAATGAGTACATTTCATATACTTTGTACGTATTGTCATCTTTTGACATTTTATCTCATCACATAGTTTAATATAAAATTATATTATGACACAGTTAAATAATTTTTTTATATTTTATTTAAAATTTAATTTATATAGGGCCCCATTTAAATACTCAGCACAGGGCCCGTATATTATTGAGCCGCCCCTGGGACCTTATATTAGGTTTTCGTAGTTTTCACTATTCATCCGTATCTCACTATTCATTTATACGGTCTCGTATTCTACTATTCATTTATACGGCCTCGTATTTTACTATTCACCATATTTCACTATTCATGTATACGTCTCGTATTTTACTGTTCACATATACGTATTTCCTATTCATGTATACGGATACTATTCAAGTATACGAGTACTATTCATGTATACCAAAATTTCTCGTATACGTCCGTATGATACTCCGTATCATACGTATTTATTTCTTTTTCCAATATAACTTGTATTTTCACTAAAAATCCTTTAATATTGATTTCTTCTATTTTTCTTAAATTACGGGTATACCTCTCGTATACCCCAAGTTATATACGGGTCCCGTTTAACCCCGAGTTAACTCTGTTTCTTTTACAATTTGTTTCTAAATTCTTTATTTAATATCCTTAACCTTCTAAACACATAAAAATGTGTTATTTACATTCCTTACCCATAGCTTTCTTTTAATTCCTATTTTACTCATAATAAGTTCTGTACTTGTTATTTTTATTTCTAATTTCTTCCAAAGTCTTTCTTAATCAATTTCTTTTATACTTTTGGTCAATTACCAAAATATACCCAAGTTTGACCAGTCTTTTGCCGTCAAACCCCCTGACTTTCCAAAATTTACAATTTTCCCCTAAACTTAATTTATCTTAACTTTTTATTCCTTAAACATTTTAATACCTAATCTTTTGGTATAAATTTTATTCTAACTCATCCTAACATTTTATAAACTGTCATTGACCATGTTTGACCACGTTTGACTAGTAAAATTACCATTTTACCCTTGTGGTTTATTCTATCATTTATTAACCAATTTAACTCCAGTTAATTTCTAATTTTCGTAATTAATATACCTATAGATTTTTGAACATCAAAAATCATTTTAAACATCTCTAAATCACCAGATTTAATTATCTAATGTTATAGTATATATATACCATCCTTTATTAACTTTTAAATATACCAAAAACCTTATAAATCCTTATAATTCTTATAATCCCTTTATAAATTGTAAACTTAATTCTACAATTATTTTCTCATCACCTGAACTCTCAAAAATTCCATATTAACCTCATATATTTTTGGCAATCACATTATGTTACCAAAACTTCTTAAATTTTACATATTACTCTTAGTTACTCTAATTCTTTTAATTTAACTAAGTTAGATAATTTTTCTAACTCAATTATATGCCCATAATTTTCGGCCATAATATATATCATAGTTTATGAATTTTTCTTGTATATTATGATAGCTTATATTGAAGCTTATATCATAAGGAGTATAAATCTATTCTTAGATTTAATAAACATTAACTTTAATAAGCTAAAAATTGAATATTAATCACTAAAATTTCGGCAATAAATAATAAGATGAAGAACATGTTAGATATTATATAGATCAACAATTAGAACCTTGAAATAGGTAGTTGTAGGATTTACCTTGTATATTAACCTTTAGCTTAATATTTAAGCTTGATTTCCTTAGAAATTTTGACAGCAATTTGCTAAAGAAATTGGTTCCAAAATCATAGAATAAGATGAATAATAAGAAGGGTTAGTAACCCTAGGCACTCGGCCTTGATGAAAATCAAAGAACAAAGAGTTTCCAAGAAGGCAATATTTTACCTCGAGAATCAAAGGCACTCCTTCGTGGTTTTTCCTCAGAGTTTGGACACCCATGAGATATGGATGTAAAGATCTTCGAAAGAGGATTCGAACGAGCTATCAAGCTTGGAATTTGGACTTAAGATGAGAAAGTTATGATTTGTACAAGACAAGATGTTCTTTAAGGTTCTAATCTAGCTAAATGGTGTTTTTCATGGAGTTTCTCCAAACGGAGGAGGAGCCACGAGTTCAGGAGCTCTAAGAAGGATGAATGAGTGTCTGATTGATGAATTATTCAGGGTACATTGTGATAAGGCACTCATGGAAAGGCATAGTAAGTGAAAAGTAAGTAAAATAGCATTTTGACACCTTTAATGACTCACCCTTGGGCGGCAGCATTAGTCACCATTTTGTCTGATTTTTGTTTGTTTCTCCGTTGTACTTATGTAATATTAGATGTATTAATCTTGTACATAAGGACTTATACCATGTGTTAGGTATGTTACATAGCCGAAAATGCCTTAAAGCACCATTTTATGTGCTTCCGGGTTCACATTGATTATGTAATTTGTTTTGGCTAGTTTAAATGTGTCGTTAGTATATTTACATCATTTAGAAACTTTTTTCATGAAATATCATGTTTCTCATTCCAATTTAAACCAAGTCGTTTAGTTGTTTCTCCTTGACTTTCGTCAGTTTTAATCCCTGGCTTACTGTGAGCTTGTATACTTATTTTGTGTGTATATGTAATGGTTCCTGTGACCATTTAATTGTTGTCTCATTGGTTCTTTATGGTATTTAGGATCATTAGCCTTTTTGTTCCATGTATACATGCTTAAAGCACATTTTTCCTTAAAGCACATTTTTGTGCTCTAAGGTACGTTTTTGGTTTAAACGCTAATTTCGCTTAATGCGTATTACTACTCTTAGGGATATTTCATAAATTAAATCTTTTGGGAACTCATTGGTAGTCCATAATTTATTTGTGCCCTTTAAAACACCTTTTTGCTCTAATTGTTCTTAAAGCATGTTTTGGTGTAAATTGTTATTTAACACTTCTTCTAAGGTTTCTAAGGCACGTTCTAGCCTTAGTATATCCTAATTAGATAGTTCATTAATATATTAAGGTTTGGGGTATTTCAATCTACCCCCCTTAAAAGAACTTTGTCCCAAAGTTCCTATGTATCAATATCTCTTAGAATACACAGGTAACTTCACACTAAAAGATCATATAGATCACTCAATATCTGTATAGGCATTCTGACTCATAAGGTCTGCCATATATATATATATATTCACCGCACTTACCACACAACATGTCTTTTGCATGTTTTAGTAATGAAATACTCTTTGTATATTCTTTGCTGCATACTCCTCATGTTACCGGTCCGAAGACAAAGGTTTTCATGTCCTCGAGTTCGTGAGCAAGTAATACAGAAAATGTTACCCGCAAGTACCGATTGCGCTGGACTCTTACGCTCTCTAGTCCACGGTCCTTTGGAAGGTCAAAATGTCACATACTTTTGTTGTATCCCCCCCATGTCGTCGGTCAGAAGACAAAGGCTCGTACGTCCACGCCTTCATAGGTTGAGTGATACACAACCATTTTGTTCTCCTCGTGTCACCGATCCGAAGACAAAGGCACATACGTCCTCGGTTCCATGAGCGAGACTTAGTAAAGAAAATACATGTCAACTCCAATTCCACTTTATGCTACTGCATCTATTCTTAACGTGATTAATTGTGACCACTTCAGGAACTCTCAGGAATCATCCGACCCTGATGTGATCATCATCAGTGTTGAACTATCCTTTCACCTCAATTTGTGTTCAGTTTCCCTTGATCTGTACCGGATCAAGTTCCACCTCCCACGTCAACTTCAAACAATCAAATAATTATTCATATAGCAGTTTATATCTTTTAGTCCTTCTAGTCATAATTATAAATCAATACATCTCCAAATTATGGAACTCAATCCATAAATCATTCTCAATTCACCTCTCAGCAGTTACCTAGAGAATTTTGTTCTTACTAGGTTCTACATCGGTTTCATACTGATTCATACCTCATAATATTACTATATTCGGTCTCATATCAATATATATCGTAGGGATCTTAATTCCCCTGGAGTTTCTACTCCTCTTTACCTGAATTCTCGCACCGAAGTTTAACGAGGTAGTCCTTTAATACATCTGGTATTCGCATCTATTTGTGCGTAATAACCACAACCAAATAAGAATGAATACATATGTTTTTGTAACATACGTATCAAACATCACAACTAATTGTATTGTGCTATGCACAGTGTAGTTTACGTACTCAATACGTGAAACATACGCTAAGTGATTTTGTGCTCTACCCCCCTTAAAATGGATTACGCCCACGTAATCAACATTATATCATCCTTGAATGTAGGTTCAAGATGTTTAGGTGTCATGGAGCAGTCTAGCTTCCATGTAGTATATCTCACATTATGATTGGATCAGAGGGTCTTCACCATGGTAATGGCTTAGTCTCTGTATCAAGGATTCTTATTGGTGTTTATACCAATCTTACAAGTGGGTTCGAGTGTACCCTCTAAGGCTCCAAATTATTTGGTAGAGAAGTCGTATATTTTATTCGACTGGAAGATGTGAGACACATCATTCATTTTTCTCTTTTGTTAGGTATATTAAACCTTTAAGATATTCCACTAGCTTCTGCTGTGCGACTATGATAATCTTGGGGCTTAGTTTGCCCTTCCTATCCTCTTCAATATGTTTTACAGCTCCTTTGTATCCTTATAATTTAGGAATAAAGGTCTCTTAATGGACGTGTGGTATCTTTATCTATACACGGTCTCAATGAGTTATAACTTGTCTATCAAGTTCTCTGGAGATCTGATGTTCATGCTCTTATTACGCCTTCCAGCATCTGAATTGTTTCCTGCTAACTGACCCTCAGTCTGAGATTCCTTTGTAATATGGACTTACTGTTTAGTGCTTATTGCTCTTCACAATTTCCGTGAAAATCTTGAGACATATTAAATGTTCGTACTTAGTAATCAGTGCTCCCCGCACTCATAACTTTTTATTATTTTCCTCCTAGAACGAGTTCTTTGATTCCTTTAGACTCGTTGGTTTAACTGAGTTCTTCCTCTTCAATTGTCCGCGGTAAATTGTTGTTCTGGTGTGAGTTTGCATCGCTGACTGTCGTACGAAGTCGACTACTTCTCGCGTTCCTTACACTCCTCGTTTACATATATGGGGTACCTTACTGATACATTGCTACTTACCCGACTAACTTATAATTAAGTCTATCAGGCTCACAAGCTCCTTTGGAGTGCGGTCGTCCCACATCTCGTTTAAGTATACTCGTAGTGTTCGTCACACACTTAGTTACAGCTAATTTGTGAAGTATTCTGTTGTCGATCTCCTCTTTCATCATTCCATGATAACGCACATATCGTTTTTCTTGAACTTAATCAAGGAATATCCATCTACTGGGTTCATAACTACATTATACCTTCTGTATTTAGTACGGACTCGATCCTTTAGTAATTTGAGGTCTCTTTCCTTAGAGCCTCTTATCTCATTTCTCATGTCGTTCCACTAGGAATGCACTTCCAGTTCCTTACGGAATGGACAGTGTGCTTCCTGTGAAACCTTTCATCACATGGTCCAGACTACTGGCGTTACTGCACAGTCTGTCTCCAATTTCATCACCCTACTTACATCTGATTTTAATTCATAAATTTGATTGCTTTCGTGTCAATACTTGATGGTTTACATATGTAATGGTCGCCTTGCTGCGCACCATAACTTAATCCACTTACCAGGTATTATTCTCATGGCCTCCACTACCAAAGTAGCTTTAGCTTTCTTATATTGCCCATTGATGGCGTGATTCTTGGTCGTTTTACTTCAACGTCTTGTCTTATTTTCAATCCCTTTCTGGTGTAAACACACCGGGAGTTCCCCAGGTTTGATGTAAGGCGGTTGTCGCATCATACTGTAAGATTGTTATCATTCAGCTCGAAGATAATTGCTTCAAATTTCAGGTTTATTTCACTCAAAGTCTCATAACCAGGAGAGGTATCCGCACCCTCAAGGAGTGGTTCGTTCTCCGCCCCCGTCATTTATATTATCTCTCTATTCTCATTGGTGCCCTTTTCTGGTAATTCCTCCTCAATTTAGTATAGGTTTTCATAACCACTCGTATGTACGAGTTGTAGTTCATTCATGGCCTAGATAAGCCTTTTTATGCTTTCTTGCGCCTCGAGCTCTGATGTATCTAACATCCTTGGCTCGTAGGCCCTTAATGCTTGATTAGTCTCAAGTGAGAGCCGGTGTTCGGTTCACTGTTGTATTTTTAATCATCTATAGGTTATCCATAATAATTCTCTTATTCTTTGAACTTGTCAATGTTGGGTCACATCATTGGATGTACTATTGGGTTTCACAATAAGTTGCTGTATCTCGCTTCCTGTTGTGGAAGTTCGCTTAGGTAATCCGATGTTAATCAGTGTTTGTGACAATACCTTCGCTCTCATAGACTTGCGTCTTTTAGCAATTAAGGATTTGTTTTCATTAGGCATCTGCCTTCCGGTGTCTAAGTCGGATATTTACCCTAGCTATCATGTGTTTCCATGTCAATACTTTGTTCCACTTTCGTTGACTACGCCACCCGTTAATGACTAATCATACTTGGGTGTTAATGAGTTAGGCAAGCAATACTAACCATCGTTTATGGGTCTTTTTCTGCTCAACTATACCAACTCTATGGTGTAGTCCTTTTGAGGTTCTCTCTTTCGGGATTGCACGTCTTTGATCCTTGGTAGGTCATTGCTTAAATTTGTTTTCTCTGATTCTGTTTCTGGGGTTTATCAACATCCTCAATGAAGAGTGCTGTTAATAGTATTATTCTGGGAGTTCATCCCGTTTTTATTGAAAGTTGTTATGTCATCCGTCTTCATTGTATGTCGTAATACCTTCCTTGTAGGTTATTACTTACATCTGGTCTTCTCACATTGTTGAGTAATCTCTTCGGTTCTTCTATTCAAGGTTAGGCTTGGTTTTAGGTTGAAGTTCTTACCTGTAGTGTAGGTTGTCTGTTGTTGATGCTCACGTCGTTTAGTTTCCTGACCAAGTCCAGCTCCCTGCTGACTGGTGTATCGATTTAGTTGTCATGGTCAGGCCGTCAGACCCTCCTAATGTTTCGCTCTTCAGTCTTAAGGAATTGTAATCCGGTGTTAATATGTATTATATTCGTGGTTTTTACCATTTGGTCTTCACGGCTTCTCGTATAGCTTCATTGCGGCAGCACTTGCCAAGACAAGTGCGCCATGCAAGATGGGCTATCGGTACTGTGTACGTCGGTAATCGTACATTCTCTTAACTCCACGTAATTAGTAGTCCACTGGACTCCTTCTTTGCCCTTTTTGGCTTTGGTTAATTGATTATCTGGGCAGCTTCCTGATTGCTTTTGTTAGTATAGTTACTTATCAGGGTATTCCTCTTTCTGAGGGGACCCTCTTTCTTTCGCTTTCGCCTTGGTTCTCAATCTCATTTCCACACCTTCATCGTGGTTATCGTGTATTGACTCTCCTTAGGCACTACGTCGTAGTCCTATCTTGGAGTATGACTTGCATATGTTTTCGTAGTCATCTGAGCTATTGCAGTTAGGTCTTTGCAACCCCCTTTTTGTGTAAATTCGGAGTTACCCACTGCATAATTGACTTTTAGGTAGTCCCTATGCTCTTGCACGGTATTATCCCGCTGTTATTGCTCCCTTGGATTGTTGTCCGGTGTTTTTGTCGCTTCTCTTTTCCTCTCATTGCACTCATAGTGCTTTTCTTCTTACTGGTATGGCGGGGTTATATCGACTGCATAGCATGTCAACCCGAGTTGCCGGTAATTATTATTCTCTCATTGGTAAGATTCCGTTGGTAGTACCTATTTCAACGTTGTGCTCCAATTAGGATGAAATACCCCTAAATTAATTTAAATTAATTTAAGGGATTTCTTTTATTAAACCTGTAATAATACTATTAAGTATTAAATTATTATATGGAATTATGAATATTAAATTATTATATGGAATTATGAATATTAAATTATTATATGGAATTATGAATATTAAATTAATATAAGGGGTTGTGAAATTTATTTAGGGGTTTTCTCCTAATTATTATATATTATTCTATAGTATTATGAATTTAATAATAAGATTTATAAGTCAATAAATCTTGGGGAAATTTATAAACACTCCAATATATTATAAAGATTTTAGGAAGTGTTGGAACATTGTTTTGAAACATAAAAGTCAATATAAAATTCTAGAAACCTTAAAGCTTATTAAGCCTTGCTAGAGTTGACTTTTTGAGAATGGTCAAACCAGGTCATGAAACCTATACCAATAAATAGGTTATGAAAAACCATGAAAATCGATAAAAAGAACGTCAAAAACGGATCATCCTAGCCAAAGTTATGCTAGATTGAAGTTTTGAGTCAAAAATTTGAAAGATGCCACGTGTCACTCTGTCACGGGTCGCCAACACTTAGCCAATTTATCCCTCGAATTTCGGTAACAGAATTCATGATTTTGCCCTAACTTTGGACGGCTGTATCTCACTCATCTCTCAATATTTTTCAATGCCGTCTTTTTCATTCTCTTCTCCTTTGAATCCTCTTTCCAACCATTACTCACACATACCCTAATTCATTATACATCATCCGGAAATTCGATCCAAAGTAGGCACCTTGCAAAACCGAAACTGCAGATTCCAGTTTTTCCTTTCGAATCAGGTAACTTCGACTAACCATAACTTCTTCTTTCTCATCAAATTTCGTGTTCTTTAGCTCGTTTTAAAGAGCGCTAATCCCCTACAACTTTCATGTTTATGCCCAAGTCCAATTCGTAACCAGTTGGGAGATATAGAGGCCTAAAGTTTCGGTCTTGCCAGCACATAAAATAATACCGAAACAGAGAGGTAAACTCGTGTTTTGTGACTTCGATTTCTTTCTGTGTGATGCGAGTTAGGATTAGTGCTTGCTATCATTGTGTAGATATACAATTCTTCTTTCCAATGAGCCCTTACTCATTATCTAACCCGTCTTGTACTGCTAGTTATAGATCCTCAAAGTTGGCACCCCGAACTGTCTAAAGTTCGAGTTTTTCCAGTTTTTCCGAATCGGAATTCATCCAATTCGCACAATCCGGTGAGTCTCCGATCAAATTGCTCCGATATTGTTGTTCTTAGTCATGATTTCGACCTAATCCATGTGCCAATTTAGTCAATTTCGTGTTAGGTTAGGAGAATTTGGATGATTTGTATCCGATTTGTATTCTGTACCGAGATAAACCCTAGCTTCCAAATCGAATTCGAATCTTGATGAAATCTGCATTATAATTGGGGAAATTGATACCAATAGAACCGAAATTTGATTACGAATCCATAGAAACAAAAATCACTCGATTTCGTTCTGTAGATTAGGAGATATTCGCGAATTAGTACTCGATCTGCTCACTGAGTTCGCTGATGAACTCGCAACACAGGGGCCGTCCGATCTCGTTTTAAGAGATTGGACGGCCAAGATTAGATCTGGTAATAATAAGTTGTTAAGTTTCTATAAAAAAATCAGTAAATAGCTCTAACTTGTTAATTTTAGTTAATGGCCTTCCCGAAGGTATTTTGACTTGAAATTTTAACCATAGGTTCCTTATTTTATCTAGTTTATATTGATGTAAATTATTATGGTTTTGGAGTTTTTAAACATAAGTTATGATTTTTACAAGTTACGGGTTTTCTGGAATTATTTGGCTAAATTAAAAAGATATTTTTATGAAATAAAAATTTTATAATATGTCTAAAATGTTTAGTTACTGTATATTAAGTTTGGGAATTTTTGGGCAACGGGAAAAGGTTTTAAAAATTGTGTTTGTGAGTTTTTCATAAGAATAACTTATAATATATAGTTTTTAATGTAATCAAAAATTAAAGTATAGTTGATTAATGAACTTTATAGGTTGGGGAAAATATAATAAGACTAATTAACATTTAATACAGTATGTTTATAAATATTTTGGGTATTAACTTTAAGTGAAGTAAAAATTGTTACATATATTATATATATATATATATATATATATATATATATATATATATATATATATATGAGAGAAATAAATAGAAACTTATATTAAATCAAGGAATTTAACTAAACTACATTTTATTTATTATATATAATATGGAAGCTAATATGTTTAACTAAAACTAAGGGAAAATACTCTATTTTATAAACCATAAATCAGTTGTGGATATGTCTAAAAGATATTAAATATAATTAAATACAATATAATTTCTTAAAGAATGTTCTGGATAAATCTTGATATATGTGGATATATATATATATATATATATAAATTCAATAAAATAGATAAAGGAAATAACATTCCTTGTGAGAAATATCATAGTAAGGATATATATATATATACGATAAATAAATAAGTAAAGAAATAAAATACCTTATAGAAAATATAATATGAAGGAATTAATGAGTTAAAATAAAACCTCTACATAATACTAGTAATAGAATACTATATGAGGTGGTATTAATTTATGGTTATGAATTGAGGTTGTAGTTACCCTTGAATTTCTAAGTATAAACAGTATTAAAATACATGTATATATTTAGTCAATGTCCACAATGTAAATCTATAATTGGGTTAAGAAATTAATAAGTTGAAATTTAGGAATATTCGTAATTAGTTTACATAAAGTGTTACACAAATAGATCTTATTATATAATTGATAATAAAATGAATGAAATGCTTTTACATTTAAATGTTCATATTATATAAACAATAATAAAGTAAATGAGTTACTTTTACATCTAAATGTGAAGAGGATAAATAAGTCTAGATTTAATCATTTCTTAATATTTATAGTATTGAGTAATAACTTAATATTTTGAGACAAAATCATTAAAAGGGATTATGGTATAAGACTATATTAAACTATGATTAGGAAATTACTCTAAATAATAATCCTTAAGTTTCTTAGAATTAGTTAGCCATATAAAATACATTTATTACTAATATTCAAGATGTGAGTTTATAAATAAGTGTTGTACATAATAGTTAAAGATTTACTAAAAGGTTTATAAATAGAAATTAGATACATAAACCTTTGAACCTTTATTTAGAGGAACTAAGTTACATAAGAGGCTATAAGGATTTACCTTTTGACACGGGAAATATTAATGTGTCATTTGAATATAAGGTATGGGGATTTTTCATAATAGATTATCTTATTAAATAATTAACAATTCCACTTACGAACCAGAATTTAATTCTTGGATAAATTCTACTTTATGTAGATATATTGTCCATCCTAAATACAATAAAGGAAATTAATTTATTAAGTTGTTTCTTTGAAACCTTTGGTCTTGTAAGTAATATAAATGTATTTAAGGCATAAGTTTATTAAAATTTAGTACAAAGGATTATACATACTCTATGGAGAGAATGTGTGTAAAAATTAAATACTTGGGAAATTAAAATGTAAGTAAGGATACATAAAAAGGGTTATCTTAAAACACCTTATTATATAGGTAATAATTAAGCAAATAATGTACCTTGTGAATACTAGATGTAGGAGTTCGATAAGTCTAAGTTAACTATAATATTTTTTCAGGATGAAAAGTAATTTAACATCTTATGTCAAGATTATTAGCTGGATGTAATAAAAAGTCATTCTGAACTAAGGATATGATAATTGAGTTTAGTGACTCGATTTAGTTATAATAAATTGTATCTACAACACTACGATTTCAGTATACGGGATGTAGATCTGAATTAAGTTAAGGGGGAAGACTTAGTTATAATGGATTATCTAGTAGATATTGATAAAGATACATAGTCAATAAATTGTGAAATAATAGTATAGTATTCTAAGATAAACCCATAATTGGTCATAACACGATGTATGTCCTAAAGTAAGAATAAAAGTATTGAGCTTAAGAATTGTTATTGAAATTCTAAGATTGATTGAATAACGTATAATGCACTTATGTTATAAAGGTCTTTAATGTGAGAATTATGGTTAGGTATGGGTAAAGTGGATAAGGGTGGAACAATTAACAAGTGTTAATAAAATACATTCCTTGATCCTACAACCTTGGGCTATACAACCTTCTAAAATAAGTCAAAGGTTATACATAACATTTAAGCGAGGGCTTATAAGATAATTGAGATTTGGAGATAAGAGAGAAGAATTCATTTAAGTTTTGCTTAGGGTACGGGTTATTGATAGTAAGTTATCTTTAATATTCTTCAGAGTACTGTTGATTGTTTGCGCAAGTAGATTAGAACTGCTACAACGTTACCCAGGTACGATTTCTCGTACTCAGCTTGTTGTGTTTTGGACTTTATAGAATGTTTTGTACGGTTTCTCGTACTCAGCTTGTGGTGTTCTGGACCTTATGGAATGTTCTGTACGATTTCTCGTACTCGATACTTTTGCTGATGGACTTTATGAAATGTTTTGGAACACCAACTGATCTTGAATTGATTTCAAAAGGAAACTGTTTGGGTGACTAACTGAGCTTGCTGTGACTAACTGAGCCTGTATGTGAAACTTCCTTGGTTATTGGTTCCTCCTATCTAGTTGTTTCACTAGTTATTAACTGCCTAGGGTTTACGCTTCTGCACTCTGTAGGACTGAGTGTTTTGGTATTGCTCTGGTGCAGTTAATGATCTAGTGGGGTAACTGGGAATATAGGAAAGTATCTGGTATTGGTAAATTCTTCCTTTGGACTATGGGTATTGTTTCATCCATGAGTCGAGTTTGATCAGCCTAATTGGGAATGGATTCTTTCTATTGGGTATTAATTGTTGAGGGTTTACGCCTCTGCACTCTGTAGGACTGAGTGTTTTGGTATTGCTCTTGTGCAGTTAATAATCTAATGGGAATATGGGAAATGTTAATCTTGGTACTGAGTATGGATTATTTATATAAGTGGTGCACACACTTTTCACCGATGACTGAGAACGGGTCGGTGGCAGCGGAGGTCTGCTATACCTCGCCCTTTGTGGCAACTGACAGCGGAGGTCTGTTTACCTCGCCCTTTGTGGCAACTGACAGCGGAGGTCTGTTTACCTCGCCCTTGTGGCAACTGACTGGCGGTGGGGGCCATCTCTCCCAATTGGTATTCCACTCTTGAGTATATTTGGTCTATGGGAATCATCTTCTGAAATGGTGGAGACATAAACTGTCTACCACGGGTTATGGATATTAATGTCACTCCTGGTCCTTTGTGACTACTTAAGTCTTTCTCTTCTTAACCAGAATTGGTTCTAACATCAACAATGGATGCTTGCTAACTATGTGGTGTGACTACTTAAGTGGATGACTTGTTTTGGAAGTTCTCTATCTCTATCTTTGTCTTATTTTCTTTTCTCTTTAACTTGATTGTTTTGAAGTGCTTTATCTCTGTTTTACTTTTAAGAGTTTGTTTTCATGTTACTATTTATTTTGAAGAGTTATGTTTTATAAGTTTGTTTTTGGAGAATTGTACCAGTTCCATTCCAGGGAACTGACCCGCCCCTTTTGGGGTGGGCTGCTTGGTTTCATCTTGCAGGTACGAATTGATTTACAGGTGGCCACGAAGAGAATGAGCGTTTGGGATGGGACTAGGTTTTTTGAAGAGTTAATGTGTTTTATTATTATGTTTTGTTAAGTTTTTCTCGAGTTCAGACCGTAGCTTTTGTAGGTTGTAAGTTGTAATTGGTGAGGTTTGGTGCCGGGTGTTTGGAACCCGATGGTCTGTAATCGTCTTAGAGTTTTATTTCCGCTGTATTTATGGTTAATAGGGGTGTTACATAGGACCTTCAAGTCTTGAAAGACTATTGCATAACGAGGTGTTTCTCGTATTTGCACAATGCTAATTAACTGGCAGATCGGGTTCTCCCAAGTAAGAGAAAGCTTTCATCTCTCTGGCGTTAGTTTCTAGTATCTTAGAACCAGGGGCGCAGAGGGCGGATCAGGTATTATAGATATCCGATACACATCAGGAAATCCTAACTAACGCACCTCTCGCACTAAGACTCAACCCTTATCCCAAAGTCTACTATTCATAACTCGGTAATTCCTAAGCTAGGTAATTTCCAGTCATCAGAGCGTAGCTACGCTCTGATACCACTTTTTGTAACACCCCATCTCCAAATACAATGATTGTCACCCTAAGTCCATCTTGTTTATTAACAACGCAGCGGAAAAGTTCTACTAAATTGGTGTTACCACCGTTAGTCACCCACGTGACTAACTAGGCCTATTCTCTTACAAGTCACGGTCTGACTAACCGGATAATTACCCGAGCATCTATACAATACAATCCATAAACCATAACTTATACCGAGTATCTCATATCATACATCATACTAACATCTCATTCGTTTACTAAACGAGTGTACAAGTATAACTTGTGTAACAAATGTAAAAGCAACCCGAAGTACTCTACCCGTTCCTACTCTCAGGACGGTCGTCTTCTGCTATTCACCTGCAAAATAAACAGTTGCCCCCGAGGGGGTCAGCACCTTTGCTGGTACGATTCTCTTATAGCCCCCAAGCTAACGGGGTTGCGACGACTAATTGTCGATAGCATGAAGTTGATTAGATACACAACATAAGTAAGAAGTGCAATAAACAACAAGCCACATATGAACAAACATAGTTCACACACAATGAACGACTTAAAAGCGTTCCCTTAATAAGTGAGTTAATCATTTAACTCCTTAAGATATGATTTCTCTTAATCGTAGTCCATTCTTATCTTACCTCAATCTTAATCCTTATCTCAAATATTATCGCAAATAAGACAATCGTTCTTTAATTAGAACTGATTGTACCTTAGTTCGTTGTTTATTTTTGTCGGGTTGTTATTAACCCTAGCCAGTGAGTTATCAACTCCACTAGTTTAAATAAACAATATTTCTTAAATTATGAGGGGTGTAGGCTTGACCCTCCTGCGCCAACTGAATTTGCCTACCACCTCGAACTGTTCATCCATGGTGGTCGAGTCTATTTGTCGACTCTAGGCGACGAGTCCAAAGACAAGTCATATTTGGAAGTCGGGATCTGATAAGGATACCGACCTCCCCCAATACACATGTGCCGGTACCATTCCGGATTCCTCACTCCCCCAAGTTCCAGTTAGTGGAAGTCCCAAAGTCAATGTTGTTAGTTAACCACTTTCGGTTACCAACAAAACAATATTTGGGAGTGTTCCTTATTCTCACACAATTATTTACTAAATATTGTTAATAAGTTCTCAAGGTAAGTTGTGTTAGTGCATCATAATCACACAACATAATATTCCGGTTGCATGCTTTATCTTGTTTAGTCGGACCATATAAACAATTAGCACACAAACCGAGGGACACCTCTTTAGCAAGCAGGCTACAAGAAAACCATACCATACACCGGAGATTGGCTAGCTCTTAATACTACGTTCGCCTAGTCCGTCGAACGCCTCTAACTATCTAGATCTGTAACCAGAACTAGTATTAGTATCTTGTGTCTTAGAACTAGTTTGGTTCTCTTTTCAACTTAAACCTCTTTCTAGGTTAACCCGGGTATAATAGTTTACCGTTAAACGGGTTCATTCATTTAAGAGCGTTTTCAAGCTCAATTCTAATTCATTAACATACTAACGTCGTCAGCAGTTACTTAGTTACACAGTTAGCAACATTAGACTTATTCGGACCTTGTATTAGGTTTTCGTAGTTTTCACTATTCATCTGTATCTCACTATTCATTTATACGGTCTCGTATTCTACTATTCATTTATACGGCCTCGTATTTTACTATTCACCGTATTTCACTATTCACGTATACGTCTCGTATTTTACTGTTCACGTATACGTATTTCCTATTCATGTATACGGATACTATTCACGTATATGAGTACTATTCATGTATACCAAAATTCTCGTATACGTCCGTATGATACTCCGTATCAGACGTATTTATTTCTTTTTCCAATATAACTTGTATTTTCACTAAAAATCCTTTAATATTGATTTCTTCTATTTTTCTTAAATTACGGGTATACCTCTCGTATACCCCAAGTTACTGGGTTGCTATTCGCAGTACAAAATTACTAATCACCGCAGTACAAAATTTTTTAATTCATATTGACGTTGTACACATGTAGTGACATCGTGTCGTAAATTTTGTTTTTCAAAATATGCATTTCGTCACCGTGAACCGTAAAAAACGCTCTCATTGTATCGTTAAAGCCGTTTTTATTGTGTTCGAACGTTATAATCGAGACTTGACATTGGTAAATGAAGTTTTACGTTATGTTTGATTAAATTACAGACATTGTCACAATTTCAGAAACGTCGTATTGAAAATGTAGTCGATAACGCCAATTTCGGGTAAAAAAACGCTCTCGTTGTAGTAAAAGTCGTTAAACCCGTTTTTATTGTGTTTGGATGTTATAATTGTAATTTCATGCTAAGTTGTTGATGTTTACTGTATTTAGTACGAAACGATTTAATATCTTGAAAACGAGTCAAAACGAGCGTTTTTTGAAAAAACGCTCCAAAACGTGCACGTTATATATAAACGGGATGTGTTCGGTATCTTCATTTCTCACGAACGCACCATCTCTCCTCCAAACTATCTCGCCGGAATCCTCTCTTCCTGATCGCCGGAGCCACCGCCGACCACCGCCGGAAAAATTTTCCGGTGAGTTTTTCAATTTTTTTTTTGCAAGTTATAGATCTTGATGTTGTGATTTCAAATATGTTGTTAGAATTTAGAAATACACATTAAATTAGCCTAGATCTACAAAATAAAAATCTGGAAAAAAAGCTTGAAACTCCATTAATGGAGTTCAGTCACTCGCCTCAAAACGGGACACTACCTGCATCTCCTCGCCGCGCCGACAAAGGCGAGTTATCGCCGCTCGCCTCTTGCTTGGACACGACCCTGCTCTTCTCGCCGCGCCACAAAAGGCGTCTCCATGCTGCTCGCCTTCGCCATCGACACGACCTTCCTCAACTAGCCGCGCCGACAAAGGCGTTCCTGCGCTTCTCGCCCTCGACGCAAAGGCGTCCTCGCCTGCTTCGCCTCCGCTGCAAAGGCGACCGTAGAAGACTCGCCCCGTCTGTTGGGGCGAGATGGGTTTTTTTTTTAATTTTTTTTATATTGGTTAATATAATTATAAATCATGAAAAATTTAATTTAAAAAGTGCTAATAAAACAACTAAAATATTAAACAAGAGAATGACAATTATAAAGTCAAGAGTTACAATTATATAGAACAATTATTATAAATCATGAAAAAATAAATTGAAAAAATGCTAATAAAACAAGTAAAATATAAAAGAGAATGACAATTATAAAGTCAAGAGTTACAATATATAGAATAATTATTATAAATCATAAATTACCTAGTAATTTTACTAAGTTGTAGTTCTATTTTCTGAACTTTCTTTTTCCTTGTATTATGGCAGGAAATTGGAGCTTGAGAATCATTTGAAATTGCCAATAAAAACAAGCGAAACAAGTCCATCTTTGTTAAAGGTAAAAACTCTAAACCTTGAAAGTAAAGAGTTGGCTAAGATTGAAATTTGTACCAATAATCTAAGTGAAATTCCTCTGTAATAGGGCCGAAGAGCAAGGAAAACTTCAAGCTACAAGCCTCTTGAAAAATCAACATTTGGGCATTAGGAGGTAACTTATTATGTTAGGGTTAAATGTCATTTTTATGATGTTTTGGTGTTGTAAGTATTAAGGCCGAATACCTAGTGTTTTATTTACTGTATTTTAAGTTTATAATGTGTTTAGAACAAAGCTACAGCATTAATATGCGTTAAAGGGCTTATAGGTACAAAAGGATAAGTAAAAAGGGGCTAAAATGCAATTTTTGAAAACTAAAGAGTTAGTTATGTATAGGGCTGAATTGTTTCTGTATGAAATTGTTTATAATGATATATTTATTTTTATGAACTTATAGCATAAGTTTGAGTAAGTTAAAATAAGGTTTAAGAACTTAAATGACAAGTTTATGAAATTTTCGGGTTAAAGAGTATTGTTTTGGTGTTGTAACAATTAAAGCCGAATGCCTACTGTTTTATTTATTGCATTTTAAGTTTACAATGCGTTTAGAACAAGGTTGAAGCATTAGAATGAGTTAAAAGACTTAAATGACAAGTTTATGAAATTTTGGGGTTAAAGTGTAAAATGAGGGTACTAGGGTGTAGTTGTTGTATAATTTATTATTCAGAATGACCTAAATATACTTATAAACTTATTTTACAAGTGTTGGGTAATTTGAAATAAAGTTTAAGTGATTTAGAGATAATATTGACCTAATATGTTATATTATAAGTTTTGGCAAAGTTAGATAAGAGTTAAGGATTACAATGATGAATTTGGAAAGTTTTGGGGCTATACTATAGTTGTTCTGTTGATTTATTATTACTTACTTGTGTAACTAATCTTAACTGGGTTGCTTCAACTTGTGCAGTGATGGATAAGCTAAAGAATATTATGATGAACGTCTACAGCAAAAAAAAAAAAGAAGGACAGGAATTCGGAGCTGGCAATGACTGCTTCGTTCCGTCGTGAGCGGGCTGCCACAGTTGATCCTCCACGACACTCATCTTTCCAGCCACAGCAGGGTCATGCTGAGCCTGCACGACACTCATCTTTCCAGCCACAGGAGGGTCATGCTGAGCCGCCTCGTCACTCGTCATATCACCCACCGCAGCAGCCCATCATGGACCCATCCACCCAGTCATTCCATGATTCCGACCCAGTCGCTTTCAACATACCTAGGAGAAGGATGCCTGAACCTTCATCCTCTGCAGGTGATTGGT